>CAUJNA010002190.1:744559-966483 GCA_963377175.1 Effrenium voratum | reverse complement strand
GCGGCCCGTAATGCGCAAGGACTTGGGTATGGGTCAAAACCCAGATACCCTTGTCTCGGTAACTCCCCTTTTGTTTGGTTCATTCTGAAAGGGAATTAGGGGGTAGGGGTACCAGGGTTTTGACCCACAGCCACTTCATCCAATGGACTTTGCACAAGCTTGCACGATGGCTACGCACTTAATTACTGCGGGATTTCGAACGTACACAGCAGCTGCTGGCGGGCCGGCGCAACATTGCCAGCGAGGTTCTCTCGGCACGAGGACGCGTGGGAAAGAAACTGCTGGAAGGCAGACCACGAGCCTTGGGAAGTTCCGAAAGTCTTATGTGCTCGCATGATGAGCCTGTCAGATACTTTTCAAAGTGAATCCAGCTGTCGGGAAGTGATCTAGAAAAGACCTGCGTGGGATGTGAAAAGCCACCTTAGCCTTAAAGGAGCTTCTTGAGCGGTGGATGCAGGGAAGCTGCAGTTGCAGATTGGAATTTTGCATGGTTGTTGCAGATTGGAATTCTGCATGGTTGTTGTTGGGAAACATTTGTCCCATTTTTGCTTAGTGGTTTAGTGGTTGAAATCCAACCACTGAACTCCTAAAGTTTAAACAAGTTTGCTCGCCAAACCCAGCATCCCCACTGAACTCCTAAAGTTCAAACATTTTTTGCTCCCCAAACCCGACGTCACCCAAGTCTGGGGGTGACGTTCTCCAGGCGTGCGTGGGAAGTTCCCAGGTCAGACCTGCAGGAGTACCAGCCCCATGCCAAGAAGGAGGCCTTCGCCTTTCGTGCCAGCCCAGTCACGGGGTTTGAAGCGCCGAGAGGGGCCTTCTCTTGCGAAGTAGTGCCAACTTCTCCCGTTTTTTTTGGGGGGGAGATTCGGTTCCCCTACTAAAATAGACATCCGGAAAAAAGGTGGGTACCCTGATTCTAACCTCTCTACTGGAGGATCTAGCTTGGCGGAACTTCACAGGAACGGCTCGGCTTGGTTGCTTTAGAGACGCAAGGTAGCCTAATATTGGAGGTCAAGCAATCTCTGTGACAGGTAAGACATCTCTCCCCCTTAGCGTGTAGGGGCGCCCAAGAAAGTTTGGCAAGAGCCAAATCCTGCGCCAAAGCATCTTTCAAAGGAATAAGTTCGTACAGGGGTATATGTTAGTGTCAGGGGTTGCAGCACTTGATGATTGAACGAAATGGTCAATTTGAAGACCCTCTTGATGATCAACGTGCCATGGTCAAAACATTTGGTTACCTGGCTGCCTGCGGGATTCTAATTATTCCCTTCTCCCTAAGAATAAAACGCCTCCCCCAGCAATGAGAAAGCAAACTGGTGATTTGTTTTTTCTTAGGGGGCCATTGGACTGAATTTGGAACAGGCGACTTTGGCTTTAGGCAGACACTTTTCTCACTTGTTATTTTTTGGAGACCTTTCTTATTAGTGGGAACGGATTAGGGGTGGGCAACAATCCAGAAGCCTCTATGAGGGACCTATTGAAAAACCACGCATGTGGTGGGGACGGGTTTGACATTTTACGGATTGCTTGGATGAAGTCACTGTTCTTTTGAAGGTGCCTAAACATAACTTAATATTCTATATTGTAGGCACTTGGTTTACGTTAATGACAATCTTGCAAGCATGGCAAGCCAGATAAAATAAGTACCCATGGAAACCACTCCAGGTTTGGGGAGATTGGAGTTCTTCCGGTTTTTTGGGGAAATGAAGGGTACAACCCACAAAATGACTCCACATACCTTCTTGGGAACTACGTCAGGTAGCGAATGTGTTGTTGCTTCAGCCTTCAACCTTCAGCTTGATGTTTGATGATTCCCTAGCTTACCTTTCTTTATGAAGCTTGTGAGCACCAAGGGCACTTTTGTGCTTTGGGTGCACACGTTGTAGGGCTAGCTGCCGCGAGTTTCGCGCTTTTTCAGGGATTGCGATTCCTGAAGCCACTCGCATATCCTAATTGCATATCCTATTAGTTCAGCTGTTTTTGTTACTTGCATATCCGCTTCCATATCTTAGGACTCATCAACTAGGTCAACTAGGTCCCCCGGTATTGCCCTTTCTCCCCTTTTATTTTTTGAGGGGGGTCCCCAACTAAAATAGACATCCAGAAAAAAATGGGTATTCTTATTCTAACCTCTCTCCTGGAGGACAGACTCCCTCGGACTCCCGGCTAGGTTCTCCAAGAGGCGGTGGAGATGAGTCCCCCACTGGCAGTGCAGAGGAAAGACGCCGAGGCGACTGGGGAGCTCTGGGAAGTGTTGTTTTTCTTTGCTTTGTACCCTGGAATCAGATTATCTGAAGATAGGGTTAGATCGCGGGTAAAGCACCTTGGCCTCCGAGGCGGTTGGTGCGTTCTCAACTGCCCTTGAAAAGCCGAAGGACAGACTTATTCACACCCCTGCTTGCCGTTGTACAGCCTGGAAGCCATAAAATACCCAAGCAGTCAGGGAGAACTAGAGGGAAGCGAAAACCGAAACCCACCGGGCGTCATTGAGGGTTTGGGGACATTCCCAACAGAAGCTGGCTGTCAACCATACTTGCCTTTGTGCCTTCAGATTCGTACGAGTACTTTTCCGCGATTTCATGGGAGATTCGTTCTTTGATTTCATGAGTTCTCGACCCCCACAGCTCTCACCTGGATGTTTTGGGGTGATCAAGCGGTATACCCCTGACTTGGGCAAGATTTCGAGAAATGCGGCATGGTCAAAACCAATGGTACCATTTTTGGGCTAGGTGCACCACCCATTTTAGTCTATTTCAGTGAGGATTGGGATGTTCACTGGGGGTACGGGATTTTGACCCATGGCCAATTAGCTTTCCAGCCCCTGTCTTCTTGAGGGATCCTTCGGGTGGTTTAGCGTCGGAAGCCTCCATGGGCATCTGGAGAAGCTTCGGCCGGGGATCGGTTTTCCAAGAGTTCAATTTGAGAACTCCATGAAAATCTACGCTTTGGTGCATTTAGCTTGGATGTTAGGACTTTCACTTTTTGCCAACTAATGGGTTTTCCATTAAGCCACTAAAAGTTAAACTTTTAGCAGGGAGCAGAAAGCAACCGAGCACAGTTACATGGGGGTTGATCAAAAAGGATCCTAAGACTTATCGCGAAGATAGGGAGTTTTCCGGAAACAGGAACATCTCGATCAACTGCCCGTGGACATGCTGGTTAAAACCTGTCTACCCTCCCACCAATGAACAGCCGGAATCTGACCTTCGGGACCCGGTCCCTTCAAAAGGAGAATGGTCCAAACCAGGGCCCCCCGCTTTTCCGTCGGGTTCCGGCTGTTGGTTGGAGGGTGCTATTTGGCTGTGGGTCAAAACCAATGGTACCATTTTGGGGTACGTGCCCCACCCATTATAGTCTATTTTAGTGGGGATTAAAATATTCACTGCAAATACGGGGTTCTGACCCATGGCCATTTGTTTTGTGGCATTACTTGTTTGTTTGGGGAATCTGTGAGCGTCTTGCCAGGCGGCCTTAGAGGAGGCCCGGGCGCCAAGTCTTCAGGCCTTGGAGTGTGTAAACAACTTCAACCGATCCAACCCAATCCAGAAGTGTAGGAACGTGTTTTTGTTTGTTTCCCGTGGTTTGCTTTTGCTGGCGATGTTTTTGTTACCCAGGGCCTTCTGACAAAAATCCGCGGGAGGGGGAGGATTCTGAGATAGGGTCTCTCTACACTTTGTAGGGGGTTCCTTCAAGTGTACAGATGTCAAAAGGCACACCCTTGTCAAGACTCCTGGCTTCTACACCCGCAATTTGTGTCTTGGAGCCATGTTAAAGGTTGTAAAACTTCAGATACACTGACTGCAAACACGCAAAGATTAGGCTTTCGGAATCTCTCCGCGAGCTAGTCCAAGATATCGCCGTAAATTAGTAATCAATTCACCAATGCAACTTGAATGAGAGGAAAGATCGCGCAACGGCAAGATGGACATATGTGCACGTTTATAGGTCATAAATGACAAAGTCACGAGTCACTCGAAAGCAGAGCAAGGCGCTCACGAAGGTCATTCAACTATCCTCCTCCCACTGACATGAAATCTAGCGTCCAGGGCTCCCCTCTGTCAGCCCCTTTTTGTGTGGTTTGACCTTGAACGGTAAACGAAACCATTTTTCCGGCATTGTGGAGCAGCTCAGCTTCAAAACCAAAGACGCCACCAACGCCCACAATCATGCTCGTTTCGAGTCAGTCCTTTGTTGGCCAAGGATTGCAAAAGGTAAGCAGCGAAGGACCCAGTTGTTGAGTGGTGCCCTTTTTCCTTTTGTGCTTGCTGGCTTCTCCACTTGAGATCGTCAATCCCAAGAAGGTGTTCTTTTCGAGTAGGGTCACTGGGCTCACTTGTTCACTTTCCCTGGGTCTTCTCCTCCAGCCCCTCTCAGCCCTCGTGGCAGCCGCCAGGTGATGGCAGATAGCTACTTTGCCAGAGAATTGGAGGAACGCGTGGGTTGGCGGAAAACCTGTCGCCACTTGAGCGCGCAAAACCGGTTCCTAGTGGCCCTTTGAGGGGGGTTCTACTACCTATTTTAATAGGGAGTGTAGAACCACCAGTCAGATGTTCGCCACCACTCCCTTGGGATTGGAGGGAAGAATCCACTTGGAAGCCCGAATGTCGTTGACTCAGTGCCAAACTAGGGATGTCTTCAGATGGCAAGCTTCATGTGGTTCCCCCCGTTGAATCCGATCCAAAGGGGTCCACCGAGTGTTTCCTATTTAGATGGGCTTCACCTATACAGACACAACTCTCTTATATATACCCAATTGCCCAGTGGGTTGCTGCCTTTTTGTCTTTTTTTGGTAGGGGTTCCCCTTGAAAGTCAACCAACCACAAAAGGATGCCCTTTTTTCCCATGGCCACTGGGCATCTGAGTATATTATATATAATATAGAGAGGCGCAAGATGTGCTTAAACATGTGTTCAACAATAGCATCATGCTTTACATTTGTGGTTTGTAGGCTTGGCTCAGTTGCCGAAAGGGAATTGACCATTTGCTACCTTTGGTTTATCTTGCTAAGGTTGTACCAGCTGAACCTGCTTGCTGTGTCGCATTCAAGCTCTTTGGGCTTACGTTTGCTCATTGACTCCCGTTGTGATTGAAAAGGCACTTCAAAAGCGCAATTCTTGAAAAGGTGTATGTGTTTTTGCCCCCCAGTTTTTGTTCTTTTTAGCATTGGAACCCGACGCTGTTGAGAGGGGCCTGCGCTTTGACACAAACTCTGTGTGATTGAAGAGGCACTTAAAACATTATGCGCGGTTGTTGGATTCCTTTAGCCATTGGAACCCAGAAAAGTTTACAGGAACCTTTTTTTGACAAAATCTGTGTGGACACTTGGGAGCATAGGTGTCCTTTTTAAATGAGCCTGGTTAAAAGTAGATGGCACTGGTTTAGATGGGTTTTGCTCCATTTGCCAGGGCCATCTATTTTTCCAAAAGGCCACCTATGCTTGGGAGCTTTTTTTTTATGTGAGTTTTCCCTTGGAGGAGCTGCGCTGCCTCGCCTCGGGGCCCGAGGGCGAGCGCGCGAACCTCGAGTCGTGACCTGCGGAGGTTTCCTCCTCACTACATAGGTTGGTTGTCACCCCACCAGTGCCTGAACCCGTGTCAGGTTGGCACTTGCAATCAGTGCTCTTGGCGTATCCGAATCAAAGCTTGAATTGATTTTCTGGAGTATGTGCTTTCCTGCGAAGCAAAGAGTTGTGAATCGGTGTGCCCTGGAATATGTATTTAGTTTTGTGCCTGGAACTTGTGCAGCTCGAGGTCCGCTCTTCACTTTTAAGTCAGGCTGGGTCTGTCACGCGCTTCACGCTTGGGCGGGTGTTGCCGAGACCGCTGTCAGTGGATACATGCATTGGACCAGAAAGCCTCTTGTGACTCTGCGAGACTTAGAGGGGTGGGTGTGTGTGTGTGTGTTGTGCTTCCTGTCAGAAGTCATGCAACTCAGTAGAAACCATTGCGGTGTCAGCGGCATCAGTTCGGAGGCGTCAACCGCAGGCATCGGCTGTCGCAGGTTTACGGGAATGGCCCCACCCGCGTTTCAACAGATTCACTGCCATGGGTTTGTTTGCATGTCGGAGAACCACGCACATGGGCGGTTGTTCTTTCATTCACCCTGTTCCCGCCCGTTCGCGGGCGTAAGCATAGCTCCGGCTCCTGCGCCACGGACGGCACGCGGGGGTCGCACTTGGAGGACGGGGGCTGCTTGGTTCGACGCAGGTTTCCCCTGAATGTGCCTAATTAGGGGAACATGGTCCTCCCCTCCACCGAAATGTTGATCAACCCAGCAGGAGTAAAAAAAGAACTTGTAGCAACAGCTTTTCCGAAACTGATGCGCATGACAGGAGCAAGTCGACCTCTTGGGTGGTGGCTCTATTTTCAGACATGTGGTCATGTGGTTAGTTGATTCACGAAAAGATTGGAAAGAGGCTTGCCAAGGCCGTCCATGTTTGCCAGTTTGATTTGGAAGTCTCAAGGCCAATATGTTGACGGGTCCAAACATGATTCGACTTGCCACAGCAATATCACACAAGGCTTGCCAGCCAGTGGAATCATGATTCGGGTTGTTGCATGCAGTGTTTAAAGCTTTTGTTGCCCAGGAGCCATGCCGATCGGTGTGATGCTTCGGTGGAATGAGGAGAAGGCTGCTGCAGACACGTAGAGCGATGTGTCCGGTTGTCAATAATTCAGTAGCCTTCACCAACTGGGTTGGCCTGACACGATGGAATGAAGCTGTCCAGATGAAGCCTATGAACAAAGATAAATAGTATGGACACACTGCAAAGCTAACCATGTATTGAACACAGATGTTTTAACAATAACTGACATGTTTGAGAATAAAGACTATGGTTCAGACCCTGTGCATCATTACACTTCACCTAACTTCGCTCTGACAGTGTGCCTAACTTTGCTTCTGATGCTAGGGGCAAACTAACTTGTGCTGAAATAGATTTAGTTTATGTTAGAGTGATGCGGAACGACACATATATTTTGTCCAGAAAGTGGAAGCACATACTGTTTGTATGGGTGGCAAAGTCTTATTGAATCATCTACGCAAATCTGCCAACATTGTGAAATAGCCCACTTCTGGTAACATCCGTCAAACATTTCCTGTGTCTCATCGGGAGCCAACTTCAACAGCGAAGCTTTGCGGGTCTCGAAACTCAACCACCTCAAGCATACAGGTTGCTGGTAGTAGTTTTTGCTGGCTTTTGTTCACCCATTGTGGCACGCCACCGGAAGTTCAGCACCCAAAAGGCTCCTCGAAACTCTTCCTCAGCCTTATCTGGCTGAGAGTTAGCCCCAAAGTGGCTGGTCAAGCCCAAACCCGCTGGGAGCAAGGGGATTCTTGAAGGTTTTAAATGGAATTTATCACTACTGGATCATTACTGGATTTTTTGTCCAGGGGTCTTAAGCAAATGGAAGAGGTGTGCTTCGAGTCATTTGGCCAGGGCTTCGGCTTTATCCGTCCCGCAGAAGGGGATGGCGCTGATGTGCCTTGGCGGACATCGGGTGAAAAAAGAGAATGGTCCCCTGTAAAGCACATGGCAGGATCTAGAAAAGGTCCCCCTATTCCTGACAACCTCCCCAGAAGTTGAATTGGACACTGCAAAGGCAAGAATCTAAGATTGAGGGCATGTGTGATCCCTTCCCCCTAATGCTAAACGGCCCCCCCTAATACTAAGCGGGTCCCCCTGAAAAAACCGGTTTTAGTATTAGGGGTCCCCTGTTCCCGGAGCTCCGGCTCGAAATTCGCAGCTTTGTAGTACAGCCGTAGTAAAGAAAGCCTGCTCCAGGGTCCCCCTAATAGGGCTGGATTTGGGCTCGGGCGGGAAATTTCCTACTTTAGATTTGGTTTAGTCTTGGCTATTCTAAAAGTAGTATTCCTGGATTTGGGATTCTGAAAAATCGGTTTCAGTATGAGGGGACTGTTTAGCATTAGGAAGAAGGGATTAGTTAGTGTGTTTCGCCTGGCTGGTGCAGGTCAGCTGAAGACTGCAGAATACTTAGTTTGAAGATTGGACTTGGAATGCAAAGTTTGCCTTTCTGAGATGGTCCCTGACATTTGTCAGTTTGTGCGATTGACAAGGGCTTGTTGGAGCGAAGAAGGCGGCTTTGGTTTAGCACACACTCCTCTCACCGTGAGAAATCCAGATTTCGCCAAAAAGGCCGCGTTTGTGCTTGCAACTAATCCGCTAGTCAGTGGCATCTTTCTGAGACTCACAGGGCAGTACAGCACTTGGTTAAGGAACGAGTAGGCCCCCAGCTCAACTAGCACAGGGCCTTTTCAATCTGCTAGTCGTTGCCCATCCCGTTTTGTCACTGCATCCATTGACTCTGGAAGCGGCGTGTTGCATGACCGGAAGAAACAAGTACGTAAAGATGTTGGCTGAAACATGCGCCAGGCATTAACTTCAGCTTTCGACAGAATGCCTCTCCATGGTCTTTTCAGTTCATTCAGCTTGCAAAGTACACAGCAGGGCAAGCCCATGTCCGCAACAGATTCACACCCGGGAAGTGTCCCTTCAAGGACGTAACCTTGCAAGGTCGATGTGGCTCGCGTGGCTCTTCCCAGTAAAATAAATACATCCTTGGCCCGTCAAAGTAGCAGGTTTCTCTCAGCAGGTACAAAATAAGTATGTGTTGATTTGCTATACTTCCTTCCACGGCCTTGTTGATGTTCCCCTTACATAGGCGATGCGTCGCAACGCTGCATCCCTAAATCGCAAGCAGAGGCCGCATAGGTTGCATTCAACCGCCTCAACAGCTCGCTCGCGCTTGGGTCCTCGCCATCGCCAGCTCTTCTGCCACAAGAGTGCCCTGCTGGACGGCGAGAACAGCGTTTTAGACGGAGACGAGGCCCTGAGTCAGAGTCGTTTGCATAGAGAGAGAGAGAGGGAGAGGCCCCCCAGCTAGGTGCCCTTTCTCGCCGTCTTTTTTGGTTGGGAGGGTTCCACCACTAAAATAGACTACCCTTATTCTAATCTCTCTGCTGGAGGACCTAGTAGAGAGAGAGAGAGAGAGCTGTTTTGCCGGTTGTTTTCATTTTAGTTTCGGGTTGGGGGGGGCACGTCCTGTCACTGTCGCACTGGAAAACTAGAAACTAGTTCGCCAAGTTGAGGAATCTGGGTGCATGAGCTGTTTGCCCGAATGATTGAAGTCGTTTTTCCTGCGTTCTGGCAGGTGAAGTTTGTCATGGAGTACGACGAGCGCAAGGAGTGGCGGGCAGATGCGAAAACTGCCAAGCAACGTGCGCAGCACACTGCGGTACTAGCTCACAACTATTGCACTTGAGCGTTGATTGTGCCTCTTCTTTTTGAAGACAGCACCCGCTTTGCTGTGCAACTTGGCTTTTTTCTGACTGCCACATGTTCCAACCTTGCAGTTTGCTCCATGATTTGGGAAGTCGCACTTGGACGGGCCATTCCCAAAACAGGTGACTTTTTTCTTCACGACCTTTGGGCAACTTCGAATATGAAGGCTATTCGCCTTAAGTGCGTCGTTCGTGGGGGCTCGTCAGCTTAGAACAAGCACTGCAGCGCAAGTTGTCTAAAGCGATCTGCCCTGAATATCCTGTGATGACATGTTTTGGGTGTAGAGTCCCATCTCTCCCTTTCGGCAAAGGCCTTCCTCGGCTGATGGGCTAATGCGAATCATGCATCCAGCAACGAGGTGCGTATCAATCTGAACCAATTCCTGTGGAGGAGTTTCAAAGAGCACACCTGGGGGTAAGAAGAGCTCACCCATGAACGTCCTTTGCTGGGATTATAGCAACTTGCTCAGTTTCCTGAAAAGTTTGCAACCTTGTTTGTGGTTTTAAAGAGAATCCAACAGGAAAGCCACCATTTTGGGGGCTCCCCTGAAAAAAGACGCCAATATGTGGTGTCACTGAGAGTTTTGCCAATTTTCGCCTGTGCCAGGGCAAGGATCGCGCCATCGAGGCGTTTCGTCGTGAAACGAAACCAGGGTGACTCCTGTGGAGTATGCAGATTGACATAGCTCCAAAAAATGCCGTGTTTGAATGGTAGAAATTAGATTCCCTGGAAAAGAAAGGAAACAAGATAGGATTTTGTTGTTTTTTTCTTTTGGTTTGGTCATTTTGAGGCTCGGAGGCAACCCCTAGTGGTTGACCCGGCAACATGATGGAAGTCCCCTGTTGCCCTAAACTAGCAAGTTTATGTACATGTTCAGGGAAGATGAAGCACCTTCAACAAGATTCACCACAGCAGAGGGTTTGTCACTTGCCACGTACCCTCCAGGAAGGAAACAGGCAACATGCTGCGTTTGAAGCGCAACAATATATGTATATATACACATATAGACTAGCTCGGAAAACGATCTTCTGACGACCGCTACGCCAAGGGTTCTGACAAGCATGCATGATGTCACATCACTGACCACAGCATGATACCTGCATTGGTTTGTCCAACAAGGATGTCAGGAAGCTCAAACAGAGTGTCTCCTACCGCATGGAGTTTCTGCACTTCTGGGGGACCATAAAGCTGAGGACCTGGGGGAACCAAAGCTGACAGGACCAGGGGAACCGAAGCCAAGTGGGTAGCCACTGATCTCCGGTTCCCATGGGAAATGTCTAACGTGTTGAGTCCCAGCGAGTCGCACAAGTGATTCTGGGCTTGAAAATGTGAAGGTGCAAGTCAGAGGCTGACAGACAGCCAGGATAGAGACGACGACCGAGAGAGGTAGACCCAACAAGAACAGACATGGACGGATCTTTTCAGAGAGTGGTACAGCAACTTCGGGCTCACACGGATTTTGTTTTCAGACAGGGGTAGATGCATGTCAGTGGAAGTTGTCTGTAGACAGGGTAGATACATGTCATTTAGATGCATTTTGGTTTTTCTGTTTGTTCAGATACCGGACATTTGGCCTCAGACTTGCCAGGTGGAGCGCTACATCCGCAGCAGCCGCTCCCCGCCCCCGAACCGGCCCCCCCCGCCGAGCGTGTCTCGGACGGAGGTCCGCGGAGCCGAAGGGGGGAGCTTCCTTCGCCCCGTGGGTCAGGGCTTGTTCTGTTACATTTGTTAGTTGCACCCCCCCCAAAAAAAAATGAACGGTAAGACGAGGATTTTGTTGCTTTTTCCTTTAAATCTTCGGTCAACAAGCAGCTAGAGCAACTTCGTGTTTCGTGGTGTCACTGTTCAATTGCGCGTCAGTGAGATGTTCACAACTCCAAGAACCACTGTTTGAGCTTAAGGCCTTGATGGTGCGTGGGGGATTTTCCTGCATTGTGAGAAGGTAACTTGTGATGCAGATTCCCAACGTACTAGCTGCGTTTGCAAGTAGACCAACAACTAGCTGCAGGGGGTTATAGCGGGATTTTGTTCATTGCCGTGCTGTTCTCTTCATATTATCTTTCTAGGGATGGCATGAGACGGGGCTGTTCGATCCAATTGCATCACAGGCTTACTACCCAGTCCTGCGGCGGCAAGTTGTCCGTTTTTTGCATGGGTCTGCCTCTTAAAACCAGCCGGAACAAAGTGCGCTGTACCACAGAGGTTTTTCGATGCGTTCACAGGATTGGTTAACAAGGTGCAAGCCTGTGCCCTCAAAATCCAGTGATAGCTCGACACAATGCCAGCCCTGTTTGGAGCCCTTTTTTTTAAGGCGGCACAAATTGATACCAGGATTTGAACCAGGAGCAAAGCAATTGATCCAAAGTCCGATCGTGGACTTGCGTCCCACACCACCACTACGTAGGCAAGTGTCCGCATTTCTTTGAGTAACAGCTGTAGGGACGGCTCTGGGTAGCAGAGGGCAAGGTGTAACACGAGGCTTGAAATACTGATCTACAAAGTTTGTGACCGTATCAATGTTGCTTTGCGCGAGCTCTGCAAACATCAGGGAAACTGAGACCCTTTCCTCGAAGCTGGACCTTTTGCCACAGCAGAAAGGACTAGATTGGGTTTCAAGCACGAAGTTTTGTGTGTATGTTGTCTTTCTCTCGAGGGAATCTGAAAGGGCGGTTAAATATGTCGCGAGGTTACCCTGTCAAAATGCGTTGTTTCGGGGGGTGATTGTTCTTGATTTGAGGATATTTTATAATTGGTTTGATGTTGTTACCCTTGTTCCAACCTCTCTATAGGACCTAGTTGACTGGGCACATCTCGGGTCGCCTTGTGGCTTGCACCAATTGTGGCGGCTGGAACAACAGGACCATGTTTCTGGCTTTTTAAAAGGAGGGTACATGAAGATACTTGAACGGCAGTGATTCAAACACGCTCTTTTTGGTGGTTGACCTGGGATTTGCCTTTTTGTTGGCAAAGACCGTACATGTGATTCAGCTGACCATGGTGTTCTTGCTCCTATACTGATTTTTCTGTGGTTGAACTGGCTGCTGGATGTGTGACATGCGAAATGTGGTCTTCCAGGTCATAGATGTCAGCTTTGGGACATCATTCATGGTATTGTGTATGTCGACTCATACGTATCGCACCACAGCTTAAAGAATGAAGCGCTTGCGGGGTGTTGAAATAGTGATCTTTCGTGTGCCTGTGCCGTGCTTGTTCAAGGTGTTGGGCCTGTTGGATGATGGACGGAGAGGAGGCAAATGCCTTCTGACTCAGCAGATATTTTAACAATCTTCACAAAACTCTTCCATGTTCTGTTTCTTGATTGTAGTTAGAGGAAGCGCGCAGCCGAGGCACGAAGAGATGGGGACTGGGATTGCTGCTCGGCATGACTGCGGAACCAGCAGTGCCAACTGGCCTCCTTTAATACACGTGACATGTATAATACCATGTACCCTAAATTAAGTTTGACCGAAATATAGTGATGGTGTCTAAGCATATCTAAGGCTTGATTCATTCATTTCGTTTGCCTTCATATTGTCTTAGCTTGAGCAATATTTCAATGTTTATTCTGAGTGGTGATAGAATATGGTTGCGTGGAGGAGGGCCTTGAGTGTCACAGCTGCTCGAAGCACGATTCAGTTTGCAGTACGTATATCCAGCTCACCTAATATGAGTCAAGCGAGCTTGCCCAGGATGAAGGCGCCTTACTTGGGAGTGCCTCAGTTCTGGTTCATGAATTCATGAACTTCCGCTGTTTGTCCAGTGCACCGCCGTTTGCCCAGAGGGAGGCCAGCCAAACCTCCCCAGCCACGCGTCCCTTGACGCCGCCGCCTTCGCGGCGGCGTCTCGCGTCTCCCCGCCGATTTTTCGGCGGCGCGAGGCCCGAAGTGCAAGTTCATGGTCTTCGCGACGAAGGGCGCCGCTCGGTCCGAAGCAACCTCCGGCGACCAGCTGATTCCACCCCAGGCTTTTGTTTGGGGGATCTAGTCCCACGAGAGGAGGTGTGTGTATGGCAAAAAATTGGGGGATACCTGCAGGATTTGGGGGCTCGAATTATTTCAGTCCGGCACGTCTTGGTTTCTTTCTTCACTCCGGTGGCTCTCCAATTTGCCAGGGAGAAGCTGGGCAGTTTTTGGCCAACCAGAGGTGTCTAGGTCCCCCAGCTAGGTGCCCTTTCTCGCCCCTTTTTGGTTGGGAGATGTTGGGAGGCTTCCCCTGCTAAGTAGTAGACTACAGAAAAAAAGGTACCCTTATTCTAACCTCTCCGCTGGAGCACCTAGTTATAGTTGCCTGTTGGTTGGCATTTTTGCGTCAAACACCGTTTAAAGACCTGTTTCAAGCTCCGCAGTCGAGGAGTGCATGAAGTGCGGCACTCGCCGGGAAGACGCCGATCGGATTAGGGAGGAGATGGCCGAGCAGAAAGCGACTGGGAAGGACAAGGACAAGGACAAGGACAAGGACAGCCCCCAAGCCCCTTATTGGAGGGTGGCTCAGTTCTTCAGTGGCACCGATTCATTTTCCCCTTTCGTTTTTTGTGGCTGCCCCACTAAAACTGGTCTTCCCCATAGAGTTGGTTCCCTTGTTTTTCCAGGGTCACTGAACTGAGAGGAGGGCGGTGACCGGCTGAAAGGCCATGAAAAGTTCAACAGTTTCAAGGGGCTTCTCTATTTGTATATCATTAGTTCAACTTAGATAAAAGGGGAAGACTTGGAAAATGGAATCGGTGGGAACCCTACCTTTTAGGGCCTTAGGGGGGATAAGGACAGGTCTGAAGATGAATCTCCCTTGCCCTGGCCCAGCAGAGTCTGGATGTGCCCCCTTATTCGAATTTGAATGGGGCTGCCTTCAAACACAGGCAACAAACAAGATGCGCTGTTGCAAGTTGACCCAACCGCCAGTTTCGACGCACCCCTGCTTGTTGTTCAGGGGCACCCTCAT
The DNA here is from genome assembly GCA_963377175.1 of Effrenium voratum. Lineage (NCBI taxonomy): Eukaryota > Dinophyceae > Suessiales > Symbiodiniaceae > Effrenium > Effrenium voratum. Next base: position 952,244 of record CAUJNA010002190.1, on the reverse strand, counting down.
TGAAGGCTTGGTCTACAAATATATATATATATATACATATATATATATATAAATATTATACATATAAATAAATGAATATATATATATATGTATGAATATATAAAACATATATATATATATATACATGTGCGCGTGTGCGTGGGTGCGTTCCGCTGTTTTCACAGCTCGGGTACTGACTGCAGGACAAAGAGAAGGATGCAAAGGTTGATGCAAAGGCCTGGCCGTTCACTGGGCGGGGTGTGTCTCTGTGTGTCTGTGTGTAAGATGTGGGTATGGATCGAAATTAAGCCATCAGGGGACCGCAGGGTTTAGTCCTTGGTTCCATTTACCAGGGTTCCATTTCGAGTACCGATTTTGGACCCACGACCATGTTCGTTCAGGATATCCTTTGCGCCCTGGTTTAAAGGGAAAACAAACGAAAGCGTTTGTTTCGCATTCCTTAGTTTGATTTGACATGAATTCTGTTGCTTTCAACTGCAAGCGTGTCGTGTTCTCCCGCGACCCGCTTGCGTCAGGTTAAGGATGTTGATGTTCTGCAATTCTGGCTGCTGTGGGGGACAAAAAACCAAACATGGGTGTGGGATGGTGTGGGTCAAAAATTGGTACCCCAAATGGAACCCTAGTAACCGGAAACAAGAACTAAAACCTGCGGTCCCTTGGTGGACCCGTACCCACATCATGATCTCAATGGCACTTTGGCTGACGACATGACTCACTCTTTGCATCTTCACAGCAGGATCATGAAACGACTCGCTGTGATGCGTCTTGGTTCTAGTCATAGGCCCTTTAGTGAGATGTTTTGCGGATAAGTTGTTGACGATGGCCAATTTTGCTTTTGGTGCACAAGTACTTCGCCGTTTGGATGTTCAAGCCAACTGGAATCACAAAGCAAATGGCGATCAGGGACAATGCAAGAAAACCACACCGCATCATGATGGATGGAGAACAAGCTGGGATGCCAGGCTCATGATTAAAAAAATAAAAGACAAGTGTTTCCTGCGAATTTCCCGCGCAAAACGTGGTGTGGTGCCTCAAACTGAACTGTTAGTGGAAGCCACAGAAGAATGCCATTTTGATGGACCCAATTTTACTCGCTTCACACGCTTTAGACTTGTGACTTGTCGGGAACCATTTGGCGGAAAAGACAAACGTATTTTTCTGCTTGATTCTGGCCAATCCCACAAGGGAAGTGAATTTAGGACAACCAAAGTCTGAGCATGCTAAAGGCAACGCGTTAAGCTTGACGCCGCAGGATGACAAGGAGGATCGCGACCGGAGCCGAGGCAGGTGGGCACTTTGTCGAAGGCGAACCGGGGAACGCAAACAAGGTGTTGCCTCATGAATTGAAGACATGTGCACAGGTTGAAAACCACTTCGTGTTGATTGTTTGCGTCGCTAATCTTCGAGATCAGTATCAAGCCGTCAATGCAGTTTCGGTTGTGAAATCAAATGTTTAATTAAGTATTAATTTGGGCGTGGGTCAAAATTAAACCACCAGGGGGCCGCAGATTTGAGTCCTTGGTTCCATTTTACCAGGGTTCTATTTTGGGTACCCATTTTTGACCCACAGCCATTTCTGGTGTGGAGGTACTGGCTCCCGCCAAAACTGGATTGTTCCCTACCTTCAACTGCACATGAATCCCATCAAGACTGTAACCGGCGCTGTGGAGAATACTCAGGGACGGACTGATCCTTGGTGCCAGCCCATGGCAAGTCATTGCCGCGTCATGCTGAATGGAACAATCAACCCACGCTTAACAGCGGCAGTTCCAAAACCAACGACCAGTATGAGAAGTCATGCCATGTCATGCCATTGCCCATATTCCAAGGCAGCGGGTGGGTAACGCGTCTTGGCGTATAGCAGGAGTTGAAACTCTCAGGATGCTCAAAAGGAGGGAGGATGGCTGAAGGCTCAAACATGAAATGGCAGTTTGATGTCGAGGTTGCCAACGCAGCCACATAAAACAATAGTACATACGGCTATGGCACCAACGTGGTGCCTTGCAAGTTGAACCAACAACTAAAACCTGCGTAACCCTAGCTCTTCAAAAGTTGAGCCATACCCATACGTGGCTGCATGAACGTCGGCGTTTTTGGGCCAATTGGATCAGGGCCTGCGGTTTTTGCTTCCAGGCTCCGCAGGAATATTGTGCGTTTCCAAAAATCGAGGATCCAGCACTAAGCAAGTGGGAGTCACAGGGGATGGTAACACTGTCAGCGTTTTCCTGTGCGCATGTTTTTGCTTGTTGTTGTCTCCCCGCGCACACTCTGCCAACCAACAATGGCCATTGGGCAAGCAAGCTGAAGACGTTTCAGCACATTGCAGCGTCACAAGCCGAGCTGACCGACCGGGGAGCGGGGGGGGGGCACAAGGGGCAGCGCTCCTGCTTGCCTTCAGAAAAAGCTCAACTCGTATCGGAGCTTCCATGGTTGTTGTTGGAAAACATTTTACATGTCTGATTATTGTGATTTGGTGAGAAATCCCCAGATAACTGCTAAAATTTAAATTTTTGTTCCCCTTCCAGGCCTCCAGTTAGCTTAGCATCAGCCGCAAAGGGTTCTCTTTAAGAGCGAAGAAGCTACGGCGCTTTTTCTCCGAGAGGTCCGGGACATGGGCGGTTCCGAGCATGAAATGCCTCACCAGTCGCTTTGTGCCGAAGAGTCTTTTGGCAATTCCGAAGCGAACAGTGATTGCATAGACTAGAACAACAAGTGTGTTTGTTTTTACAAACAAGAGGAGCCCGGGAACCCAAAAGCAAACCAGCCTCACTCCCCATGGCATGTGGATCCCGTTGTTTTCCGGCTCAAGGGTCCGAAGGCAAACCAAGATGTAAGTTGTTCACAGTTGGGTAAATCAACCCCACAACAGATGAAGAAGGGGAGCAACCGCGACTCAAGCCGGATTGGCAGCCAGCAGCCTGTGCTCAGACCAAGCACAGAGAAAAAGGCAAAGGCACGGGTGAAACATGACAGGCCCGCACTACATGGAAGGCACGAAGTCATCTGATTCATCATGAAGAACCAATCGCAGAAATCCGAAAATGGATCCGCACAAACTACCACTCCCAAATTGGAAGCAAGGCATAAGCTCGCTCTACACCCATCTGAGCTCGTGTTTGTGGCCCAGACGTGTTTTTGGCCCAGACTGAAACTCCAACATCTTGGAGGCAAGCAAAGAAGAACCAGTGACCGCTTCCTGTGAGCCATTTTCGCAGCGCGCCATCCATTTGGTCTGCCTGGTACACCAAAGAGCTGAGGCATCCCGAATGCTTCCAGAGTGGATCGATCAAGAAAGTCAAAACACTTGTTGTGCACCAGCACCGTGTTCCCTAAAAGTGGCTAAAGTCCGGGAGCTGGGGAAGAGAGCTACCGCTCACGATTGTGCTGGCTGATGAACGGGGGGGGGTCGGGATACCCGTCACGACCAATTGCAACCAATTGCAACTGGTGACTTTGTGGAAAGGGCCGCGCACGTTGTCAATTGGATGCGTGTGGATGGCAAGTTGGGTGTTTGTTTGAGTGTGCTCAGCATATTCATGTCAACGTGCTTCCAGGCTGCTTCCAAATAAGTAGGGCGAACCCCAAGAGGCTACAGCTTCTGAAGAGAGGGTTCGTCCTAGAAACACATTGGCGCCGTTTGTTCGGGTCAGGTGTGCGGCAAAAAAAACAATTATGGCGTACCTGGAATGCCGGGCTGTTCACATGGAGCCGCGCACGTGGCGGTTGCCGCATGTCATGAGCGTCCACCGCGCCAGCCTCGCTCGCCGGCATGTCACGCGTCCACCGCGCCAGTCTCGCTCGCCGGCATGTCACGAGCGTCCCCCGCGCCAGTCTCGCTCGCGGGCGGTTTCCGCATGTCACAAGCGTCCCCCGCGCCAGTCTCGCTCGCGGGCGGTTTCCGCATGTCACGAGCGTCCACCGCGCCAGTCTCGCTCGCGGGCGGTTTCCGCATGTCACGAGCGTCCACCGCGCCAGTCTCGCTCGCGGGCGGTTTCCGCATGTCACGAGCGTCCACCGCGCCAGTCTCGCTCGCGGGCGGTTTCCGCATGTCACGAGCGTCCACCGCGCCAGTCTCGCTCGCGGGCGGTTTCCGCATGTCACGAGCGTCCACCGCGCCAGTCTCGCTCGCGGGCGGTTTCCGCATGTCACGAGCGTCCACCGCGCCAGTCTCGCTCACGGGCGGTTTTGTCGTCTTCACGAGCGTCTCGCTCGCGGGCGGTTTCCGCATGTCACGAGCGTCCACCGCGCCAGTCTCGCTCGCGGGCGGTTTCCGCATGTCACGAGCGTCCACCGCGACAGACTCGCTCGCGGGCGGTTTCCGCATGTCACGAGCGTTCGCCGCGCCAGTCTCGCTTGCGGGCGGTTTCCGCATGTCACGAGCGTCCACCGCGCCAGTCTCGCTCGCGGGCGGTTTCCGCATGTCACGAGCGTCCTCCGCGCCAGTCTCGCTCGCGGGCGGTTTTTGCATGTCACGAGCGTCCACCGCGCCAGTCTCGCTCGCGGGCGGTTTCCGCATGTCACGAGCGTCCGCCGCGCCAGTCTCGCTCGCGGGCGGTTTCCGCATGTCACGAGCGTCCACCGCGCCAGTCTCGCTCGCGGGCGGTTTCCGCCTGTCACGAGCGTCCACCGCGCCAGTCTCGCTCGCGGGCGGTTTCCGCATGTCACGAGCGTCCACCGCGCCAGTCTCGCTCGCGGGCGGTTTCCGGCGGTTTCCGCATGTCACGAGCGTCCGCCGCGCCAGTCTCGCTCGCGGGCGGTTTCCGCATGTCACGAGCGTCCACCGCGCCAGTCTCGCTCGCGGGCGGTTTCCGAATGTCACGAGCGTCCACCGCGCCAGTCTCGCTCGCGGGCGGTTTCCGCATGTCACGAGCGTCCACCGCGCCAGCGGTTTCCGCGCGAGCGCGCCAGTCTCGCTCGCGGGCGGTTTCCGAATGTCACGAGCGTCCACCGCGCCAGTCTCGCTCGCGGGCGGTTTCCGCATGTCACGAGCGTCCACCGCGCCAGTCTCACTCGCGGGCGGTTTCCGCATGTCACGAGCGTCCACCGCGCCAGTCTCGCTCGCAGGCGCTTTCCGCATGTCACGAGCGTCCACCGTGCCCGCAAGCGAGTTTCCAGCCAGCCTCGCGCGCCCAGTCTGCACCACACAGTCTGGGCCCCGCCAGTCTCGCTCGCGGGCGTTTTCCAGCCAGCCTTAGCGCGCCCAGTCTGCACCACACAGTCTGGGGCCCCGCCAGTCTCGCTCACGGGCATTTTCCAGCCAGCCTAGCGCACCCAGCCCACACCACCGTCCCCCCAGCCAGCCTCGTACGCCCGGTCTGCACCCCCAGCCGGCATCGCACGCCCGGTCTGCAGCACAACGAAATGGAAATCCCTTCTTATCTCCGTCGTCACAGCTTGTATCGCTCCCAGGCACCTTAAGAGAAAACCTAAAGCAGAACCCAAGCACCAGAGATGCTTTTAGGAAAAAGAGCACACACTTTGTGGGCGAGGGGGTCAACACCCCCAATCCAAGGCAGGCCGCCATGTTTGGGAGTTTTTGAAGGACCTGGGCGACCTGCGCCACTCTCGTCGCCAGGGCGCCGTGGCCGGGAGCGCCGCGACCGGAGCCGGGACCGGGAACGCCGCGAGCACCGCCGCAGCCGGGACGGCCGGGAGGGCCGGGACGGCAGCCGGCGCAGCCGGCGCCGCAGCCCATCGAAAGGCGCCGCCCTGATCCACACCCCGCTGGTTTTTGCAGGGTTTCCCTTGTTTCCCCAGGGTTTCCCTTGGTAAATTGGAAAATTATGGACAACCAGAGGGGGGAAGCCGTTCATGATTTCCATGTGCGATTGGACTCCTTCTGCCAGTTTTCAAGAGGGAGAGCAGTGCTTAAATGGAGACTCCTCCAAGTGGATGGTTGGGGATACGTGTCACAGGTCACACGTGTGCAGCGCCCAAGTCGCCCAATCCACTCGAGGCAAGGACCGGGAGCGGCGGCGGCGCTGAGGTCTGAGCTGCGGACGCACTAAGAAAAAAAAGTCGCCACGCTCCGCGTGTCCGCGATTCGCGCGCCTGGCAGCTTCTTGGGCCGTGGGTTGAAGTCAATTGAGTTCGAAGCGATTGAACACAGGTGGTTGCGCTTCCTTGGGCTTTGAGCTGCGCCATGAAAAGGAAGTAGGACTACGAACGCCTGAATGAGGATGTTTTGACCTGAGCAAACTCCGATGAAATGTGCTCGGCCCATATGAGTTGGCCTCAAATGAGCGACCATGAAGTCACCAACACTTGTTGAGTTCTTTATCACTCCTAACGATGGAGCAACAACAAACACTGCCGCAAGCATGGCCCCCTCTCACTTCTGTTGCCATGCTGCAGTCAAGATTGAACTTCCTGCTTGGAAGAGCCTGCCCACATTCGCAGCCCGAACAACAAAGTCCCAGGGCGAAAGCTTCCAATCCAAAGAAAGTATGTTAAAACAATGTCGAACATCAATACAGCAACCCTCACGGGGACCGGGAGGGGGGGGGGGTTGAGGCCTTTTCGTTTGGACAAGGCATTCAGCTCCCTGTGCCAAGACAAGCTTTACCTTTTGTGGAGAAATCATTTGCGTTTAGGGCGGACACACCCACTGATTTTCTTTTTAAACTCTGAAGCCTAAGGCGCAAAGAATAGTAGGGCAGTGAAGGGCAGGCAAGATCCAAGCCGAATCCGGGTGCTTGCAGGTTGCTCATGGCCACGTTCCCTTCTTTAAGCCGTTTCAAACATCACTTTACGGTGCCAATGTTAGGTGAGTTTCCGTGCCGAAGAAAAATGAGCCTCACGTGGCGCATGAATGCCTCCCAGGGCCATGCGCAACCTGGCCTTCGGCCAGGATGGGGCTAATCAGTTGTTTCTTAAGATGTACCACATGTTGTTGTTTTTTTTGTTTAATGGCTGTGCAAACCTGTTGCTTCCTTTTGCAGGGGCCAAGTGCCAAGGCCCCTAGCCTTTGAATCCTTCGCTTCGGCAGGTGCCACTTACAAGGGCCAATGGAAGGGCAACCAGCGGCATGGCATCGGTCCGGCGACCCAGACGCGAGCGGACGCGAGACCTCGGCTGAACCGCAGCTCGCGAGTCAAGGGCAATGCAACCTGCAGTATTTAACGGGGACCAACATGACAACCGTTGAAAAGAGTCTCTATGACTGACTTTGCACAGATATCCATTCCAGTTGCAAGAAATGATCACCTGCTTGCCCTCCCAACCCGGTTCAAAGTGAACATAGGTGAACATGCTTAGTGGGTAAGCGGATTTCCTTGGCACATGCGACATTTTTTCCCGTGCAAAGCCGCTGGTCAGAAGCCGCTGGTACGTGAAACGGGTTAACAAGGCATTGTCCCAGGCGCGCAGATGGATGTTTGCTTTCATGTCGGAACCCCACGTATTGTTACTTAATGTGTTTGAGCGCCGTCAGTATGACGTCTCTCATAGTGAAACCAAAGAACTATCCAGTTCATCACTTGATTCAACACTTTTTGGGATGTGTGGCTCGCAACTTGTCGTTAAGGTAAAGCCAGAATGACATGCCTGGAGTTGCGAGTCGCATTCTTGCCAGGCCGGCAAGAATGGCCGGACGGTGCCGCTTTCACCGGCGAGTGGCGTAACAACTACGCCGAGGCACAGCTGCGGACGGCGTGCCAGAATAGGGGATCCTGTTTGTTTATTGAAAGAAAGGGCCAACAGTGACGAACCACTCGCAGGGGTCCATTGTTTGGCACATGGCTGTGGGTCAAAACCAACGGTACCATTTTGGGATAGGTGCACCACCCAATTTAGTTCATGCTTTGTGGGGATTGGGATGTTCACTGGGGGTACAGGGTTTTGACCCATGGCCACATTAATACGGCAAGTGCTGTTGTTTGAATACAGCGCTCGAACCACGAGATACTGTAGCAGTCTTTCACAGCGCCGCCCATTGTTTGGCGAGGTGCGGCAAGATACCAAGAGGGAACCGGACCATTGAAGAGTTTCTAAAACATTTCGCACATCTCGCAAATTACGCAGACACACACACACACAGACACACACACACAGACATGACGTACTGACCATAGTCTTGCTAGTCCATTGTTGGATTGGAGAGGCCAGCCCCACATCTTCCAGACAGACAAGTCAGGCGGAACTCGGCAATCTTTGCCGGGGCTCAAATGAGCGGTGCCTTGCTAGGGCCACGGGCAGTTCGTGCATGCAGACGGCGATGTGTTCATCGGCCAGTGGAGGACTGATGTCGCTTGCGACAAGCGTCCAGTTTCCAGGATAGGTGCACCGCCAATATTTGAGAGTCCGACTGCAGGTTTCACATGTGGCTGTGGGTCAAAACCCTGTGCCCCTGGTGAACGTCACAATAGGTGGTACATGGGTGTTCATCCGCCCCAAAATGGAGGCATAGGTTATGACCCATGGCCATGTGTTTGTTTCCTCTTGAGGCCACGGTGCTATTCTTAGTTTAGTCATCCTTACAATTGGGGGGCCCCCGCCCATAGCGGTTCGAAGATCCTGTCGACTCGTCCGGGGGCTCGAATTTCCAGCCAGCGATGCGCATCGCAGGAAGAGCGCGGCTGAAGGCCTAGGCCAGGAATACGGACGGACTTCAGATTGGAACATTTCCGCCCTGAGCTCATCACAATCCACCAGTCAGGTTGGCGATTCTCGGCTGTCCCCTTGTTAATGTAGGTTTTTAGGCTTTTAGGGTTCAGTGGTAGTTTCCGCAAAACCCACTGAAAGTTAAACTTTCAGCAGGGGGATCCGAGGACAGTCCAGCTAGGTTGGATGGGTCACAAATAATTCCTTGGTCATGCCACGTGGTAGTGGTCTCCCTTGTCGTGCTTGGGTTGTTTTCAGGTTGGGAGTCACTTCGGCCGATGCTCAAGTTTCAGATGGGGGTCGCTTTCCAGAAAATCCAAGCATGTTCAGCCCAAAGTGCAACTTAGATTTATCCTCCCTTCTCTGTCAGCAAAACTGTCAAGGACAGGCCTCAGTTTTCTTTTGCCGAAGTCTATCGGAACCTACTACCCTTTTGTCGCTCGACCGTTTACCCCAGCATGTCAGAGGGTGTGCGCTGAAAGTGACGTGGATCCCTCCTGAAAGTGCTGTTGCAATGCTGTTCACAGCTTCTTAATACAAAAAAACAAAAACATGTTGGCTGGAATGCTGAGCCTGCGGCGGAACATTCTGAGCTAAAGCCTTTCTTGGATAGTTAACCTGCCGAGTACATAGTTTATGATTCTTGGCCATCAGTCAGCCGTGCCCTGTTGACCCACTCCAGCGTGGAACCTCCTTTTCCACTCAGTTGGTTGAACATCCTGATTGGAACTGTGGCATAGATATTGGATTCGGAGCAAAGCCGTGCAACAAATGAGTCAGATGTGTGTCAAACGGTCTGGAGCCCAGGTAGATTGGGTTCCTGGTTTCAAACAAGCCATGTCTACTTCCCCCAATTGGAAGATAGTAGAAGGGCGTTGGGTGTGTCAGACCCTCTATGCGCCAGTGAAGCTTGCAACTAGGTCCGCCAGTACTGCCCTTTTACCCTTTTTTGGGGGGATGGTTCCCCTAACATAGACTACAGAGAAAAGTTGGTACCAGAAACTCTAACCTCTCTACTGGACATAGGCAACAAGGGGCCCTCTATTCGCCAGTGGCCAGTTGGGGTGGTTCCTCAGCGCCCAGAGCCAAGCGCGGTTCCTTGCAGGTCTCTACGTGCACAAGCACGGTCTCACCACCTACCGCGGGCAGTGGGTGCAGGCCACGTGCACCTTAGATGTCCCTGGCTTCTTGAACCACAGATCACCTGGGGCAGGGTGAGTTGATACATGATGGATTTACCGGGTGAAGCAATCCATGGAATCGTTTTTTTGCTTTTAACGTATACATACATATAACATACATACATATATATGTATATATACACACGTAAAAAGCATATGTGCATGTCTGAGACAGCCGAACTCCAATCGCTTGCCCATCCTTTCAGGATTTGTGGGGCTCAACTTTTCATGTGTAAGTGGTCTTAGCGGCTTAGCACACGTACGCGCTGGCAGAACATCCAGCTGACAGAAGTTTGGTGCGTCCCACGAAATTCTCAAGGTGAAGCCCCAGCACCCCAGGAGTTCCTCGAAGAACTTAGAGTTTGTTAAGAGTTCGCTCATGGAAACGAGACAAACGAGCGCAGCTTCCTGCTTGTGCTTGGTTTGTGTGTATTTTACTTGCTGTCCGGTTTTCTTATTGTTGTTTTTGTTTTTTGTTTTTTTCCCCGACTCTATGCCATTTGGAAAGATCGGCGTAGGGGCAGAGAAAACAAGCAGATTCAGATTGCATACAGTGCACTCGCCGCTTTGTCAGAAAATTAGCGTTACCAGGTGTCCATGTCAGTAGAAACCACAACAACGTTTGACTGTGCCTCGTATATATTGATACCTTGCTGCACGTTGCTCCGCGCCGCCGCATTTGAAGCTCAACCGACAAAAACATGTTGAGAGCACCGCTTGGGGACAAGAGCTATGTGGTTCTACTGAAATGAACACGGCACTCAGCACACATGCATGTGTAGAGATACATATCTTTGTATATACGTATGCATGTACATTTACATTCACAAGTAACTGTGTGGACATATGTATGCTATATGTATATAGATGTACGCACGTATGTGTGTGTGTGTGTGTGCAAGCATACCTAGGTGTGTTGCGTAGACTTTTCTGTCCGGCTAATGCTTGGCACACCAGTTTGGATATGCTACAAGCTTGACGCAACACAATTTGAGCCATGGTTTGTTGAACTTGCTGGACGCAGGAATGGCTAAAAGGATCTGCAATCAAGCCAAAAGCAACAGACCAAGCTAGACCATGTCAACTGGCACCATCTAATTTGAAGATACTGGCGCCAAAGTTGGATCTCTTAGCCACTCTTTCCCAGCAACAGTCTGGAAGCTGAGTTTTTGTGTTTCTAGAGTTCATCCAATGGTAGGCCAGCACGTGAAGCTTGCATCGGCTCCAAGCTCTTAGTTACATTCCCCATTCGGCTGAGTCGATGGAGATCAAGCCCCAAGTCGGGCGCGTATCCGACTCCGACTCTGGCTCCAAGTCGCCTGCCGTGAGCCGCGGGGCGTCTGGTCCCGATGGACGCGTCCATCCCCGGGCGCTATGGCTTCCGTCGAAAGGCCGAGCAGCGCCAGGCGGCGCTCGACAGGAACTGGGCGGAGGCGCGGAAATCGGCGCGCTAGTGGGCGGGCTGGGACCTGGGAGTCAGCTAAGGGGCTAGGTGCCCTTGGTATATCTTATGGGAGTTGAGCATAGTAAATGGGGTGCCAGCCATTTGGTGAACGTTGGGGGGGGGCTCAGAAGACGGCATGGCAAGTTTGGTCAGGCCAGTGATGCTCTGATACCCAGGGAGTTATTCCGAGCGAGAAAGTAGTCATGCATTGCCGATGGCCCATCTTGGCACGGAAAAAGCAACTTTCCAAAAGCATGGGCTTTGGTCTTTGACAGGAGCCGCAAAAACATGTGTCAGGTGTCTTGGAAGACAGCAACAAGATCAGTGTTGCCTCTTTCCTCATCCTCACCCTCACGCAAAGACCCCAAAGCTTCCAGCTGTTGGGAACACAGTTGACTTGTTGCAGGGGCTCTTGTGGCCAAGCTACTGTGGGTAGACAAGACTCTGCTCGCACCACCTTGAAAACATGGGAAGCCATGTTTTGTTGGTATTTACAAGGGAATCATTCAGAAACCAGGGTTTCTGACCAGTGCCGCGAAACGGATTTCGCAACCATCCAAGAGTATGCCAGGTGAGCCAGCTGGTGGAAGCGGTTCCGCGGGCCCCCCGGCCTGCACTCGCCATTTGCTGGGAAGAGCTTCCCAAGGCTCCAACCGCGACATGGAGCGGCAGGGCGCCATCCAAAGGAAGCTTCTCCCTTTTTGAGTCAACAGGGCTGAAAAGATTCGTTTTGCCACCATTTGAAACATGTTGCTTTTTCAACACCAAAAACAAGTTGGAAACCACCATTGACAAGTTGCAATGTTCAGGTGTATAATGCATCCGGATGCCTGTTGAGGTCCCTTCAATGTGCCCTTTGATTCTACATGCGATCGCAAGAAGTCCCAACCTGGCAAATACCAATCGTGAAGATTGGGGGAAACGATAGCATGCTCCTGCCCCGGAACCTGATTGGAACTCATGCATTTTTGCTTGTTGAAGGCTTAGTCCAGAACTACTGTGGCACGGGCCGATGGAAACTGGTGTCAGAACCCTCCTCAACTTCTCCACGGACAGGGTGCGCAAGCGCAAAAGCTGGCATCATGTTGCGCCGCGGCTGAATCGAAGCGGATCCCCAAAGAGATGTTTGTTTGTTTTTTGGTCAAGCACACGTGTCCAATCGTAGGTGACGCTGATCGTGCGGCTAAAAAGTCATTGCCCGGCTGGCAGAAACCATGCAGAAACCGTGAAGCACGTTGCCCTGCTTGGGCTTCTCCAATCCACTTCTGGAGCACCTCCCGGCCCCTCCTTTCCCCAGACCTTGATTAGCATGAATCAGGCCCGGCGCCTGTTGACTCTCGTTTTGAATTTGCTTGAAAACGGGTCCGGCTTTTTTGGGCTGGACCCCAAACGCAGTGATGTTCCTTTGGTTTCCCTTTTGCTTCCCCAAAACATGGGGCTACCCAGGGCTCCTTAAAAAATACCATGTTGCTTTTTCGACACCAAAAATAAGTTGGAAACCACCATTCACAAGTCGCAATGTTCGGGCGTGTTTCATGCATCCGGATCCCTGCTACCATCACTTCCTCTGGTGTCCCTTTTGCCTTCAGGCCCTGGACCCGGCCGAGGGCGAGTTGGACCAGGGCAGGGCGCAGCGCAAGCGCCGGCAGGCACCGCTCGGTCGTGAGTGGTGATGTTATGGTAAAACCGCTGAGACTTCGGTAGAACCTACCCCGTTGATTTTAAGGGGAGGATGTTCAGAGGAAAAACACGACCTGGGCGCCCTGCGGATGCTTGGGTTCATGTTGCTGGCCGTTTGGAACCATCAAGAGGGTTCACTTGTATGTGTGTCTATACGTATTTAAAGTCAACATGAGGCAAGTTTGTTACATGCTTCGTTTTGCACCGGCGTCTTTTGCCCAATGGTTTCTTTCTCTCAAATTCCAGAAAAGCTGCAAAAGATCGCGACAGCTCACTCTAGAATCGTCCGGCATCTATGGACCAAGGGTTCTCGTTGAGTGGCTCTCGTTTGTTGCCAATTTTGATTGGGAGTTTCCAGTCAGGGTTGGTGTTTAAAAGGGAAACAATGGAACTCTGACCGAAAAACTGGCTGGGCCGAAAATCAAAGAAAGTCGAAAAGCTGCAGTGCTATGGTCAGGGCTTTGGCCCAGTCTTTTCGCAGATCAACAGGTCTCAAAAGGAGCAATGAGGAGCAGAAAGTCTGTCAGGCTTCTCGTTTTGTTGGGCAATCATCGGGGGCAACCTTGAGAATATAGGAAACTCCAACACTGCTGCCAGTTTGGAGAACGGTGCCATGATCTACCCAAGGAATTAGGGACACTATGGCACTCAGGTCATCCCGGATAAATGAAGGAGAATACCTCCCTTGTTTCTTCCTCACATTCTGTTTCAGATCCCCACAGCTGCACCATATTGAAACTCCAGCAAGTGTGGGGGTGTAGGGGCAGGCTTCACGAGCAGTTCCAGGTCACTAAGGAACATCAACCAACTGCACAAACCAATCTTCTTCTTTGCTCGGTACGTATTTTCCCACTCAGAGAAGAATTAGCTCAAAAAAGCAGAACGGTTGGCCAGTGCGGCCTGTCCACCCAACAAGGGAAGACAGCGGCGCAGAGGGGCTTGGGATTTTGCAGGTAGAGAGCCTGGCTGCTTATGCGCTGGCCATGCTGGATCCTGGCGCTATGGCCGGGCGGCTTGAAGTTGTCAACGGGAGCGAGCCGGCTTTCCGTCCATGCACGGCACACCCGAATCACTTTCGGGGAAACGAGGAAAAGAAACACCGTCCCAGCAACCAGGTGCAACCAGGTGGAATGACTGACTGGCTCTGGTCTTAAATGGCTGGCCAAGAAAAGGCGTTCCAAAATGGGTTGCCCTGGTAAATGCGAAAAACTAATGACTAAACCTGACTAAAGCCTGACTAAATGCGGAATTCAAAAACAAACTGACTAAAGCCTGCGGTCCAATTCTTGCTGACCCAAATGATGTCAGGTGGTGGAATTCGGCGCGGGGTCCGGGCACCTCGGGCTGCTGGTCGCCTATTTGGCGCCTTCGAGTCACGTGATCCTCGTGGAGGCGCTGATGAATTTGATGCGATAGGTAGGGAATGTGGTTGAATGAGCCCAGGCTGTCCCCTTCAAGGAAACCACCAGGGGATGGTTTAATCGGGGTCATTCCATTTTTCATTCCCTGAGCATCGGCATATTCAGACACATACTTGAACGGCCGGATTTTTAATGTGAAGACTGAAAATGGTGGCGGTCCTCCAAAAAGGGTTCCTCTATGTATATATATATATACAAAAAAATGGTTGTTTGGATTTTGTCTGAATTGAATTGTGCACAGGGTATCACTGAGGCTGGTGGAGGCGGAATTTGCCTCCTGAAGTGGTTGTGTGGAAAGGGAAGTGCGGAGAATCGGAACCCTTCGGACTCATGAGGCACCCTCCTGAAAGCAGATTGGCATTCCAATTGCCGAGATGATGACTTTGTTTCTGTCACAAAAATGTTTGAGAATGCAGCACTCAGGTTGCTCCTGCCCAGTCGGAGCACATACCCAACATGTGTCCGCGGGGACTTGCTTCTGCAATGGTCAGGGGTGAATCGCCAACTCTTGTACGAACGCTGCGTAAGAACACTTCTCTCACGATATTCCTTTATGACCCTCCCATCCACCAACATTTGACTGGTTCTTACCCTCCCATCCACCAACATTTGACTGGTTCTTACCCTCCCATCCACCATGTGGCTGGAGGCCCCTGGGAGACCATTTTCCTTTTTAAGGTAACTCCCGGTGAGTTCCACGTTGCACGTTTCAGAGCACGGGAGATGACATGTCAGCGCGCGCTGCTGAGGCAAAGGAGTACTCCTGCAAGGTGGCGCGTGCACGCGTGGAGCGCCCTGCCATGAATCCTAGAAAACGGCGTTGGATGCCCGTTGGTGGAGTTCACCGGTTCTTCCCCCTGGTGTCCCTTGTATGTGGTACTCTGTTAGCATTTGTTTGATATCCTGCGAGGGTGTGGATCCGCACAAGCCGCCTCCAAACCATTTCTAGACTAATGGTTGCAATGGCTTTGTCAAATAGCGAGCTCACCTAGGGGTGAAACGAGCTCACCCATGAAGATAAAGTTGGGATTTCCTGTATTCCGGTTTGTGAATTATACTACTTGAATGTTCAAACAGGAGCAAACTTGGTCGAGATTGGGGACCAACCACAGGGAGTCTCCTGAGTGCCCAAAGATTCGGCTTGTTGATTCCGAAGCCACTTCCCGTGTCCAGGCGGGGCAAACTTGGTTGAACATATTTGACTGTTTCTTCATCAGCTCAGGCTCCGCCATCGGCTGGGTGCTTGTTGCTAGTGGCTTCTCAGCCAGTTGGCTGAAGCACCGCGTCACTAGATGCTCATCAACTCGTGAAGCAGGATGTAGGCAACTGTCATGTTGCTGGAGTCTTTTGAGGCTGGCGTTTGGGGGCATGGCCCCATCCTTGCACAACAAGAAAGGAAGTAAGGTTGTTCGGGGAGCCATCCGTGCAACAGGAGAGGACTTTCTTTGCATCAGCCTGCTTGCAAGGAACACTGGCATCGGCAACTGCGGGGTATTCCAGGGCACAGTGGATGAGTTTGCGGGCACCGGTCAGGACGTACCGCTTGCAGGTAAAGGTTTGAAAGCTTTCACCGTCAACCCAAGGAGCTTGGTTCGGCCGTAATTAACTGTGTGGCCAGTTGAATGTTGTGCGCTTGCAGATTAAGCCGCAGACATAGGAGATGAGTGTAAGAACGAGACAAAAATAATTTCGTAGTGATAGTTGAATTTCCTGACTGGGCAGAGTTTGCCATAGACACCCAACTTCTTCCCTTTGAGACGATTTTCCTAGTATTCGCAGTTCCAATTCTTTTCAACCATCGAGCTTTTCAACAACCAGCCCTTGTTCATGTTTCCCCCAAAATGGCCAACCGGTTTTCCTTTTTGGTGCACCCCTTCAAAGCACCAGCCCCCACCAAAACCAACAAAACACACCCCTTGGCACGAGACCCCAAACAGAAACCGCCGGCTCCAGCCACCGAAAACGAAACGCGGTAGTCCGCCGCACGTCGAGCGTCGACGTGACGAGCGCCGACGAGGACTTCGGGCTGGCGCTGGGGCTCCACACCTGCGGCTTGCTGGCGGACGCCGTCTTGCGCCTGGCGCAGAGCCGCCAGGCCGCGGTCTGCCTGGTGCCCTGCTGCTACGGCCAGGCGGAGGGCGGGGGGCAATCTGCGAGAAGGCTAGGTCCCCCAGCGATTGGTGCCCTTGTACCGTTTCTTTTCTTTGGGGATAGTCCCCTACTAGAATAGACTACAGAGAAAAGGGTACCCATATTCTAACCTCTTTACTGGAGGACCTAGAAGAGGGGAGTTGCAATAGAAATGCAGTTGACCACTGCCTCAGTTGGTAAGTATGTGTTTCGCACTTTTTTTGGACCTGCCTCCTCGGTTGGCAAAGTTGAACACTTGTTTTTGTTGGCCAACGTTGGTCGTTAAGGCTGCCTCAACTCGGCAGCTGAATTAAATCAGTGGATTACATCGTTGTGTGTGTGCTCTTTGACGGGCGCAGTGAATGTCCAATCTGATCAAGCGCGGCCTGTAAACCGTCCCCGATTTGGTTTCCTTCTAGGGAATTTCCCCTCTAAACCACCCCCTCTGGTTCCGTTAAGGGAATCCCATCCTGTATAACTTCCTTTAAGGGAATCCCCAGGTGAATTCCCAGAGTCCCCACCTATCAATGCCACCGACTCGAAGCGGGACGCGGGAGACTCGATGGGGCGATGCCGGAGGTGTCCAGCAAGGAGAACCACCACCGCGGCCAGGGCACCGAGCTGCATATGCATCCCTGCAGCCAGGAGCGATTGGCACGCTTGGGTCCAAAAATCCCCATGGCCTGCGGGTGCCATCCAGTTAAGCCCTTGGATTGGTTTGGATTGGATTTGGATTTGGTTTGTTGAACCCCTGGCTCCCATCAGCCCTGGCTGTGGATGGATGGGAAGCCTCCTTAACCACCAAACCGCCAATTGGAGGTAAGCCGAAGTCAGAAACCGTGCACTTCGGTGCTACGGGGCAAAAAAAGAAATGCTTCAATCGTCAAGCAGCCCCATCTTGTGCGAATGGCGTTGCTTTCTTGGAG
This sequence comes from Effrenium voratum, assembly GCA_963377175.1. Taxonomy (NCBI): domain Eukaryota; class Dinophyceae; order Suessiales; family Symbiodiniaceae; genus Effrenium; species Effrenium voratum. The sequence goes on along the minus strand of CAUJNA010002190.1, from coordinate 934,861 downwards.
ATGAGGTACATTGTTACATGACATCCTTTTTTCCATGTCCAAACTGTTCCAGTTGACTCATGTTCCCAAATTGTAGTTTCAGCTATGCTGAAGACGTTTTTGGACCGGTTGCTAGGGCATGCCTGTTGACAAGGTAACTTTGACAAAACCCCGCACACTGTGTTGGTTTGTAGTATGACCGGTGATACAGATAAAAGTGCGTGATATTGCGAATTTGTTTGCAAGTTGATAATTACTTCACAATTTCCGAGGAATATCAACCTAGTGTGCATCAGGCAGATGCCCCGAAGCACCATCGTCGCATTTCACAGAAATGTCCCGTTAGAGCTGCAAATGTACAACAGCGGTCATTCCAACTACAAAAACCACCAGTTGGATGGCTTATGAAGTCATTCCATAGTCGGCGGCGGACGCAGCGCGAGGCCATGGCGGAGGTGTCCTTCGCCTGGTGCGCCAAGGCGGCGGACTTCACGCCTGGCAAGGCCGGCGAGTCGGCGGCGGCGATGAAGAATATGAAATATGTGCAGACTCGATACATGTACATACATATATATATATATATGATACACACACATATTATACACATGTATCATTGTATATGTATATATGTATATACATGATACACCCCCCCGTGGTGCCATATTTGGTTCAATTGTATCTCAGTTTAAGGCAATAGTAGCGTAAAAAGCCATTTTACTTCAGTTTTGGACGGAACGGAATTCCACTATCACAACACGAGAAAACAAGCGTTCCAAGTAAGATGTAAACTCGCCGGACCCTCGGGAAGGTACAGAAACGGGATTAACAAAGGAAATGCGAACATTGCTGGAACCAAAAGAGAAAAACACGCATCTTGCCAATAAATTATCACTGCTGGGTCTCAACTCAAGACAGTATTTAGATCCAACACGCTGAACTGCGGGACTTTTGGGGGACAGCTTCTATTTGAATGTCTCCCCCTTATAAGCACCGGTATTCAGATTTCTTAGTACTGGTATTCAGGTTTCTTGATATCGGTTTTAAGCAATCTGGATGCAAGACCCAACATTCAAGATTGCTGCAAGCGGTATAAAGGCGTCTTAGTACTGTACTGAGATTTCTTGATACCTGGTATTGTGTCTCTCACCAAATGCCGTGAGAGACAGTGTTTCACTCAAGAAGAACATGGATTGGGGTCGGGGGTCACTCTTCTTTGGGAGGGCTTCGATCTCGCTTGCGAATGTGCATGAAGGAATCTGGGTCCAAGATCCAAGATGGCCGGAGGACTTGCGAGGGTGGATCCATGAAGCTCCCTGAATTCTGAATACCGGTATTAAGGTTTAGTGCTGTCATGTAGGTTCCTGAATAGCCGGTATTAAGGAATCTGGATCCGAGATCCAAGATCCAAGATTGCCGGAAGACGTTTTAGTTTGAGGGAATCTGGGATCCATGCATTGATACCGGTATACCATTTTCTGGGTGCTGTCATGCAGATTCCCAAATACCCGGTATTGAAGAACCTGGATCCAAGATTCAAGATCCACCAGATTCCTTAAACTGGTACTGAGGTGTTTTAGTGCGTTTGGATCACAACATGTCTGTGTTGATTGAAGATTCAAGAATTCCAGAAAATATTGGATCTTGAATCTTGAACTCCATATTATTGTTTCAAACCTTTTTTAAGAACGCCTGGCAACAGCAAAACATGATATTCACATTGAAAGTCCCCCAGCACTCTTGGTGCTTGGATCCTGGATCTAGATTCCTTAATAACGGCTATTATGGCACACCCCCGTTCCTTGCTGCCCATGTTTGGCCAAACAAATACCAGTATGTAGAATTATGACACACCCGCCTTCCTTGGTGCCCATGTTTGGCCAAAAAGAATCAACAAGTCCTGAACAAGGTGGGTAAAATACAGAGAAACCTAGGCACCAGGGAGGGCGTACAGTACCATGTGTATATATATATATGTATAGATATATATATATACATATATGCAAACATGCATATATATATATATATATGTATGTATATATATATATATGTGGACAGTGTGTTTAGATATAATATAGTTGCTTGATCACTCCTCGAGATTTCCAGAGGTTAGCCGGCTTCACTCTAAATCGTGCGTTTTGAGGCCGCAGTAGTGAAGGTGGATGTTTGAAAAATAACACGACTACAAACAAATTTGGAGGCCGTTCGACGCAAGCAGATGAGCCTGTGAGGGTGCGCTTTCCTTAAACAAACACATCCGCTTGGAGAAATAAAGGGCCCCCAAGGAAAGTGACCATGGATGTCTTTCAGAATTAAGAACCCCTGCCTGGTGTTTCAGATAGGAGACCCATGGTTCGTGTTCCTTTTAACCTTAAAGGCTGTTCGCCTTTGAACATCAAGCAAAAAAAAGAAGTCCCAGAATCGAACTCCTCAGGGCGGCGCCTTTGATGCTGAAAGCCCTGGCTTTCAAACGGCGCCTCGGCCGGAACCGGGACTGAGGCATTGGGGAGGATGTTGACCGCGGGAGAAGGATGAACCACTTATCAGGTTGAGGGAAAATGCCAGAGGGTTTTTATCTGAAATGGACCGGAGGGTGTCAATCTATAGAGGTTCAGTTGGTACTTTGGCTGCGCCTTGCATATTCACCAGCTCAAGGCTGATATGCTGTTGTTGACAGCAGAACATTTGAGAACGCAGTGGATCTGAGAACGACTTGCGTGTTCTACCTGTTGTCCCCGTTTCTAGCACCTGGAACCAACATGTCACTCAGTTAAGAGTTGCGGGTGACGCCCTCACAATTCCACATCGATCCAGAGATAAATACTACCCCAGTGATTTGAATAGATGCTTCGATGTGGCGGGAGCCTGCGAGTTTTCGGGATTTTCTTTTGGACGCAATATTAATATAGTTGTTAAGGGAAGCCAACAGAAAACAGTTCATTTTGTGGAATTCCCGAATTCAGGACACGACCGTATGTTGCTTGCAACAAACCAGCGGACAGGGTCCTTTGGGGAGCCTCTTGTCCACTTCCATGATTGTTGAAAAGAGGGTAAGGGAGCCATCACACATGACCGTGGCCCACACAAAGAAGTTTTTTTTGTTTTATCATCACCCGCAATGGTCCCCCCTTTAGCAGGGCAAGCCATTTTGGTTGCGGGAGCCATGACGATGACCCACAAACAGAAGTTTGTGGAGCCATGACCCACAACAGGAGTTCCTTGTTTCGTCACTCCCAGCCCCAAGAAATGGGCGCCATCAGCAAGTCAGCAAGCGAGGCGCTGCGCTGCATGCAAGTGGTGGACACGGATCGCTTGCTCTTTGCCCAGGAGCGATCCGGGTGCCCCGGGGGGGTTGTCCTCTTTTCTTTTTGGCGGTCCCCAGCACATCGTCCGTTCCTTAGACTTTTAGGTTCTTGTTAGTTGGTTTAGTTTGGGGGGGGCCATTTAACCCACTAAAAGTTAGTCATTTTTAGCAGGGGATCTCAGGACAGCGAAGTATTACGGCGGTCCCCAGCCATATCTTCCGACTTTTCAGCTTTAGAGTTTAGAAGGGATTATGACATGTCCCGATCCCACCAAAGGTGTCATTTTTGAAAAGGGATCAGCGAACCACCAAGTTGTGTAAACAACGTACTCCCGAATCGTGCCACAAACGGTAGCAAACGGGCTACAAACACATGCACAGCCCTAGCTCTCTTCAACAGATATGAAATTGGACTTGTTTGGAGTTTTGAAAGCAAGGTCAGAGACGCTTTTGGTGAGCTTGCGTGTGGCGTCAAGGCCGGACATGTTGATTCACATTTGAAAAGTCCTGGCTGGGCGATTGAGAAATTCGGACATGCCAAGCTTGTATCAGGAAAGAGATAGGCCAGCATCATTGGCTGGTTTACCCTCAAAGTTCAGGGAATCAAGCTTTCCGCCCGAGCAGTTTTGCCATTGGCCTTTTGATCTCTGCGAGGTACAAAGGAGAGCCGGGGACCCGTGGGTCGATGGACGGTGTGAAGCACAGCCCACAAGCCTGCAAAGTCAAACACTGAATGCAACTTGAATCCTGCGGGACATATCCTGCACAGGCGTTACCGCCTTGGGTTTGGTGTGTCCTACAGCGAGAAGCCTATGTTTCTTTTTTTGTGTAAATATATATATATATATATATTAACACAACACATAATATTATGTTTTTTTAAGGGGAGACCAGCCCATAGGAAAAAAACCGGGGCAGTTTGGGGCCCCGATGCCCCGATGCGCCGATGTGGGTTGGGCGAGACCCGAGACTTCTCGCTGGCAAGGTTGGGCCTGCTGGATCCGGGTTGCTCGCCCAAGTGCCTCGTTCCGCAGCTCGTTCGGCAGCTCGGTCGTTGCACCCTTAAGATGAGAAAAGGGAAAGGGTTCTAGAAATGAATTCTCTTTGTCCCAACTTCTGGATCTCTTTCTTCTAAGTCCCTTGAGTCTACGTCTCGGAAGGCCGGTAGTTTGAAAGGTGAGCGTCCAACCAAGGGTGCTTGTAGATTCACCCAGATGGTCCAATCAGGGATGTGGATGGCATATGGCCCGGGTTTCGGAAGCTTAGCATCACGGTCATGGTTAGGCAGCCACGCGGGTCCAAATCCATTGAGGGCGTGAGGGAATATGGAATATCTCCCCGTTCAGCATGACACGACTCTTGGTCTTTCAGGAAGCGGCTTCAATGGGCGCACAGGCCATGGCTTGTCATGGCACCGCAGGGACCCCTTGCCGAAGCTGCTAGATTCAGCGACTCACAAGGCTTTGCACCTGGTCAATTTGTTTCGCTTGCGGGAAAATACGAATTGGATCCAACAAGTCGAAAAATGAAATGGACCAACAAATGAACCAAAGAGCAGCCAAGCCGGTTTGGAACCCTTTGCAGACAACGCAATGCTGAGTTCCTGAGATTCTGTACTTGTGCAGGCCAACCTGTTGTTTCCAGATCTCTTGGGCAAGTCAGGAACCTCAAAAGGAATCCACCACTTGGTACAGAGTCAAGCACCAGAGCCTGGGGATTTTGTGCTCAGGTGCTCCGTGATTTGCCTGCGGCCGCAGGAAGCAGTCGGGGCCTTGGCCATGCGAATCTTGGGAAATTCAGTGCCAGCGCTTTGTTCGCCAGGCAAGCGCCTTCATAAAAATCCGTGAGCGATATCCCTGGTGGCTTACTACAGTCATAGTTGAGTACACTGGGCACGTTCTTGAGTTTTTGGTTTGGGATTGGACATTGGGGACATCGGGAATCAGTACACCGGACTGTCTCTTGATGCTCGCTTTTGTTTAAGAGCAGTGTTGTGTTCGAAAAGGATTTGGTTGGCACATCGGGCTGCAATCAATTGCCGAATCCGCAGGCAAGAGGTAGCCGCACGGGCCTTCCGAGGGATTCGTGTTTTACACACCTTTGCTCCCGGTCCCGACACAAATGTTAGCGGAAGGCAGAGCAGATAGTTGTTGTTTGCTTATAGAATCCTCCATGTTCCGTTGAAGACGAAGCACGTGCCAAAGCGAACCAAGTGTCAAGAACGAGGGTAACAAATACATATTTGTATACATGTATATGTATACATATCTGTTCTTGGTATATAGCTCGGTCAGCATTCCTTAGAACCTTGCCTGTGAATGTGTGATTTCACGCCGCTTGTGACCTACAGGTGGGTTCGGACACGTTTGCCTGCGTTTGCCACCAACAAAAACAGGGTGTCCTTTTCTTCATCACCAATATGGCAACTTGGTGCGGAATCATTGAATAGCGCATATTATCTGATTTCCCCAACGGAAACCAGCAAGGGATCAGGACAGGCATCTTTTTTTGGAGGCCCTCAAATTCGCACCCGAGAAAGTAAGCAACACCATTTCATCCGGTTGCGTTTGCTTCCTTGCCTTGCGTCTGCTGAGGCAGCGAGAGAACCAGCTGCGGAACAAAAAGTGAGATGACCTGCAGTCTTTCTGTCCCACAGGGCTCTTGCCCTTGTTCCAACCATGGAGGCCTAAAGAAAACTTCCCCAGGAAAAGTTGTCTTCCAAACTGCGGTGAAGTTGTTTTGATAGTCCAAAGTCAGCTTCCTTTGGTGTCAGTCTGAGAATTGCCAAGGAACCGGGCCAAATTGGCGAGATGGATGAGTGTGTGTGTGAGAGCCTTTCCTTTCATAGCTCTCACCTACCACTCATGTATCCCTATCCTGTCTTCTTCATCCTCTTTACCTGTCCGTCTTGGATGAAGAGGGAGATGGAATGCAAGCCAATTCAATGGTTTGTTCAGGCTGGCACAAGGGGGAGAAAGGATATGTTTGTTTTTGCATTTCTTCTCCCCATCCACCCGCCATCGCTTATCTATTGTTGTTTTGGATGGCGTATCCTTCCCTTTCACCATGAAAAGGGCAGGGTATCCCAAGCCAAAACCTAGTCCCAGAACAAACAGTCTGAACATTTAGCTTCTCCCAAGAACCAGTGGAGGTGAAAACCCTGGGGGTATCAGCCGGAACTGGGTGCCTAAGAGCAAAACATGTTCAATGTTCCCTAAAAGGATAGATGGATATGGGTCCACGGTTGTTGTTGGGATACATTTTACATGTTTGCTCTTGTGGTTTAGTGGGAAATCCCCACTTAACTGCTAAAAAATCAATGTTTGCTCCCCTTCCAACGTCAACCAAGGGTCTGTGTTTCGATTTTTTTTGCCAGGCCTCCCTATCTAGCACACATTTTACCGCAGCTGTTGGCTTTGTGCGCTAGGACGTTCAGCACGGCATCGGCGTGGAGGAGTGGGAAGGCGGCTCTCGGTACCATGGCCAGCCCGGAGCCCCACAGGACAAAGGCTTGGGAGAAGCAGTCAAACAAAAACGTCCATTTGCTGCAAGAAGAGGTTTCAGTTTCCTTTGTTGGGTTTAAAGGGAATCTATCACTAGTGGGAATAGTCGTTTGTTTTTTTTCACAGGGGACTTCAGCAAACGGAGGAAGCGGGGGTGTCTTTTTGTGGAGCTGGCACCTTTTTTGTGTAGGGTTTTAAAGGACGACCAGAAGGAAACAACAACCATTTTTGGGGTGTCCAAGCTTAGAAAAGACCCACCCAAAGGATTCGGCAAAAGGATTGCAGCGGGTTGCCAAAAGGCTCCCTTTGTAGAAAACAGGTGACATTCTCTGACTGACCTATTTAGTTGGCAAACTTCAAAGTGTGTGTGTGGGTCGCCTTCATGGTTCTAGTCAAGGCCCAAACGAGCCAACTGTTTTGGCCAGTCATTTGTTCGGAGAGAGGAGCCGAGAACCCGAAAACGGGGTCCATTGTGCTTTGTTTGTTTACCAGGTTCACCGAGCAAATGGGATTTCAAGTTGTGGTCCGCAGTTGGTCATGACCCCAAAAGCTGAATTCTCGCCAGGTCTTTCGGACAGGTGATTCGATGCTTGCTTCAGAAACACAATACGAGAAATAGATGGAAGACGTTGCTTTGGAAGGAGAGCGAGGGGGAGAGAGAGAGAGAGAGAGAGAGAGACTAGTGCATGTCTGCAAAGTGGGTTTGACAACCAACTCAAACCAAACCACCGTTTGCCCCTTGGTTTGACGGAAGTCCACCTTGTCCACTATGCTGGCGGGTTCAAGTCTGGACAAAATGGTCAAGTAACTGACCACGTTGTGCGCATTCGTTTGTTTGGGTATACACCTCTTCATTTTTTGCTGACTCCAGCAGCCACTTAGATGGAAAATACGTGGATACTTCTGTGATCCCTTGTGAGGAACAACGGCATATGGTTTTGACTGCTCCACTCAGTCCTTCTACAGGTTGTTTTTGCTTTCCTGAAAACGCACATGAAGCCCCAAAAGCACTCATTCGCAACACCTAGCTGTTGACATCGTTGCTAAACACGGCCGCTGATGGGTCAATCGCGATCTCCGGACGTCCGAGGTTCAATTGGGGCAAGAAGCAGGGCTTCGGCGCGGCTCTCGGGGCAAAGGGTGGGGCGATGTTTGGTGGGCTGCTGGCGTTTCTAACGATCAATCCCAAAAAGGCAGGGTCACTGGGTACGGATGGTTTGCAGAAAGGGGCCCTCCTTGAAAAGCAAGCCGAACAATTTTGACCCAGGATTCATGCGCTGATGGACCTGGAGATCCAACTTATTGTGGATCTGGGATGATTTATCCTCTAGCCTCCCTTAGTGGTGGCACGGTTTATCTATCCGGGGTCAATTCCAGCGAACTGGTCAGCCAGTCAATTAGCCGGTCAGTGTGTCCGCCAGTCCACTTGCTAGTCGTCGCCGGGGTCCTAAGCAGAGAACGGGTGCCACGTGTTGCCATTTACTCGTTAAAATATGCCGGTCTCTCATCGCAGGTGTTTTTTCTAGCAACTCTTGTTAATCAGAAGAGGCAGTCAGTTCAGAAACCAACGTTTGACACGAAACCCGGGCTCGGTTCAAGAACTGAGTAAGTCAAAAGAGACGACCGGTTCTTCATGAGCAGTCCTGCGGATCAAACAGCTGCCTCCTCACGGTCGCAGGTGGCAGTGGGCATGACCCGAACTTGACCCTATCAAGAAATAATGCATTGCGCTTGAGCCCTGGGAAGTTAACACTGTACGCGTTGTCATGGGTTCGCTGTGCTTGAATGGTAACCGCAATGCCCCATGAGAAGCACACGAAAAAGCAAGCGGCGATACGGTTGAAGCACAACACATTCCAAGTTGGGACTCCGATGTTTCTGTAACTCTTCTGTACTTCTCACATCATTGTATGATCCCAAGTTTGCCCCTTCCTGTGTCCAACAAACTTGCCAACTAAAGACCCAGGCAAACAAAACAAGACGGCCCAGGAGTTGTTACCTTTGTGAAATGCGCTGCGGACATTCATGCACGCCAAGGCACTTACTCCTGGCCAGACGGTTCCCTGTGCGCCGCCGCGCAATTCAACGCTTTGCCATCCACGGGCAACCCAGCCCTGTAAAGGGAAGCTTGGCCCTTCGTGTACATCCAAGATGTTCACACAGATTACAGAGTGGCCCTGGTGTCATTCCAACTCATTGCCCATCGAAGAAGCAAGGCAGTTGCCAGAAATCGGAGCATTTGTCAAGGGACTTTCCAGGGATCAGTTTCGAGGTCTGGAGTTTATATACCTCATCGTCCTTCAGGGGGTTCTGGGCGGGCGATTACCTGTGACTTTCACTGGGGCGTTGGCCCAATCTTGCCTTCGACGCAACAGGGAATTGAAAGATGCCGATGCCATCTAACAGTACTTATTGAGCTTGCAACCTGACCGATGTGCTCCCACCCCCCCATGGATTGCACCCCTGTGCATACTTTGGCCGCGCTTCAGTATGCGGTTTCCCTGGAGAGCTGGTTAGTCGGGCAGGTTCCTTCTGTTGCTCCGGAGCCAAACTCGGCAACAAAGTTGCCCAGATAGATTCAGTTGCCAGAGTGCCCTGATGTTTTTTTTTCTTTTTTTTTCTTAGTGTTTTTTTCTAATGGCACCCAAAAGCAGCACCCTTTGCAGGACTGCCTTTTTTCCGGGTGTGGCAACTTGGTACCGATGTCGGGTTTTTGCGAAAACCCACGTCCCTTGTGAGGTACCTGGGCCAGTGGGAGTCCAACGCCATCAACGGCTACGGTCACTACATGGGCAAGGAGGGCCTCACTGCCACGAGAGACGATCGATACGAGCCACGGGCAGTGGAGGCCGCACCCACGAAATGAAAGCATGGTGTTGCAACCATATGGCTGTGGTTGTCAATGGTGCCATTTTGGTTGGTAGGTGAATTCACCACCCATTTTAGAACCTAGTTTAGTGGGGATTGGGATGTTCACTGGGGGTACGGGCTTTTGACTCATGGCCGTAGAAGGCTTGTTGGTATTGACCTTGGGGAATCGAATCATTGCAGGGTTTGTTAGGTGCAGCAGTTCGTGCATCCACAGTATGGGTCACCAAGAAATGAGATACTGGTCAGTGTGGTATCTCTAAAATTTGACCCTGTGATGCCTGGCAGTTTCTAGGGTGAAACGGGAATGGCGCCACCCACGGTTTGAGACCTGATTCGCAGCCAGCCGGCTTCCTCCAGGACGGCAGAGAGCATCGGCCTCAAGCCTTCCCACCTTCAGGGTGGCGAGCGGGGGGGTTGACTGAAGGGCTGCACAAATCTGTTGAAGCGAAGGACGTGAGAGTCTCCTGTGGACCTGCGGCTTGTTTTGTGTCAAACGAATTCAGAAGCTCACCTCGCTGGCCAAAGTCAGTGAAGCTAAGCAGCTACTCTATGCGGATGGAAGTGGGGTTGTTTCCAAAGGAAGTTCAGAATTTGTGATCAGCTGCGATATAGGGGACTGCCGAACATTGAGCACCTACCCCGTTCCAGTGCGATGTGCCAGCTTTGAAAGGTCACGTTGATGTTGTCACCAAGTGGCAGTGGTCGGGAGATGCTCAGGGAGAGGCTTGTAGTTTGCTCTTGTCACGAAATCCTGACGTGTGCTTGGATCCTCGGCCCAATTGATATGTACTCATGTACTCCCGGCGGCAACCCACACGAGCCCCCGCCGGATGAAGCATCCAACCCAGCTCTCTACACAACAGTTTAGATGCCCCGAATTTGGATCTTGTTGCGCGCTTCTTGTCGCACTCGTTTAACCCTTTCCCATTTTGTTCTTCATTGGCACCCTGCTTCCCTTTTGGTGGGATCCCCTCCAAATAGCCCTAAAACATGTTCGATTTTTCCTACTTGGGGAAATGACGATTTCAGGTTGCAGGAGGGCACCGGATCGATGTTTGGCCCAGGTTCCAAGGCATGTGGCGAGAGGCCGTGATCCATGGCTGTGGCGGCTACACTTGGCCCGATGGGCGAACGTCGAGGCCTCGGCCGCTCAGTCGACCTGGGCCCAAAGGGGCCTGGGAGGGAAGCCAGGTGCCGAACTCTCACCGTTTCTTTTTTGGTTGGGAGATTCGGTTCCCCTACTAAAATAGACTACAGAAAAAAATAGGGTACCCTAATTCTAACCTCCCTACTGGAGGACCTAGAGGGAGATCAATGATTGTGGGCAGGAACGCATGCAGGAAGCCCTTTTTGCATTTGGCCAGTCAGGTCAACAGCAAGCGAGCGTCACGCCTCACTCGCGCTACGTCTTACTATTGTTTGCGACCGCACACGGCTGAAATGGGAGGAAAATCGGGCCTGGAGACAGTAGGAAAAGCTCGACTGCTATTGGGTTGGATCGTTAGACTTTAACTTTTTGGATTTTTGGATTTCCCTCATATTTCCTTTCAACCAGCAAAGTTTTACTTTTTGCTGGGGGATCTACAGCGCAGAAAGGTCGTTGCCAGTTTTCCCCGTCAAGATTGGGGCCACGTCTCAGCGCAAAGCTGCAGCCCTTCTGGGTCGACCGAAGTAAACTGTCAGGGAGCTTTGAACTTTTGCGTCCTAGAAGAAAACTAAGCTGTCGTATTTGCCATCCTCAAGGTTCGAAAACCCTGACCACATGGTTCCAGTTTGTTTTTTCCAACAGCCCTCCACGTCGCCAAGAACTCTGGCAGGGGTGAAACCACGTGAACATCTAGGCAACTGGTTGCTTCGTCTGCTTTTGGAGTTACCATTTGTTTGTTCCCAAATTTGCACACCAAGCATTTGGGGGGTCCGACCTCAAAAAAGACACACCCAAATGGGTGCTCAACATTCAAGAGCTCGGGTCATGCAGGTGTTAGTCTTTGGTTCCAAAAACCCAAGGTGACATGTTGGTACACATTTATTATTTACCATGCCATTTTGGTACACATTTCTAATTTACCATGCCATTTTGGTACAAGTTTCTATTTTACCATGCCATTTTGGTACGAGTTTCTATTTGACCATGCCATTTTGGTACAAGTTTCTATTTTACCATGCCATTTTTGTACAAATTTCTAATTTACCATGCCATTTTGGTACAAGTTTCTATTTTACCATGCCATTTTGGTACAAATTTCTATTTTGCCATGTCATTTTGGTACACATTTCTAATTTACCATGCCATTTTGGTTCAGACTTCTCTGAGCCCCAAACCGCATTTCAACTGCCCCGTCTCTCCCGACCTGCCGACGTCTCAGCCCACCGGCCCGAGGTTCCGAGGCCAGTACGCCGAGGATCAGAAGCACGGCTTCGGCACCTTCACCTGGCAGGACCGATGGATGTTTTGCTCAAAAAGCGCGCACCAGGCGTTGACGGGAAGGCGTTGATTCCGCGGTTCAACGAAGACTCGTTATTTTTTGACCTGGTGGTTTATGCAGCCATCCGGTTCAAGAGGTCTTTTTTAGCTTTGTACTTGGTGTGGTGGTTGGGTGTCAACTTAGCCCACGTCCTGAGTTCCTGGACTTTACACTTTTTGGGAAGACCATTCTAGTGGCAAACAAAAGTTTGCACTTGGTTTGGCTGATCAACGCAGGAAGTGAGAATCCTTTCCAAACACATTTGCCGAACTTCCTTTGTAGGACGACTAGTTGCCCCTTCCAGGACCTAATAAAAGGGAGAGACAAGCAGAATCTGATGCCAATATGCCAGTTCAGTAGAGGGAACCGTGGGAAAGTTGCTCGAAAAAGGGCAAGAAGTCAAGTACAAAGTGTTTCAGGAATTTTGGAGTGGACAGGTTGCCATAGCCCAAGCCCAAATTGGCTCATGTGTTTACAGTTTGCACATGTTTGTATCGGTTTCAATGGCCCAACACTGATCCACATCTCTAAGTGTGCATGGCGTCGCGAGACCCATCGGACCATGGATCCCTTCGGAGTACTTGTGAGGCTCATCCGCTCTCATTGAAGGAAAGTCTAAGCCATTCGAATGGATTCAGCGCGAAATCCACTTGGAGCTGGTTTTTTGCCTGCTCTGTTGGGCTGGTCAGCATTTTAGCCCGCCAGATGGGCAACATGAAAATGTTTTGGCTTGGCTGGGGATGTTTGGCGTTCGAAACCAGAAGACAGTTACAGGGACTCCATGGGATGGCGCAATTGCAGCTGGCGCGGACACAATGTAGTGTCCAGTTCTCCGCATTTCTCCGCAGAGGGTGAAAGTTTCAACGTCTCCCGGTCGGAGGCTCAGATCAATCAGTTACCCCCCGCAAACCCGGCAAACATGGATGGCTTTGTTCAAGCATGTTCTCTGCTTTTTGTTTCGACTTTCTTCGTGCTAGGCCGACAAGATTTCATGTAAAGTAGGTGGGTGTGGTGTCTGTGGTGTTGCTTTAGTCCCATACATAGCTGATATGTGTCGTGTTGTTTCAATGTATATTCGGTCTCTCGCTTGCTGTGGCGGCTCGCGAGCTCTGGATCAGAAATTGATGCACCGCAGACAAGAGATGTATCTCCGCACAAGACATCAGTGCGAGCCACAGCAGCAGACCAAGTTCGAAGCCACCATGTGCAAGAGGTCGTAATCTTGTGTGTTTGAAAGCCAAATCACGCAATCAAGGGTAATATCATGTTCGATCAATACGGAGAACTGCGAGAATCCGAGGAGGTTCTCCGATTGACGCTGAATCTATTCATTCTGGCAGGATGCCTGAGATTAGTATGGTCCGCCAGGCTAATCCGAAGTTGACATTAATCTGTCTGAATTCTTGGAGTTGGAATCATTGATTCGTTCATTTCCCGAGTACCCTGCATCGCTTGGTTTCCGCAATGGCCAAATTGCACCTGCCAGGACGGCCGTCGATTCGATGGCTTCTGGGTGAAGGGGAAGCAGCACGGCTATGGCGTGGCACCGACACAACTTGAATTTGTGCATGTGTCTTCATTTCTACATGGACAATGGATGTGTTGTGTTTTGAAGGTGCCTTGGATGGAAGGGCAATCAAGACAATCAAGAGGAAAGCCAGCATCTTACGGGGCCCGTGTTTTGAACATACCCATGTTCTGTTGTGTTTTACTACTTCCAACATGGATCTCCATTGAAAGCTTGGTCAGAAGGTTTCAACCTTGTCAGACGCCTTGTCCTTCACTGGACTGGACCCGAAAAGGCGCCAGCGGCCTCCGGCCAATTATTCTCAACACTTGGCTTCCCCAGAATTAGCTCCCCTTTTTGTGTTTTTGCTTTTGTAGGGGTCCCTTTGTTTTCCACTAACCATGCAAACAAACATATTGTTTTGCTGGGCTCCTAATTCCAGCCTAGTTGGGACCACTTCAGAAGGACACCCATGGCAAGAAGGCAGCCGCCACAACTGCCAGGCAAAACAGAGCGCGTGAAGAAGATGCAACCATTCCTTTGCATCAAAACCTCTGGGCATCCATCAATAGAGATATTTGGACCGATTTTCAAAGCTTGAACCCGCGATCTGGGATTTGCGGCAAAGGGCCTTAAGGTGGGCAAAGGGCCTTTGGTGTTCTCAGCACTCCCTTCCTAAAACATGATTCGCATCTGGGTAGATGGCTGAACTCGATCCATCTGCCAGGTCACGAGCAAGGCAGATGGAACGTTCGGAGCTAAGGGCACGAAGAAGCGGCGACCAAACGAGTTGGGCAATGGCAATGCCCCCCCAAGAATATAACCTGGATGTGTTTCTTCACTGTTCTTGGCATGTTTTTTAGTTCCGTTCATTTTTACCGGGGGTCTGCAAAAAACATGTTTTTTTCCGCTACCACAAGAGTAGAGATGGTTTTGTTGAAGCTGGCCCATGCTGGCCCGTTTTGGCATATTCTATGGTCAGCCCAATGGCCCAAGCCCCAGAGCCGGGAAGGAGAGGCGGCGTGGGCTTTTTTTTGGCATTTCATGTGGGTGGCTCGTCTTTTTTGGAGGGTAGCTGCTTGTTGGTTGTTTTTTTCTTAGGGAAACCAAAGGGACGGCCGCCATTTTCGCTGGGCCTACAAAACCCACCCAAATGAGTTTAAGTGGTTGCGTGGCAAGAGTTGTTCAGCTGCATAGGTTCCACTCACTAAATGGTCAACCCCAGGCTTCTAGCCTCTTCTCCTTTCTCTGCCAGGGTCACCAGGCAGCGTTCGCACCTCTCTGAGGATCCTGAAGGAGGGTCAGTGGAGCCGAGGGCCCTTTGCTCAGTTTGCGCTCCCAGGCAAGCTGTCCTAACAAGATCTCTTGTGGTTGGTGGAGCGAGCGTAGACCGAAAACAAGTCAGGCTGACGTGGGCAACACCCATATGAATCAACATGGCCCCATTTGGCCTTTTGAAACAGCTTTGTGCACCGCGAAATGCCCTTTGAGCTTAGCTTGGTGGAAACTTAAGTTGAGAATCTCCCAAATCACACATGTCGTATACTGACATCGCTGACATGTTCACACCACGCGTTGCAGCCGGCACTTGTTTCAATCTCAGGCAAGCAGACACGGCGACTGTGCTGTTTGCCCAGGCAATTCATGCAAGACGCCTCTCCGCGATGCACTCAGCTATTGTCTATGGGCCCCACGAACCAACCCCGCCTAAGACTCTGAACACGACGTGGCTTTGTTTGGCTTTGTTGATTGGGCTTGGGAAGCTCTCACTTGTTGGGTATGTTGAGAGGCCCCTGGCTCTGATCGGTGTTTCGGATCAGCTTGCGAGATCAAAACGACGCTGTCAGCTTCGCGGCTTTTGTGACCAGTTTCGCGCCAGAGCGGATGACCCAACAGGTGTGACGATGCCAATGAAGTTCGGGCAACGGAGAAAGCTTGTCTTTCCTAGACGAGAGCGCTGTCTCGGCTGCTCTGCTTGACGTTTAGCCATTCGACTTTTGAAAGGCGTCCAATGCCAAGAGGTGTGTTTGTCATGGCCCATTGTACCGAGGCAAGAGGGAGCAGCTGCATAAATTCCAGAGGCCAACGGGCGGTGACGTGCCGAGGTTGGTCCACTGACTGTTGGTATGGCACCCCCAAGCAAGGGGACCTCCCTTGCAGAGATCCTCTGTGCGAATTGGTGGCAAGCTACTTGCCTCGCGATTTCGAAGCCAACCGAGGCTCACACCAGCTTAAATCGATGAGTGTTCCAAGTGGAGAGCCAGTTTCGGCGAGCTGTTCAACATGTCTTGGTGGGAAATGGTTGCCCAGTTGCCCAGTGGATTCCGCCTTTTGTTCCATCTTCTTTTCTTTGGGAAGGATTCCCCCCTTTAAAACTCAACTCGTAAAAAAGGTTGCCCTTTTTTTCCCATGGCCACTGGGCTTTTCAGTGGGGTTTCTCCAAGCGGGGACATGTTGAGTTGGACGACAAAGTAATTCTTGACAAGGCCAACACGCCACATTCAGACCGCGGCATGTGCCTGGATGGTGCCAGGTGTGATATCGATGCCCAGTTTGGCCGAAGAGTCAGCAAGGGAGAGGGTTCTGGCTGAGGCAAAGCCCCGCGCGAATCTGGAGTCCTGGAGCCTGAAACATGGTCTTTTCAATGTTTCATGCTCTAGATAATATGTTTCAACGTTGGTGCAGAAGCTTGGTACCCAGCCACGTCACAAGCCACATCGGCATGTCTTTAGCGGGGCTGGCAATCCGTGAATGTCCACCCTAAGAAACAGCACACGCAAATCAGGACAAGAATGCGAAGTCTTGGTCTCGCGTGTGGTGAACAGGGGTTAGACATTTATCCCAATAGGACGTGTTGGATAGCCATACTACAAGTATTCCTACTTCCCGAACCCACGCATGTTGCTCTGTTTTGCTTGGTGTCCTCCCTATTTTGGGCTGTTTAAGTGTCATATTTTCTGGCAGAAAACATGGCCGGCGTTTCCCAATGCTGAAGACCTCCTTTTGAATGGTGTTTAAAGCGAAACCATCTATTTTTGGCTCACCGATCCTGTAGAAGTTCCCTCGGCGTCATTTAGATAGATCAACATGTCATCAGATCTTGCGGTTTGCCCTTTTGCAGCCTCAGAGTTGTGATAAGATGCGCGCGCAAGGATCACTCTCTCTTCTGGGCACATTGCCAGCTTTGTACACTATTCTGCCCGGCAGGAACCCAGGATCGAGCCTTATTGCATCAGAAAGGTTGAACACGAGTTTGGTTTCTTGTCGTTTTGCTTTGCCAGCTTACCAAGGTTCTTTCTCAACTGGGAGATCATTTCTGGGTTCCCATTAGAGCTCTAAACACCCGCTGCACACCCGCCGAATGCCGCAGCTTCGACGAACAATTAGCCGCACTGCGGCTATCACTCTTAGGTAAACTTCGACTGAACTTATCAGTATGCAACACACAAGCTGCCTGGTCGCTTTCATTCGCATGGAAAGATGTGGCGAACACCTTACCATGGATGCCATGTGCGTCAGCTCTTTGCGAAAATCCATAGCAGCAACAATAGTCATCTCTTTTGGAGGAAGGCGTGGGTGCTCATTCACACCGTCAAACCCCGGCAGAGCGAACTTGTCCGGCGGCCCCAAGTGGGGCTTCGCCCAATGTGTCACCAGGCAAAAGGGGCCGCTGGTCACTGCCTGCATCCCCCAAAGCCATGTTTGAGGTTGGACACGAAGAGAGTAATGGGGAGCAAAAGGGCATTTTGTCAATATCGCCGGAGCCATTGGTCAGTCAGGCGTTTCAAACGACACCGCTCAAAACCCACAGATTTGAAGCTCATTGAAAAGCACCTGGAGTCAGGCCCTTGCCCTTCTGAGTTTGCGAGTTTGCTGTGGTGCAATTCCAGTCGTGCGATGAGCCATGGCTTAAGAGAAGCTCAAGGCTGTGAATCACAACTCGAAAGCCTATTGCCAAGAGAGCCCATCCAGCAGCCGCCGCTTGCTGTTCGGTTGGCATTTCCTTCGCTCAACCTCCGCGCGATCGTGATCTTGGGCCTCGGCCCGCGCGATGGCACCATGCACCTCTTGAGATCGAAGCAGCGGCCTCAGGGAAGCTGTTCAACCTCAGGGCAGCCCAGTGGGTTGCTTCCTTTTTTCCACTTTTCTTTGTTTTTCAGTAAGGGTACCCCTTTAAACTCAGCCAACAACAAAAAAAGTTGCCCATTTTAATATATATTTTTCCCCCATGGCCACTGGGCATCGCAACGGTCGAGCTTGATGGCGCTGGCTGCACCGGAGTTCCCAGAAAATGGATCCACGATTCGTTGCCGCCGATGGGGGGTTGTTGCCCGAAATGAAAGACCCCGTCCATCAGCGGTACTGTGAAGGGACACCAGAAATGAGTAACCTCCCCGTGCAATCGGGCATCAGTTTGAAAAGGTTCATGGCAAGCTTGGGCAGCGATGAGTGGGTCTGGCATCTGGAGTTTTGGTTTGAATGCCAGGTTGGGTCGCCTAGATCATCTAGGAGATATCATGATATTCAATAGATTGCGCTGGCTCATGCTGGCTCGTTCTGTGCAACCTGCGCGATGCTTCCAGACTTTAGCATAGGGGAATATCCACTATGTCGATATGTCAAACATATGGACGAGTGCGCCAGGCTGGTTTGTCTTGTGATTGTTTCCATCCTATTTCCTGTTCGTGTGTTTCTGCTCAATATGTGCATGTTATGTTGGGCAACAAAGCCATGGTTGCTGCTCCCGTACTGCGCATAGTCTGCAGACTCATGGTGACCCACTGACACGGAATCGCATGTGTTTTGTTCTTGAAACGAGATGCGTCATCCTGGCATCCTGTCCGCCTGTTGCAAAGTGGGTTCCTCTGCCATTTGAGTCGACCGCCGTGATCAGAGAGGCATTTTGTATCCTTCATGGCGCCTGTGTCGTGTCTTGTGCGCTCCAGCGCAACGACAAGCCGTTGAGCGGCGGGCTGACGCGCTCTCGAGCCGAGGTCTACTGGCCCTGGGCCCGGAAGCCCAGTGTGCCCCTGGCAACACGGAATTGTCATCCGCTGGTTGCGCGCTGCTCATATCCTTGCTGAAAAGGTCATCATTATTGCTGGTGAACAAGAGAGACTCGAGAAAGAAAAGAAGAAAAAACTCAGGATTGCTGGTGAACAAGAGAGACTCGAGAAAAACAAACAAACAAGAAGAAGCTCCAATGACTGTGCTTGCCCCGAATGCGCGGCAAAGGCTTCCTGCCCCGTAGATCTGGGAAAGGGGCGTTTTCGCTGGCCGTGGGGGTTTTCTTCATGGCCAAAGTCTCTACATGCCAACGCGCTAAACATATTCATGCGTTGAAGCTCGATGGTACCCAGACCCCACGTTTCCTAGCCCTTCTCCAGGCAAGGGTGAAATGGTTCCTTTGATATTGCATGCTGTGCTCTAAAATGGAGCCCACAAAGGAGGTCACCCAAAGGAGATTCCTGCAAAAAGCATGGTTGTTTGGGTTCCATGATAGTTTCGGGGGGAGGGGAGGGGGGGAATCGCACACGTCCTTCTTCTGAGTGCGCAGGGCAGTATGATATGGCTGTTGCATGAGATGCTTTTGCAGGATACTAATTAGTAGGGCATATCGTTCAGCAATTGAACTGTGAAGCAGTCGTGACATGCATTCCAACTCCGGTGTTGAGCATAGTGTTGGATTTGTCACAGGTGTCCCGGAGTTTTTCCATAGTCATTGTGTAGTTGAGTCTTTTCAAACATGTCTACGCCATGTCTTTTACATTTTGAGGGGGTCTCATATCAGTGCAGTCTGTTTGCCTTGTCCCATTGAAGGCCTTTTTGTGTTTGGGTCTGCACACAAAGGAGAACTCATGTGTTCGCGGGGTCAATGAGGCCAGCAGCCATGCGACCAGCCCTGGCCCCAGAAAGAACTCCAGATCGGATGCATGCTATAACAATTGGAGCCACTGGTGTAATCATTCAACAATCGGACCCTACCATGGCAAGGAAAAACCTGCTTTTCTGGACAGCGTGCTACATGGATTGAAAAAGAGGCGTTGCTGGAAAGCGTGCTTCCTTGATTTGGTTCCACCTGCCAAACCTTCGGCGACACCCTGCTAGCGGGCTCATTGGACGTGTGTCCACTCTCATATATGCGTTTCGTGCTTTGCATGTTTCCGCGGACCAAAACATTAGTTGTGCTTTACGAGTGGTCCAAATCGAGATGGGCACAGATCCACTGAGTGGCTTTTGAAATGGCAACTCAAGGGCCTGAATAGGTACAATGGGGTGTTGGGGAACTGTAAGGCCAAATTTGGTCACAATCATAATCACAGGAGTAATGTTGACCTGGGTGGAGGGCCCTCTCCAAAAGTGGCCTGATTCCCCACTAAACCCAGAATCGGAGAAGCACCCTGATAATAAACTGGTTGGGGTCCACATTAAACTATTAATCTGGGGACCCCTGGGTTCATTCCCACATTCCCTTCCAAGCACCAGCAAGTATTGAGCCCTTTGAGTCGGAGGATGCCATGTCAACGCCAGGCAGCAGATCCAGATGACATGGAAGACCTGCTGCGGCATGTACGTCGTGGTGTGGAGGCAAGAACCCGGAGAGATCCCTTCGGTGAAGCGCATTGGCGTGTGCTGTTGCGTCAGGTGCCCTGTGTTCAAGCAAACATGGAAGTGAGCAGAGGTGTTTTGGAAGACTACAATCTATCTTTAAAAGGCATCCTGTCCACTTCCAGGTGTTTTTGGAAAGAGGATGCCCGCGTTGTGTGCTGGGCGTGCATGTTAAATTCGGCTCGGTTCATTTTTATGGTATTATCTTGAGTTAGTTTGATATGTCATAATTTGACTCCCAAGATAGGTTCGCTGAACGATGTCAGAGTTTTTGTTCTCCAAGGAGAAGGGCTGGTGCATCGAATATCCCGGCTCCGCTCAAGAACTTCGGCGAGTTTCCCGGGGTCTCCGTGGGCTTCCTCGGAGTAATCCGGATCCACTCGTCCGCCCATGCTTGGCCAGGGATAGCAAAGGAAGTAGTATTGCCATGCCTTGGCAGCAGTATTGGCAATGGCTTCGGTACTAGAAACTCGCTGCTTTTTGATTTTCTGGGGTGGGCCAAAGGGCATCGCTTCTGGAGAGGGCCAAAGCCGCATTTGGGATCATGTTGGCACACCTTGTGGGTGCCTTTAGGCTAGTATTTGTTTGCAGTCAGGTGGGAAAAGCGATCGTCTTGAATTAATCACAAGGTGTGATTGAATCATGTGCCGACGCCAACATTACGACCAGCCTGGAGTCTCTCTCACTTGTCCCGCGTTCATTTGAGCAAGTCTCTTGCTCGTGGTTTGCATGCTAGGGATGGGGGTGCTTCGTTTGCGCTATGCTCAGAGCATTTTTGCGCAAGAGACTGACTTGCGCAGGCACGGACACAGACGAAGGATCAGGCTGGGTCAGCGTGTGTAGGGCTCAACGGCATAGGAAGATCCGCGAGCACAGATCCGGGCGAAGTGAAAAAAGTGCATGTTCACAGGAGTGAACACCACTTGGGATCCATGCTATTTGGTTGCGCATGTCCCAGGCACATTGGCCTGTGCATGGCAAGCATGGCTGGTCAGTGCAGGCTGCTTCCCAGGTCTTCCTGCTGTTGACCTTTAGAGGGGATACTGCGGATGGATGAAATTTTGCACCACTTTGAAACCATGGAAAACCATTATTTGTGGGTATTTACAGGGGAATCATCATTCCAGGGTTTCTTAGGTGGTGTAGGATTTCGTCCACCCACAGTATCGCTAATGGGAGAGCACATTGCAGCTTGTGCTTAAAATGCTACAGGCTGGACAAGTACAACTCCCAAGTTATTGTTTTTGTATGTAAGCCTCAAGTGCCGTTTTAAAAAGCGCCTCTGTCGTTAAAGCTGCAGTGAGCAAAGCTCCGGGCGACGTTTATTTGGGCTAAAGCGCCAGGATGACGGCCGGCAGCTCAGAGTCGGCCCCGTGTTTCGTTTGCGTTTGCCGAGTCCCAGCTGTGCAAAGGAGTGGCGTGCCAAGATAAGAGACGCATTCTTTTGCTTGCACTCCTTCGATACACAGCTTGGTATATACTGAGCCCTGCAGAGTCCTGTCAGAAATGACAAAGTGCCTCGAGGAAGAGACATTCTCGAAGGTAATCGTGAAAGAGGGAGCCACTGCCATTTCTGGCGGGCCAATCTCAGTATTCTGGAGGTTCCTTTGGTTCTTTGAGAGGAAGCATGTGAGCCTCAGAATTGCCCGATGTTCATTTGGTTTTGGAAAAATGTTGTTTTTTTCTTTTCTTTTTCGGCTCCTCGGAATTGCCCGATGTTTTGGTCATGCGAGGCTAGAGGGGCGCACTTTGAACAGGGGATCTATCACCGTGAAGTCTGTCGGCAGCCTCGCGGGCTGAGGTGTGAAGGCCGCTCCGAAGCCGCCATGGCCCAAGAGGGCCGGGAAGATTTGGGCGAACAGAATCCTCCTGCATATTGGGCTCAGAGTTTCTGGGTGCAGCAACCATCCTTCACCTTGAGTTTTGTTGATCCTTATGCCAGATGGGGAGAGTTATGCGACTCGACTGCGAGTAACTTGGCGGGAATTCTCTTTTCCTCATGGTGACGCATTTTGACCGAGCAGCATGTTCAAAGATTCAGGTCCACACCACCAGCCACCCCAACCCCGAAGTATCCAGCTACCACCGCCAGTGAAAACCTCGGAACTAAACCAACACTGAGCCAAGACTGAGGAGAGGTTGAATGAGCACTGAGCCAATATTGAACCAAGACTCAACTGGCCCTAAGTCAAAGTAGGTTTGGCTTGACCAATGCTAAACTAAGATTGCATCAAGCCATCACAGAACCACCATGAAACTAATGCCTAGCCAGCTAACCCTTCAACCAACGGTGGAATGATTCAGGCGGGAGGGGTCCTGAAGTCCTGGAAGATGCGTGTGGAGCGTCTTCCGGGAATGGTTTGTTCATCATTTGGGTGTGGGTCAAAATTAAACCACCAGGAATCGGACCGCAGGTTGTAGTCCAAGTTTCAATTTACCAGGGCAAGCCATTTGGGTACATATTTTTGACCCACAGCCATTTGATTTTAAGCTCGCGTTGCGAATTGTCATAGTCCAGATGACCATGCTGTCGAAAGCTCGGAAATGAATGACCACTTGGAAGGCTCGGATATGAATGACCAAATGGCTTTTGCGTTGCAACAACCACGATGCATGGGCGGGTCATGTGTTTTTTGACACTTTCCACAGGAAGGCGAGAACTGTTCTCTTCGTCGTGGGCCCCCCTCCTGCAAGTTTACAGTTCACAAGCTTTTGCAGGGACTCCGAGCCTCTAAAAGAACCACTTGCCCAAGAGTAGAACACTGTTTAGATGTTCCTTAGGGTTTTGGTTTGAGAGGATCAGAAGTTCTGCCCTTGGGTCGTTGGAGCAACCCGGTTTATCGCGCAGCCCAGTGCATCTCCGAGGCCCACGTCCGTGTCCATGGCGAGATGCTCATCAGAAGTAGCTGTGGCGGACGGATGGGCGGGCCCAGGGCAAACGTTTCTCGGTGCTGAACAGGTCTTCAGAGCCAACAAGAGACCATCCCCCACACTGTCCCCACCCTATGACTCAAATTGCCAGCGGAGTAAGTGCCCACAATGGACATCTCAAGCTTTTGGAAGATGCTCCTGGGAGCATAGGTGTCCTTTTTGGTTGGTTTGCTTAAAAAGTAGAGAGCCCTGGTTTAGATGGGGGTTATTCCATTTACCAGGGCCATTTATTTTTGCAAAAGGCCACCTATGCCTGGCAGTGACACCCCATGATGTGAATGACGGCGATGTGCGTTGAGCTCATTGCGCTTGCGGTGACTTGAGGCTAGGCGGATCCCTGGTAGCTTCTCCATCGCCAAAGAAGGATACATGTTCACCATGTTGCAACTCCCGCTTCCAAGCTGGTTTGGCGGTTTTGCTTGTGAATGTGATGTTTGGATCTTCTGGGGAGCCCCGCAACCTGCTTGCTTCTCGGCAGAATCTGTGTGCGTGTGGTGTCACAAGATCTGGAGTCTGACTTTGTGCTGCTGCCGCCGCGCCGCTGCTGCTGCTGCTGCTGCTGCTGCTGCTGCTGCTGCTGCTGCTGCTGCTGCTGCTGCTGCTGCTGCCACTTCAGGAGGAGCCTACGCTGGCACCCCGCGCTGCAGTGCGGGGGCGCTACGTTTTTAGCGGCCAGGCGCGGCTTAGCCACGGGCGCTGGCAAAAAAATGCCGTAGCTTGGGTATACTTGGGTGGCACATGAGGCACATTAGGGCCAACGAGTCTTTCGCAACATCAGGCCTTGAACTGGCGGGGGGGGGGGGGGAAGAGCAGCAAACCAAGCTCTGCGTGCTTTCCAAGCCGTGCTACAAAAAAAAAGGCGTGTGGGACGTGTGTGAAAAGGCAGGGCATTGAACTCACGGCAAGGCCATGGCATTTAGAATCCCAATCCAGTCTGCGGCCCTGCAAAGTCACCATACTTGCTTCCCGCATGGTCCGGGTGGACAGAGATTCAGGCCTGCCCGGGTTGAATACAAAAGCAACTCGGCTTTTCGTTGTGCCAAGCCCCGGCCCGAGACTTGTTTTGCAGGGCTGGAACGCTGCAACCCGATGCGGAGGGGAAAAAACTGATACACGCAGCGTCCATGAGGAGAACAAGTTGTTGTCGCAAGCCTCGAGGCGGGGCCCACAATCTTGCAGGGCCCGAGCCGATATCCAAACCCCAAACCAATACCAAACCAATAGCCAACTGGTCGGCCGTCATGCCGAATCCAACACAATTACCAGAGGTTGCGACTCTCCAGCAGGAGCTGCCAAAGTGCACTTGGGATTTTTACTCGTACTCAAGCAAATCTGACTTCCAAGCAACAAATGACAAAGGTGGCTGGCACTCGCGCTTCAAAATGTGCGATCTTCGAGCTGGAGCTGCCGAAGCGCCAGACTGCCTCTTTCACCGAGCAACAAAAGGCGTTGCCAGACACCAACGCACTTCCCCAGTGCCTGGACTTGAGACTTGGGTTTGGACCATTTTAGTGGTAAATACAAAGGTCTGACTTGTTTTGGGGCCCATCCTGTCAGGAACTCAGGAAGTAAGTGTACAGGGGTTGTCCGTAGGTGTTTTTTCAACTTCCAGATGCGTTCCTCGTGTTTTGGCGAGGGCCCTGCAAATTCAACGTGATTCCATAGTGGGACGCTTGGTTTCTCAAACGTTTAGACCAAAAGTGGATGTCGGGAAGACGGCAGCATGATGGTGTTGCCTTAAGGGTTGACGTACACATTGGGCACACTCTGCGGCCGGGCCGGGATTTGTTGGCAGAGTCATCGTTTCAGATGCGGCCTCTTGGAAGGAAACACCCTTCTTCGGCTTTTGCAGGTCTTGGGACCGCCCAAGCCGTGCGGGCCACAGGAGACCCATTTTCCATGCTGCGTTTAACTTCCGGAAAGCCACAGAAACGCTTGATAATTTCAAAACCTTCTAGGCCCCTATATAGCAGCCAGTATGTGCCCACAATTGTGGGCGCTTGAGCCGGTTTTGGCTCGATCGAAACAATTTTCCAACTCAGACGTTTGCTGCCATGTTCAATTATGAAGCCATGACCAA
This sequence comes from Effrenium voratum, assembly GCA_963377175.1. Lineage (NCBI taxonomy): Eukaryota > Dinophyceae > Suessiales > Symbiodiniaceae > Effrenium > Effrenium voratum. Next base: position 909,615 of record CAUJNA010002190.1, on the reverse strand, counting down.
TTATTAAGTGACGTCGCTGGTTGCAGGCTTCAAAGACCGCACCTTGTTGACAGAGACGCGGCGCCCCAACTCAAACCAGACTCAGACTGCACGCATGCGCGCGCACATAATCTGTGGAACTGTTTGACGCATGGTTTGTTTTTCTTGACAGAACGCAGGCCGTGGAGTTCTAGGCAGTCGCGAGCTCTTGGTCTTGGCGTGCTACAGGGAAGCAACGGTACACCAGGGATGCAGGACAACTTTGGGGTGGCGAGCACGCCTAGGCACGCAAAGAAGCCCGTGAAGACTTGAGTCCGCGGGTAAGACACAAGAACTAGCTCTTATGAAGTCTCAATATACCCGCGATGCACTCAGGCCGGATGCTGCAGATGGTCTTGTCATGTCTCCGCGCCCCATGGTCCGGGCCTCAGCTGGTCACCACAAAAGCGAGCATGCCTTTATGCGTTGATGTTTGTTAGCTCGAAGAGGCTACCGAAAAAAGGTGCGGTGACTTGCCGGGGCTGTTGATGTGCAGCGTTCCATGCGGGCAAGACTCCCGGCCAGAAGTGAGGCAACCTTCTTTTTCAACAGTATCTTACCTCTTAAAAACACAACTTTTCAACTTTTTGGGTAACATGGGCTATATGTCTGTAAAAGATTAACTTCCCCAGGGCTTGGAGTTTTAAGGGGTAAGGTCTGTTGCACGGTTTGGCTCTATTGCCAGGTTCGGGCGAAATGAAAACCAGCCGTTCGCCCTTTGCCTTTGAGAAGTCGAGTCTTTGCGGCTTCCCTGGCTTCCTCAAATGGCATGGGTGCTTTCGGAACGCGAAAGGCGCGTGCCCAGGCCGAAAGGTCGAAGGGGGGGAAAGGAACACTAAAAGCACAGGCATCCAAAAGGGAATCGCTCAAGGCACACCAAAAATTACCAAAATCGAAGCGAGAGGAACTTGGAAGCCCGAGAGCGCGAATGCCACTGCGGGATTGGCCGTAAGTGTTGCTAGAGGACTGAAACGTGTTCCCATGCGAAGGGTTAGGTTCGGTCCTTTTTGGGCTCGAAATTTGCCTTGATGCCAGCTTCCCTGTGTGATGCCAGGATTTTGCGCGCCGGCCACGCCGTCGCAGCCCAAGCTGCCTTCCAAAAGCGTTTAAGTGGCTGCGGGTCAAAAATAGCTGCCCAAAATGGCACCCTGGTAAATGGAAACAATGACTAAAACCTGTGGTTTCCTGGTGGTTTAATTTTGACCCATACCCAAGTTGCGTCTTCCTTCTTCTGGCCGGAATCTGGTGCGGTCTTTCATGGTGTGCGTGCGCTTTCCGCCTAACAGGTCACAAGCTTGTCGACCCTCCGCCCAGTGGTTTTTGATGGCTGGTTGCAGGTTGGCATGCTTCAGGGTTGCTAAGGGAAAGGCCCTGGAAGGCAATTTCTGTTGGATGAGTAGCGGTTGTCCAGCAGCTGATGTAAAGATGTGCTAGGAATGGCTATTCGGGACAGCGTTCGAAGTCCTCAGCGGCGTTTTGCCCAGTTGAGACAGAAGCGCCATGGTCAAAAAGTGACTGGTTGGGCCAGGTTGTGGCATGGTTATCCACGGGACTACAGGGAGTTTGAACCAATCATGGCCACGCCCGCACCAAAGGATTTGACGGTGGTGCGTGCGGCTTTATTGAGGTTGTGAGATGAGGCAATGACTTAGGTAGTTTGTTTGGTTGCTCATGTTGGTCGGAACAGACTTATTCATCGCCTGAGCTATTTGTTTTCTTTGCGAGGCAGTTGAGAATTCGCACGGGAATGTGCGGGAATGCACATTGCTCAAACAGGATGCCCATGCAACAAGCTCGAGTATTAGTTAGTTGCGCTGATGGCCGAGTTGCGTTTGAGGAAAGACCATCCAAAGTCCAGTGGGCACCGAGTTTTCCGGAACAAAATAGTGCAAATAATGCGCATGGCTTACATCAGAGCAGGTTGTAACCCGCATTCCTCATTTCAGGTTTGTGAATTATAGTAGGTTGTGCTACCAGCGCCGTATATTACACGGCTACCAGGCACGGAGGCTTCTGAGATTCTGCCAAGGTGGAAAGAAAGACAGGTTTGTGAATAGCAATCCGCCCAGATAATGTTGACCCCCCCCCTCCTCCCCCCTCCCCCCCCCCTCCCCCCATCAATCAACTCCAGTATATTAACAGGGGTGCTTTTCCCTGGGTTTAGTGGGGAATCAGACCACTTTTGGGGCCCAAAACGACCCCCGTAATCCAATAAACTGGCACATTAGGGGGTCAACATTCGCCCTTGTTGTGACCAAAAAGTTTGTGTTACAGTTCCCCACCACCCCATGATTTTCCTTGTTCGGGCCATATTGTATTTGGTTTCGGGGCAAAAACTACTCCCCTAAGCCAATGAACTGGTTGGTGGGTCAACATCCGCTCCTTGCGCCGCACGCCTGGCCCGCCCGCCAGGCACGGAGGAGGCGGTGACAGCGCCTTCCTTGAGCACTCGCGCGGCGGAGGCCATGGCGGCGTGGCGGCCCAGTGAACGGGCCTGGGTTTGTGCCTCTAATTTTGGTGTTGTGGTTGTGGCTCAGGACCTGATTTTTCGGGGCAAAGTGGGTGGAAACAGCTAGTTTGTTGTTGTTGAGGACCCGCATCTTCGGGGAAAAGTGAGTGGAAATAGGTTGTGGCTCAGGTGAAGATAGGTTTGTTTCCTAGGCCCCCCAAGGTGCCCTTTCTCACCGTTTCTTTTTTGGTTTTTGGGGAGGGCTCCCAACTACTCAAATAGACAGAAAAAGATTGGTACCAACTTATTCTAACCTCTCCACTGGAGGACCTAGTTTCTCTGATTTTGGTGTGGTTGTTGTGCTCAGGACCTTCATTTTCGGGGAAAGGTGGGTGGCAGTAGGTAAACGCTTTTTCCAGTTTTTCCTGGAAGTGCGGCTCAACGTGCTGAAATCGGTCAGGTTGGAGGATTCGTCAACTGTCAGATCCCCAAGTATGTTTGCTCGCTCGTTGTAATGTTCGGATATGCACTGGCGATTCGATCCGGCACACGTGAGATTAGGGTCTTTTCTGTTGCCAGACTGAGAAGCAACCCAGGATCGATAAATCCCTCACTTCCGGGGGGGACACACCCTCACAATAAGTAGTCCGCCAGGTTGAATTTAAATCCGGAACCGCATGAAGCCAGTCTGCAAAGCGAGCCGCTGAGCTGCCGAGCCCAGGCCGAGTGCGCAGAACTGGAGCTTTGAGTTGCACGCTTGACGCTTGCCAGCGCCTCAAAGCTCGAAAGCTGCGCGCGAGCCGGCGAGTCTTTCGGGGGTCCTCCTATTCCCTTTCTTCAGGGTTTCAACGGCAGGTCTTGGGCCAATTTACAGGCCAGGGGGCAAATATCAGGAACCTTGTTGCCAGGGTGCGAGGCTCATCTTGCTTGCTTGGGTGAGCAGCGAAACCTTTTGGGGCCATGATTTGCCTGACTTGCTGGTTGAAAGTAAAGGGACCCCTAAATGAAGCCTTTTGCGATGGGTTCCTTTTCGTCTTGTCAGCCCAAAGGCAAACCCCAAGGCAAACCCGGGTTCGGTTCGGCGTGGAGGTATTTGCACGGGGAAGTCTGCTGCTCAAACCCCCAGTTCTTATGGTTTTTCCTTCCTAATTTCCTATGCGGTTTCCTGAGCCCGGCATGTGAATCCCTTTGTTGCACGGACGGCCACGAAAAAGCAGGGACGAAGTGGCGTTCGCGCGTCACTGCCCGATTTGCCATGCCGCACTTGTTGAGGCCCAGAAGTTTCTTTTTGCAAGGCGCAAGGCTTTTGACCCTTGGCACGGCGTTTGTGACAGAAATCCTGGCGTTTGTGACAGCAGTTTTCATGGCTGCATGCTGCAAGGTGCAAATTGGTAAGTATACCTGGAGTCTCCATGACCCTTTAAAATAGGTCCATGACCCCATTACTTAGGGTAATGACCAACCATTTTAAAAGGGGCATGGAGACTCCAGGTAGATCTATGCAGTCAGGGTCCATTGTCTCATCGATCTGATGCCCAGGCTGACAGCGCAGCCTTGTGCATCTGCCAGCTCTAGGGCTGTACAGCCAAAGTTGTGTGTTCAACTACGATGGCCCGAAAGCTTTCGCGGGCTCCGCCTTCGTGCGCGGGGTTGGGCAAAGTTGTTTTGAACTTGCGGACCATGGGCTCCTTTGAAGTTGGAAAACCTGTAGCTTGTTTAAGCAGTGGTTTGCACCACGTTTGAACAGGGGTTTGAACAGCCCAACCCTGTTTGTGAGCGATCAAACACGCCCCGCATTCTTTGCCCATTGAAAACGAATGGGACTATTGGGTGAGTGAACAGCTTGAGGCTAGGGGCAGGACGAGTAGGCAGAAAGGAGAGGAGAAAGGAGAGGCAGAGAAAACAATAGGCAGAGAAAGCGGCCCGTTTCACTGCCCGTTTGTAAAGGCGTTCCGCCGTCTGTCTTCTCAAGTGTCACCCGCGCTGCTGTGCTTCTTGTTTGCTTTGTGGGTCTAAATGGTACTTGCAAAAACACCGCCCTTGGTCATTGTTTTTGAAGGGGGGCTACCGCCTGGTGCATCAAGCAGAATTGATTTTTGTAAGTCCTGTATGAACCCTTGCAACGGTCCTAGTATCAAGGGTGAGTGGGTTTGAGGCCGTTTTTGCCCATTTCGACGGACGGGCCCCTTTGGGCGCACTGGAAATCACGCTGTTGGACGAAGCGCTTCGGGGTCCGCGGTGTTGTTTTTTTGGGGGGACCCCCCAAAATAGTTGGTGTTCCTTTGGGTGTCCCTGGTTTCCCCAGAAACAAGGGTACCAACTCCAAAACCAGACGTATGAACCTTCGACTGGCCGTGTTTGCCGCGTTTACCTGAGAGGAAAAAGCAGCAGTGCAGCCCGAACCCCCACGGGCCGCGGCGAGTTCTTTTTTCCAGGCAGAGTGCTGCTCGGTGCTTGGCGTTCACGGAAGTTTGATCAAGTCTGGGGAGAGACGTGCTGGCTCAATTGGTTCTTCGTAGCTTTTGGTTTGACCTTGACGCACATTGCGGGTTGTTCGACGTTTCTTGGCACTTCAAGAGATGTAAAAGAATGGAGTCTCGCACCAAGTGCATGCCGCCAGTCTTGCTTTGTATCTATTTTGCGTCTAGTTGCACTGGCGGGTGTGGGCAATGCAAGTCCTTGGAGAAAACCGTCTGCTGCCAGTTTGCGCAGGGTGGTCTTTTTAAAGCTATGAAAGAGAGACTTCCCAGTGTTTCTGGGCAAGTTGCGACGAGCTCACCTAGGGGCAAGACAAGCTCACCCATGATGAAGGTCCCATACTAGCCTGGTTCAAAGCCACTAGGATGCGGATTGCCCATATTTAGGGGAATCCTTTCTCTCCAATAATAAACCGTCAACTGTTTGAGCCTGCGTTGTTTAGTATTGGCATCAAACGGAAAAAGGGGAACCCCATTTGCTTTGCACAAAAAATGCTCCAATTGCAATTTCCGAGTAAGATCTTTAAAAGGGAAGGCGCCCTTGTTGCTTTTCCAAAAAGAAACAGAACACCTAGTAGAAACCCTGGCTGTTATCAAAAGAGACCTTCGGACACACCCTAATAATAAAACCCGGTTCACGCAGTGCAAACATGTGGTTTGGTTGGACGGAAAAAGCGCTCAGAACTCAACCTTTGAGTAGGACCGTTTGACGGGAAATTCGTGGAGGCCCTTGTAATAAACCCTTATCACGCAACGCAACCCTTTGGTTTCAGGGAGCAAAAACAACATCAGAACTCAACTTTTTCAGTAGGACCTTTTGGGGGGAACCCAGTGGTGACCCTAATTCGGAAGTCTGGACACGCGTCGGACAAGGGGGCAGAAAGCAGAAAAGCATTCCTGGCCTGGTTCGCTTGCTTTGCGTTTCTGTACTGTATTGCTCAAAGCCAAAGCTGATTGAAGACGCATCTCTTCCTCAAGAGACATCCATAACTGGAGCAGTACAACGCGCATCTCTTCTCAAGAGACATCCATAATTAGAGCAGCACAAAATAAACGTTCTGAACATGCACCGAGTCAGAATGGATTCTTGAACTGCGCTTGCAAACTGCCAACTGTGTCAAGTCAGTGATTGTCAGCGGCGAATTAACAGGCCAGCAAAGCTTCCGTTCCAATCATTTCCTCCGCTTTAGAATATGCAATCCACACGAATGAGCAAGAACCTGGAGTGAGCAAGCCCGCCCACCCACGACTTGGTCGAAAACGCAAACCCACGCTCTCCGAAAACCAGCCCTCGCCAAAGACCCATCTCAAGCACTTTGATGGCGCCATATCGACGGATCTAGCTCCGTGGCATGGCGAAGGCAGGGGTCGCAATCAGAATCTTGGGGGTTGACTCCATGGTTGGGTTGCCAAATGTTTGTGGGGGCCGGGAAGTCTGTTGGTCATTTGGTGTGAACATTAGACATCCATGGCCCCCGCCTTTTTCTCATGTCTGAAGCTGGGGAAGCAAGCAAGTTAGCCTTTTCTGGCCCCGACCCCCGCAACAGATTAAAGGCATGGGTGATGCTAAAAGGGGCTGGTGAATGTGTTTTGAACGTTGGCTTGACATGCTAAGCTTGGCGAACACATTGTGCCGCTGATGTCCCATGTGAGGAAGTGGCGCTATTCTTGGCAGTCAATTGTTTGGGAAGGACATGCGGGTGCCAACCCAAATTCTCCAGAACCAAAATGTAAACGGGCCCGGCGGCCCACCTGGCGTTCTCATGTCCTCGGGAAACAGGTAAGCAAGTTTCTTGAGGAAGACTGCCGAACTTGGGGAGGGGGCATTTGTGAGGGTTCCGAGCCTCTGCAAGATGACCCAAAGCGTGGTATTGGGTTTGCTTTCTTTTCTTGGTGGTTTTTTTTGCCACCCCCTTAGGTTTTCAGGTTTTCAGGATGTAGTGGAAGTGTTCCACTAAACCGGTGAACGTGAAGCACTTTTTGCAGGAAATCAAGCAACCACAGCCCAGCTTGGGGGCTAATGTTCTCGCCTTGCGCCGTCTTTGGAACAGCCTCTTGTTTTTTGCTGGGATGAGGCACGCACGATGGTGGCATGCTTGGGGCAGCCTGCTCTTGGGTCCTGCTCTTTGGTTGAACGTTTCACCATTCCCACTCAGAAAGTAGACCTTTGGCCCAGAGGAACCACCTCTTCCCAAAAGCAAACCCCAGAACATCATGGAAGGCACCTGAAAACTCCGGATTCCTTTTAGGGGGACACCTGTGCAGGTTTCATGTGTTTTTTGGGAGGACACATTTGTCCGCGTCGCGTGGATCTCTTGGGCAGGGAGCATATATTTATTTTCGGAACCCCTATTGGACGCTGTTGAAGGAAACCCAACAGGAAGCCAAGCATGTTTGGATGACTGCCAGGTTGGGATGCAACCCCCCCCTCCCAAGAGATTCATTCCCACCAGAGCGGTTTTTGTTGTCCCAGGCGCAACCAGAGAGGCGGAAGCAGCTCTTTAGCCAGGCGAGGGTCGGCCGCACAGCTAGTTGTGTAACTAAAAGCATCAAGTGTTGGTTGAACCAGCTGGCATTGACTACTCATTTTTTGAACAAATCGGAGGGTGTTTGAACCGTGGTTCAAGCATGCTGAACATGCGGGTCCAGCCATGCACGCAAGGGAGGTGAATAAACAGGCTTGAGGTTTGGTTGCTGTTTGGTGTATTTTGGGCTAGTAACTGGCCACGACTTGTTGGCAGCTATTTGGGGCGAACACGACAAATTGCAGGGGGGGGGGACGGGGGAGACGGGGGGGGACGGGGGGGACGGGGGGACGGGGGGACGGGGGGACGGGGGGGGGGGGGGGGGCTTTTTTGTTTTTTTTACAGATTGAATGAAGGAGACAATTTGTTGGAGTGATGTGTGACCGTGGAACTTTACACACGTTAAGTCTTGCAGGCGCACAAAGGAAGGCGAGCTTGTCCTTTTCCCTCGAAGGCTGACTGATAGGTCTGAGGGCTGGTCCCGATTGCGCCACTTGACGGAGACTGCTGGCAAACCTGACATTTGAGGGAAGTGTGGGACGCTGTGGAGGCCTGCGTTGTTCGGTGAAATTTGCGTTTGTTCAGAAACAAATCAACGATTTTCATGTGGTGCAAAGCATTTCTAACATAGTGTTTTTCATTTCAGAGCGTGCTTTGTTGCTCTTTGCGTTGCGTGCTTCCCCACCTATGCATGTTCTTGCTGTGCGTCCACAAGCTTGGAGATCAATGCTTGAAGCCAAGCTTGGCACGAAGTTCGAACGAATTTGCAGGGTTTTGTAAGGCTGGCGCGAGTGTTTTCAGAGTGGCGCAGGCTTTCCTGCATCAATTTCGCCGCCAGCGGCCGCACATCCCGTCAACCCAGCCACATGACGCCAAGCCACAATTTATCGGTCTGCCGAGCTGCGGGGTCAACGCGCCGGGTAATTGGGGTTTGCTCGGGCTAGGGACCGGCACCGGCACATTGAATCAGGTAGAGGCCTGCGATCGAGATGTGGAGGCGGGGGCTCAGTGTTGCGGCCAGGTTTTGCCACTGGTGGTGGTGGCTAGGATAAGGATGGACAATCGCCGCATAAAGCGACCCACCCCAAATCGTAGGCACCGGGTGCTATTCCCTGACCACCAAATGACCTGAGCTGAACAGCTGAAGGTCCAGTTTGAGCGCATAAACACGTCTCCGAATAAGGAGGTCTCCAAACGGGTGTCCGTTTTCGGTAAACCCCAGCCGACGCAAATCCTTGCGAAGTGCAAGCAAAACACCGTCTCGCACTTGCGACGCCAGGCGGCGCATAAAGGCTCAGATGACCACCAGCTGCTGGCTGCTGCCTCAGAGGGCTCAATCAAACATGGAACTGGAAAATCTTCAGCCCGCCTGGTCTTTAGGGTTTTTTGCAATTGCCTTGCTCGGAGCAAGGGTTATTTCTGGAGGAAAAGAGTCTGAATTCTGGCCCATGACTTGTATCATAACTGATTGCTTGCTGCGGATTGTGAGTTAATCGCTGTGTTGGTGGGCGATTCGAACTGTTGCATGAGATCGCTTGTGATACGTCGCATGCAGTGAACAATAGAGAGCGCAACCTCGTCCAGGTGGCGCTAGAGAAGAGCCTTCACCTCCGCCGCAAATTGTTTGCAGAGGAGAGGGCTGCGACGGGAATAACCGAACTCCTGACGAGAAGAAGTTTGCAGTATGATGTTTATGTTGGCGAAAAGTAGAGGGTTGAAGGCTGCAAGGGTCAAGAGGCTGGGTGATCTGGAACTTTTGCATTTCGTCACGTGATGCGCAATGTAAAGGGATGAGCGGCAGGTTTCCCCGACCACTTAGATGTGTGAATGTCCATTTCCAGCAACCGTGAAACAAAGAACAACAAGTTCCCATGGTGCGAAGGCGTGGATTGGAAGGGTTCGAAGAGGCTTGCAACACTGAGAAGCGCGCATGGTTGGCACGTTGCCGGCCTTCTCATTGCAAATAGAGACGAAGGGGCACTGGTTGGCCAACCTGCAAATCGTGGTACACATCAAGAACCTCATCGTCAAAGCGGCCGAGCCAGAAGCCTCGTCGCGCCAGCACAAGGAAGGCACGCACAAAGCGACATGCAGCGAGAGCCTTTGGTGGCTGATCCCAAATTTCAGGCAACTTGAACAGAGACACGCCGAGCAGAAAGAACGCAATGTACAGGCTGCCCGCCATTCTGGAGCAAATTAATCCGGCGTAGCGACCTGAGGATCTGACAAGCTCGCCCGTGATGAAAGGTGCGTACTGGCAGGTTCCCTCATTTGCAGGTTGCAAGTACCCTCCCTTCCACTAACATGGCACCTGGCAGAGGGTTGCTTTGAGAAGGAAATTAGTCTTCCAGATACCCTCCCACAGGTGCTATGTTTGTTGGAGGAAGGGTAATGAATGTAAAGGGAATCTATCACTACTGGACACATTGTTTTATATATTTTTTCCAGGGGACGTCAGCAAATGGAGGTGACTGGTAATTCGTGCAAGCGGCTGTGCGTAGCGATCACACCTCGGTGACACGTGTCCGGCTTCCTGAGGACTCGCCAGAAATCATGGCGGCGTCCCAAAAGGTCTGTCAGGCCGTACGGATATTTTTGGGTGTGGTTCAAAATTCAAGGATCGGAGGGGCAAAACGCAGGTTTTGGTCCAGGTCCATGTGTCCACTTCCCAGGGCAACCCATTTTGGTTCCGGTTTTTGGAGCCACAGGGGTTGAGTGGGGCAAGCCCTCATCTGCCCCAGAAATAGCTCCCCTTTGACTAACCAGGCAAAAATATATAGTTTTTGGCTGGGGTCCTAATCCAGCCAAGTCATGTGGCAGGAAGAAGCCACAAAGTCTTGCTTTACAATGAACGTTGGGTTGCTGAAGGTTGGATTTGGGTTTTCATGGGGCAAGTTTCGCTCGCGCTGTTGAATGTTGTATGCGTTCTGTTTGTGGGGATCTAGTTGCAAATATCTGTGAGATTTGCCTTGGTCCAGAATGTTTCTGCATCTATCAAGCGGCCCAATGAGCGATTCCTTTGAAGATGTCAAGCACTTCGGAGTGCTTCAGATGTGAATTGATTGGCACTGATTTCCGACAAAACACAGAAAGGCCCGCCGTGGGTGAACAGTTTCGTTCAATGTCATTAGCTGGTTTGCAGGATTGAGCAAACTCAAAGGGATCTAATCTAATGTTGGAGAGTGATTAATAAAGGGCCCCCCCCTCAAACGAATTTGGGGGGGTCAATAGCGAAAACCCCAACAACAAAATGGGGGTCAGACTGGGACCTGCCTGAGTAGTTTTCCAGTAAGTATTGTTTAGAATTGGTGTAGTACTGGTTTAGTATTCCTTTGAGCTGGCTCACTACGGTTTAGAATTGGTTTAGTATTAGTTCAGTAGTCTTTTCAGTTGACTCACTACAGTTTAGAATTGGTTAGTATTGGTTCTTCTTCTTGGCAGGCTGCCCTGGCCATTTATTTAAGGGCTGCCGCCCAGTGCCGCCCCAGCGGGGTTACTGTCCTGTATGTTGGCCTTTGAGGTAGACCCCGGGGTCTGTGGATGCTTTGGCCAGCTTTGGTAGGCTCTTGTTTCCTTTTTGGGCAGCGTTCCTTTGCCTTTTTTTGGACTTTCCGGTATGTCGGCCTCTGAGGCAGACTGCGGGGTCTGCGGATATTCGGGCTGCCTTTTGGTAGCGGTTCTTTTTTCCCCAAAAGCCTGAAGCTTTGGGGTCTCTGCCCAGAATAGTTCCCGGGGTGGTTCGGGGCGACCATGAGCTAAGGTTCCACCAGGGTTCCACCAGGGTTCCACCAGGGTTTGACCAGCCCGTCGTGCTCCGGACGAGGGTTTCACCAGGGTTCTCGGGTGCGGCGTGGTCCGGGGACGGTTCCACGAGGGTTCCACCAGGGTTTCACCAGGGTTCCATCAGCGATCCGGGCTGGTTTGAGGTAATGTTCCATGAGAATTCCACCAGAATTCCACCAGGTTTTGCAAGGTAAGGTTCCAGTCCAGCACGGTTCCAGCAGGGTCCCACGAGGTTCTGCGAGGGCTGCGGGGTGGTCCGGGGTGGTTTGAGGTAAGGTTGTATGAGGGTTTCAGGGTCACAAAGCTCTGCAAGGATTCCACACGGGTTCCACAAGGCTCCACAATGCTCCACCAAGGGTGTGTCGTGCGCCCGTCGTCTGAAAAGCCATCGGATCAAGATCGCTTTGCTCATGGGCGGAACTCTAAGCAAAACCGAAATCAATGGTTTTTAGCACACTTTCACTGTTTTGTGACTTGCTCACTTGCTCAGGCAAATGTTGGCTTTGTGGCAAATCAGATCACGTTGCTGCGGAACTCACGGCGCAGCAGCTTGGCATTGCTGCTTGGTGGGCTTTGGGTTCCAAGAATTCCACAAGGCTGCAAGGGCTATGAGGTCAGAAGGTTTCCACCAAATTCTGCAAAAGCTATGGGGCGGCCCTGAGGAAAGGTTCCAGCCGAGCTCCACGAAAGTTGCGTGAGAGGTTTGCGAGGTTCACCGGGCCTGGGTCGGGGCCCGATTGCACTGCCGGGGACCGCCCGATTGCACCGTTTGGGCCCGATCGGCCCCGATTGCGCCATCGCGCCCCGATCGGGGCCCGACTCAGTCGGGCCCCGTCAATTGTACCAAGCTGGCATCGCCTAGTTTTGCTATAGATACAGTTGCAATCCGCATACTAAGGAAAACCGGCGTTGAGCCATAATATGGGTGGCTGGGGTTGCACCACGGGACGATCGGGGCCCGATTGCACCGTCGGGCCCCGATCGGAACCCGATTGCACCGTCGGGCCCCGATGGGGCGTCGGGCCCCGATCGGGCCCCGATTGCGCCGTCGGGCCCCGATCGGGCCCCAATTGCACCGTCCGGCACCAGCCGGGGCCCGACTCAGTCGGGTCGGGCCCCGTCAATTGTACCAAGCTGGCGTCGCCTAGTTTTGCTATAGATACAGTTGCAATCCGCATACTAAGGAAAACCGGCGTTTGAGCCACGGGACGATCGGGGCCCGATTGCACCGTCGCGCCCCGATCGGGCCCCGATTGCACCGTCGCGCCCCGATCGGGCGTCGGGCCCCAATCGGGCCCCGATTGCGCCGTCGGGCCCCGATCGGGCCCCGATTGCACCGTCGGGCCCCGGTTGAGTCGGGCCCCGTCAATTGTACCAAGCTGGCGTCGCCTAGTTTTGCTATAGATACAGTTGCAATCCGCATGCTAAGGAAAACCGGCGTTGAGCTATAATATGGGTGGCTTGGGTGGGCACCTAGGGTACGATTCGGGCCCCGATTGCACCGTCGGGCCCTGTCAATTGTACCAAGCTGGCGTCGCCTAGTTTTGCTATAGATACAGTTGCAATCCGCATGCTAAGGAAAACCGGCGTTGAGCTATAATATGGGTGGCTGGGGTTGCACCACGGGACGATCGGGGCCCGATTGCACCGTCGGGCCCCGATCAGGGCGAGCTCGTAGCTTTGCTTTACAAGGCGGCATCCTCAGCAACACCGGCGGTGAGGATGGTCCCGGGGCGTTCCGCGAGGATTCCGGGAGGGTGTGGTGCTGTTGGGGATATCGCCCGAGCTTATTTTTGTTGGGGGACTTGCCTGTATACTGGTATCTTGTTTTTCTCTTTTTTTCGACGTTCCTGCATGTTGGTGTTTGAGGTAGATCCCGGGGTCTGCGGATACTCGGGCTGCCCTTGGTAGTGCTTCTTTTGTGTTTTTGGGGGACCGTCTGTATGTCGGTGTGTGAGGTAGACCCCGAACTCTGCGGATACTCGGGCCACTGCTGGCTTCTTTGTTTTTGTTTTCGGGGGGACTGTCTTGCATGTTGGATTGTGAGGTAGCCCTTGGGGTCTGCGGATACTCGCTTTTGTGTTTTTGGGGGACCGTCTGTATGTCGGTGTGCGAGGTAGACCCCGAACTCTGCGGATACTCAGGCCACTGCTGGCTTCTTGGTTTTTGTGTTCGGGGGGACCTCACAAGCCACTACCAACAGCAGCCCGAGAATCCGCAGACCCCGGGGTCTGTATGTATGTATGTATGTATGTATGTATGTATGTATGTAATGTATGTATGTATGTATGTATGTATGTATGTATGTATGTATGTATGTATGTATGTAATGTAATGTAAGGTAAGGTAATGTAATGTAAGGTAATGTAATGTATGTATGTAATGTAATGTAATGTAATGTAATGTAATGTAATGCAATGTATGTATGTATGTATGTATGTAATGTAATGTAATGTAATGTAATGTAATGTAATGTAATGTAATGTAATGTAATGTAATGTAATGTAATGTAATGTAATGTAATGTATGTATGTATGTATGTATGTATGTATGTATGTATGTATGTATGTATGTATGTATGTATGTATGTATGTATGTTTGTGTGTATGTATGTAATGTATGTATGTATGTATGTATGTATGTATGTATGTATGTATGTATGTATGTATGTATGTAATGTATGTATGTATGTATGTATGTATGTATGTATGTATGTATGTATGTATGTGTGTATGTAATGTATGTATGTATGTATGTATGTATGTATGTATGTAATGTTGTATGTAATGTATGTATGTATGTATGTATGTATGTATGTATGTATGTATGTATGTAAGTAATGTATGTATGTATGTATGTATGTATGTATGTATGTATGTATGTATGTATGTATGTATGTATGTATGTATGTATGTATGTATGTATGTATGTATGTATGTAATGTATTTATGTATGTATGTATGTATGTATGTATGTATGTATGTATGTATGTATGTATGTATGTATGTATGTATGTATGTATGTATGTAATACATGCATGTATGTAATGTAATGTAAATGTATGTATGTATGTATGTATGTATGTATGTATGTATGTATGTATGTAATGTATGTATGTATGTATGTATGTATGTATGTATGTATGTATGTATGTATGTATGTATGTATGTATGTCTGTAATGTATGTAATGTATGTATGTATGTATGTATGTATGTATGTATGTATGTATGTATGTATGTATGTATGTATGTATGTATGTATGTATGTATTGTATGTTATGTATGTATGTATGTATGTATGTATGTATGTATGTATGTATGTATGTATGTATGTATGTATGTATGTATGTATGTATGTATGTATGTATGTATGTATGTATGTATGTATGTATGTATGTAAGAATGTATGTATGTATGTATGTATGTATGTATGTATGTATGTATGTATGTATGTATGTATGTATGTATGTATTGTAATGTAATGTATGTATGTATGTATGTATGTATGTATGTATGTATGTATGTATGTATGTAATGTATGTATGTATGTATGTATGTATGTATGTATGTATGTATTAATGTAATGTATGTATGTATGTATGTATGTATGTATGTATGTATGTATGTATGTATGTTTGTTTGTATGTATGTATGTATGTATGTATGTATGTATGTATGTATGTATGTATGTATGTATGTATGTATGTATGTATGTATGTATGTATGTATGTATGTATGTATGTATGTATGTATGTATGTATGTATGTATGTATGTATGTATGTATGTAATGTATGTATGTATGTATGTATGTATGTATGTATGTATGTATGTATTGTATTGTATGTATGTAAAGTAGGTAGGTATGTATGTATGTATGTATGTATGTATGTATGTATGTATGTATGTATGTATGTAATGTATATATGTATGTAATGTATGTATGTATGTATGTATGTATGTAATGTATGTATGTATGTATGTATGTATGTATGTATGTATGTATGTATGTATGTATGTATGTATGTATGTATGTATGTATGTATGTATGTAATGGAATGTATGTATGTATGTATGTATGTATGTATGTATGTATGTATGTATGTATGTACGCACGTCTGTTCGTACGTATGCAGGTATTTTATTTTTGCATGTATGTATGTATGTATGTATGTAATGTATGTACGTACGCACGTACGTTCGTACGTATGCAGTGTATTTACTGCATGTATGTAATGTATGCATGTCTGTAATGTATGTATGTATGTACGTATGTATGTATGTATGTAAGTAATGTAATGTAATATAATGCAATGTAATGTAATGTTATGCAATTATGTATGTATGTATGTATGTATGCATTGTAATGTATGTATGTATGTAGGTAGGTATGTATGTATGCAATGTATGTATGTATGTATGTACGTATGTATGTATGTATGTATGTATGTAAATGCATGTATGTATGTAAATGCATGTATGTATGTATGTATGTATGTATGTATGTATGCATGTATGTATGTCTGTATGTATGTAGGTATGTAATGTACGTATGTATGTATGTATGTACGTATTGTTGTGTGTCTGTATGTATGTGTGTGTATGCATGTAATGTACCTCATATATGCATGTATGTATGTATGTATGTATGTATGTAATGTATGTAATGTAATGTAATGTAATGCAATGTAATGTAATGGTATGTAATGGTATGTAATTGTATGTAATGGTATGTAATGGTATGTAATGGTATGTATGTATGTATGTAATGTAATGTAATGTATGTAATGTATGTATGTATGTATGTATGTATGTATGTATGTATGTATGTATGTATGATGATGATGTGGAGGATGCCGATGGCAATGATGACAGCGGTGATGATGATGATGACGATGATGATGATGATGATGACCATGAGGAAGATGATGAAAAGTATCATCGTAGCATCCGTTGCATCTCCAACAAGGACGATGACAAGTATTATCGCAGCATCTCCTGCATCAGGATGATGATGACGATGATGATAACGGTGATGATGACGAGGATGGCTATGAGGAAGATGATAGTGACTGTCTAGCAGTGCCTGGATAGCTATCATCGTAGTATCCGTTGCATTGCACATGGTGTCTAACGTCCCTTTTGATATCTTTGTAAGAAGTAAAGAAAGGATGATGATGATGAGGAAGATGATGAAAAGTATCATCGTAGCATCTGCTGCATCTCCAACGATAACAAGAACAAGTGATGATGACGAAGTCGCATGATAATCATCACTATGCATCCTCAGCATCACCAGCAGTCATGATCATGAAAATCGGGTGATGATACTTATCACTATGCATCCTTAGCATCACCAGCAGTTATGATGATAATCATGAACATGATGACAAGCGTCATCACAAGTATCATCGCAGCATCCTGATGATAATCATGAATACGCATCTTTTGCATCTCAAATCGAGCGATGACAGTTATCACCACGCATCCCCAGCATCTCTTGCAGGCATGAGGATGATGATGGTGATAGCGGTGATGATCAGGATGATGACTATGAGGAAGATGATGAACAGTATCATCGTAGCATCCGCTGCATCTCCAACGATGACGATGATAAGTATCATCGGAGCATCCCCTGCATCTCCAACAGTTGATGATGATGATGACAACGGTGATGATGATGACGATGATAATGATGATGATGATGACAATGGGAAGATGATGAAAAGTATCATCGTAGCATCCGCTGCATCTCCAACGATGATGATGACAAGCATCATGTAGCATCCCCTGCATCTCCAACAGTGGATGATGATGACGATGATGATGATAACAACGGTGATGATGAATGAGGAAGATGATGGCGATCATCCGCGTCATCGCAACGATCATCGCGACATCCAGCGGTGCCTTGACCACTATCATCGTAGCATCCCTTGAATCGCCAATGGAGCCGAGCGTGATGATTATTATGATGATGACGATAACGATGACGATAACGATGATGAGGAGGATGACGACGATGTTGATGATGATGACGCCCTTCCCATGCGCCTCGCCCTTGCAGACAAGGGGTCGGCGGATTTTTTCACAATTCCCTACCCTTAAACAAACTGCATTATTGCCTTCCTGGGGGTTCCGTGTGCCACCCCCTTGAAAATTTGTCAGGTTGCATCTTCTAGTAAAGGCATTGATAAGGAAATTAGTGGTTTGGGACAGGAAGCAATCCAGAGATTCTGGACATTTCTGGCTGGACTCAAACGTTTCAACCCTCAAACATAGACCATTCTTGGAAGGGAACATTTTTTCGGGATTTCGGGCAGTTTTTTTCTGTAATACCTACCCTTTTTGCTTTTCAGGAGAGTGAATAGTTTTGAGATTTGTTTTCTGTATTCACTCCCCTTTTATTAATCGCTATCTAACGTATCCGTTCACAACCACGGAACTCGAGGGAGATCTCTGATAACGAGGTGCATAGAGGTATCTTTATGTGCAGGCATATCCAGGCGTCTCACTGAATGCTAGGCACATGCCTTGCCACTAAGTCACCACGAGCCGAGTGGTTGTGGTGCAAAAGACATGTCATTGCGCCAGGGATACAATCGCGCCGAGAGCTTAGGCTCGGATCGGACAGATTGAAGCACTGCAGAGGCAAGCCCTCAGAAGCTTTGGGGCCCCGGTCAAAGACGCGGAAGTAGCCCAAGCCTCATGTTTGACCTTTGGGGAGACTGCCTCCGAAGGATGATTGACAATGATTGCTGTGTAGATTGTGCACACATATACATAGCATGATATGTGAGGCGCGCAGTTTGACTGCAACCGCGTGCGCTGTTGCGAGAGTTCGCCCGACCTGAAGTCCAGCCCACGTCCTGGGGCTTTGACTAGCCCCTTTACCGTTTCTTTTTTTGGGGGAGGGTTCCCCTACTAAAACAGACAAAACAGAAAAACACGGGTACCCTTATTCTAACCTCTCTGCTGCAGGACCTAGTTGATCTGAGGTTGCCACTTCCCTCTTGGCAGAGGGCGAGCTGAAAGCGGCCGGGCCCGTGGTTGCGGTCAAGAGTTGGGATATGGACTTTGCTGCTAAGTCACTCCGTGCTAGCGAATCAGAGTGCCCTCACTGGGGCCGCATGCAAGAGGGAGGACAAAGGGGAGCCATCCATGTTGGGCAGGCACTTGGAGAAGTCCAAAACCAGAGGTTTTCTTATGGTAGTTTGAACCCTCGCGTAAAGTAAGTTTTGCGAAAGCCCGCAAAGAAAGAACTCGGTCAGCGGGCTATTGCGGCTCTTGTATTCGGAGCTCAGATTCCTGGCCTTGGCCAGTGATTTCTTGCGCTGAACGCATCTGCCTGTGGGCCGCTTCAGGCTCGCCAGCTGCTTCAGAGAGCTGAGGAGGCACGCGGGGGATTTCTTTTTCGGATTGCCGCCCCTTCCCCGGGGTGTTTGATTTGAACATCGCCCCAGGCGCGGGTAAAATGAGTCACTTCCCCGAACCTGGTGTCCGGGATGTGTTAGCCACCAATTCGCGGGCAAGGCGTGGTAAAATGAGTCACTTCCCTGGAACCCTGGAAGACCACACAATTCGCGGGCTGGAACCGCGCAGAGCGGTTCCAGGTGGCCAAAGAGCCACTGTGCTGCGCGATGACCTGGAACAACTTGGCCTGCTTCTTCAGGCCGGGACCGGACCATTTTATCTCGCTAACATGGCACCTGAGGGGGGGGGTACCGGGTACCTGGAAGATCAGTTTCCTGTAGGGACCGGGTCCCTGTCAGGTGCCATGAAAGTGGGTGGGAGGGGAAGGGACCCTGTCAGGTGAAATGTTAGTGGGTGGGTAGACTTTGCAAGTAGATGTTGGCAGCCGCATTGCTCCCTAATTTGGCTCAAGAATAGAAGTAGGGTGACACCCAAGCCACAGAATCCGTGGTTTTCTGGGTCCTTGAGTTTTTGCCACACAGGAGTGCGTGTGTTTGTGTGTGTGTGTGTTTGCTGGCTGAAAGCGTCGGACATTGCACGGAAATTCTGTAGCACGTCGTGCGGCGACGTGTTTGCACGGCAGAAAAAGCAACAAGAATCGATCGGCCTGGGCCCCAGTTGCACGGCGCCTGCCATCAGTGCAGAGGGTCCTTCTCGAGCGCGCAGTTGATCATCCCCGGGGCAATACGACTAATTTGCTCGCTGCTGACCCGCACATGAAACGCAACAACCTGAATGCGTCGGAATTGTTGACCCTTGTTGGTCCATCTAAGGCGAAACAAGCACGGAAACCAGCGTAGTTTTGACACACAAGCCATGGCGAGGTTCAGGTTCCAGACGGTTGATGCGCTGCCTTGGGCAGTTGGCTTGCGGATGTGTCTTCTCGTGTGGTTATTGAGGGTGCCCTTTTCATCTTGGTTCAAAGGGAAGCAAAAAGGACAATCGCCATATTGATTCTGTTTTGAGGACCCGTATTCTGACATGCGCTTGCGGCCTTCAACTCAGAGTCTTCAAATCAAGGGCTCTCCTCGAACATCTGCGCGTCCGAGGCGGTAGCCTACTTGGAGCAGGCGCTGGCAGTGGAGGACCTGACATCCGCAATATCGTCGACATGGCCATGGGTCATAACCTATGCCTCCATTGTGCGGCGGATGAACACCCATGTACCACCTATTATGATATTCACCAGGGGTACAGGTTTTTGACCCACAGCCACATGTTTGGAGTTGGGCAAACCTAATACGCTTCGAATATGACAGCACCGGCGCAGCTCGCGTAGCATGCGTAGCCCTTGGCCGCGTCGCCAGGAGCGCTACGGACACTCTGCAGCTGCGCGCTGCACTCAAGCACACTCGACCCTTTGGATTCTTTTTGGGAGGCGCCGGGCATAGTGCACCGAGAGGGAGGAGCCTCCAACCACATACAGTCCCTCTCCTCTTTGGCAGACTGCATTGGTGATTTGTCTAAATTGCCGTCTTCCGCGCTGATGGTTGAAGGAAGCTTTCTCTTGGTTGAAGGCAGCTTTCTGATGGCGTGGGGACCCTCAAGTCATGCACATAGCCATTGACGGATCCTTGTCCAGCATGTTTCACGAGCTATTCATGCGCTGGCCGTCGCTGGCCCGCGATTATCGAAGGCTAAGCCGTTGTCACAAAGCGCGTGTTGAAGTATGATTGTGACCCATGATCAATAAGCTCCTGGTTGGTCAACTGGAGGGCTGTCCGATTTTAGAAGCAGACCATGGCAGACATTCACTCCTTGAGAATGGTCCTTCAAAATCCACGAGATGAGATAAGTTTTGCCGTCATGCTGTCAGTTGCCTCGGTGTGTTGACAGTGACTACCAGGTCGAAAGAGAACACCAGATAAAAAGCAAGCAAAAGTGCAAGCTCGCTGACTGGAGCTGAGAACAAGAGCGCAAACAACCCCCGCAGACCAATCAGCAATGAACACTGCAAACCACGCGTTACACGTCAGACCAACCACGCATTGCCACACGGGAGGGTTTTCTTCTGGAATTGTCCCTTGTCGGCAGCCAACATTGCAGAACTCATGAAGAAAGGCCACGTGCAAGGGAGAGTTGCCGGCTGCATTCGCGACCTATTGGTCATGTCTGAATCGCAACCAAATCAGTCAGGCTGCTAGGATATCACTTTTTTGCCTGTTCGTTGCTTGCCATCCTTTTGTCTTTTGTTTTCAAGACGCGTTTCCGAATGAGGTTGACTCAGCGGGATTGAACAGGGGTCAGATCCAAAATGGCATGGCAGTTCCCAAGCTTTTCCGACCAGGAAGAAACTTGAGGATCGCAGGGCTTCGCCTCAAATCCGGGAACCGCTTCTTGGACAGTGGTCAATATAAAATCCGCCACTTGGGAAGAGTTTGTTGGTTCTCGCTCTCATGTTCAGAAATCCATTGGAATCCCTTCCGCAAATGGCGAGCGCTACGTCCAAAATCAGGGGGCCTATCGCCACATGGCCATGGGACATAACCTATGGCGATCCCATTTTGGGGTGGATGAACATCCATTTGCCAGCTATTTTGATGTTCACCAGGGGTACAGGGTTTTGACCCATAGCCACATCTCAGGCAGACACATCTCAACCTTTGCGCCACCTTGTCGCAACTGCAGCGCCATAGCCGGGGCCGAAGTCCCGTTGACCAGATGGGCATGTGCTAGGGGATGTCTTTTTGTTGAGGGTACCCTTTCTGGGGTTGGTCTTAAGGGAAAACAAAAGGAAAGCCACATATGGGAGGTTCCCCTGTTTTGAGACACGCCCATCATTCCATCAGGCTTTCCTTTTGCAAATCTCCGTGGGGATCCCCTGATTTGAGGAAGTGCTATGATTCGCAAGGGCTTATATGAACAAATGACAGGATAGCTGATGAACACGTTTAGACTGGGGCCCGAAAAAAGTGGTCCCCATTTGGTCAACCGCCCAACTATCGCAGGGAAACATGGTCGAAAGCACGTCGCTCCTTTGCGGGGTCTTTTAAACCGGGAATGTTATTTTGGTTGGTTCAAAGGGGCGCGAGGGAATTTGACCAAAGGCTACGAAGCCTTGTGTCTCGGAGAAGACTTTGGCTCCCTTGGGCAACGTCCGAGATGGCTCCTTGAGGATGTGAACAACAACCACAACCACAATGACAACGACGACCACGACAACCACGACAACCACAACAACAACAACAACAACAACAACAACAACAACAACAACAACAACAACAACAGCAGCAGCAGCAGCAGCAGCAGCAGCAGCAGCAGCAGCAACAGCAACAGCAACAGCAACAGCAACAGCAGCAGCAGCAGCAACAACAGCAACAACCACAACAACCACAACAACCACGACGACGACGACGACAACCACAACCACAACCACAACCACAACCACAACCACAACCACCACCACCACCACCACCACCACCACCACCACCACCACCACCACCACAACAACAACAACAACAACAACAACAACAACAACAACAACAACAACAACAACAACAACAGCAACAGCAACAGCAACAGCAAAGCAACAGCAACAGCAACAGCAACAGCAACAGCAACAGCAACAGCAACAGCAACAGCAACAGCAACAGCAACAGCAACAGCAACAGCAACAGCAAGAACAGAACAGAACAAGAACAGACAAGAACAAGACACAACAACAACAACAACAACAACAACAACAACAACAACAACAACAACAACAACAACAACAACAACAACAACAACAACAACAACAACAACAACAACAACAACAACAACAACAACAACAACAACAACAACCACAACAACAACAACAACAACAACAACAACAACAACAACAACAACAACAACAACAACAACAGCAGCAGCAGCAAGAACAGCAACAACAACAACAACAACAACAACAACAACAACAACAACAACAACAACAACAACAACAACAACAACAACAACAACAACAACAACAACAACAACAACAACAACAACAACAACAACAACAACAACAACAACAACAACAACAACAACAACAACAACAACAACAACAACAACAACAACAACAACAACAACAACAACAACAACAACAACAACAACAACAACAACAACACAACACACAACAACAACAACAACAACAACAACAACAACAACAACAACAACAACAACAACAACAACAACAACAACAACAACAACAACAACAACAACACCAGCAGCAGCAACAGCAGCAACAACCACAACCACAACCACAACAACAACAGCAGCAGCAGCAACAACAACAAGAATAACAAGAACAAGAACAAGAAACAACAATAATAACAAGGACAATAACAGTAACAATAACAATCACTTTAACAAGAGCAACAGCAATAGCAACAGCAACAGCAACATCACCGGCAACATCATCGGCAACAGCAGCAGCAACAACACGAGCAAGAAGACGATGAAGAAGAAGAAGAAGAACAACGAGAACCACCGCCACCACCACAACAACAAAATCAAGAACAAAACCAAAACCCAGCAGGAGCAACGACGGTAACAGCGGACCATTTCAGGCCCCGGCCCCCTCGCCCCGCTGCTTCGCGCTCGCGTTCTGCCCAAGGCGAAGCTTTGCAGCAAGCGCAGCGCGCGCTGGTCAGGATCTACGAGGTGCCTGGCGTGTCAAGGGGGGAGGAGTGCCAGTGCCTTTGAGTTCCTTGTTTTGGTTCTGGTGGGATGCTGGTGGTTTCATAGTTATCCATTGGCGGTGTCCATTTGCGTGAACCATATTTGCTATTCTATCCTTGGTGTCAATTATCAGTGCTCTGTTCATGATGCTTTTGGGTTGATGTTAGCTCGCGCTCAAAGCTCAAATAGATGCAGGTTTGTCAGTCCTCTTCGTTTTGTGGTTGCTCTTTGTTGGTCTGTCGGTTTTGCTTCTTCCAGAGTTGTTTTGGGGCGTGTTGTCGGCTTGAGTTGTGCCGCGGCCTCCCTTGAGTTTGCTTTGTGTGTCATTCTGATTCGGTAGCTTGGTTTTGGTTTCCGAAGCCCCGGAGATTTCTGCCAGCACCCAGGCTCTAGCACCGCGACTCTGCGAGAAAGAGGAGGAGCCTAGGGTTGGCCCAACCCACTTGCATGGCTCAAGACGGCTTTCTTTGGGTCTTTGATTGTGGCGACGTTGCCGAATTCGGCATGGATCCAATTGAGATGGATCGATCTGTCCAAAAAGGCGAAGCCTTTCTACTTGGATCGGAAGCCAAACGTTTCACGAAGCTCCTTCAACTTGCTTGCGGTTGCCGGTGTCCATTCTTAGAAACGGGGCAGCCATTGACCAGCTTTTGGAAGTGGACAGTCATTACCAGAGCTTCTGACTTCCCTTCTTGCCATTATTTTGGTCACACATTGTAGCCGCTTGTAATTCTAGGCAAGATTCCTTTCGCCAGCAGGGGCTGCTGGGTGAAATCCTTGTTTCATGGCACATCATGATTCGCCGATTCGCCCGCCGGTTCGAAAAGATAACCCGATACACAGGTGCCGATGAGTGATCCAACGCTCGGTGCTGGCGCGCGTGTGCGCACCAGCGCGGCTTTTCCCACGAACGTGCGTAGGAGGCAACTCATTGTGGCATTGAAGCCCGTCTTGGGTTGGATCGTCAACGTCGGGTTGAGAGCATTTTGGAATTGGGGCATGTGCGCACGATTAGACTAAACCATCAATTGGGAATTGGGATCATTGCTGGGCTTCCCAGGAGGAGGATTTTCAAGCCTTGAGGGTTGGCCATTCAAAGCAATGCTTCACTATCCGGGGGTGAGAGTCTCTGTACTTCGCCTAGGAGGTGAAGTTGAAGGATGAAGTTCCCCTACTGTGCGTGGCGTGCGCTGAGAGCTGGCCACAAAGGGTCGCTGAGGTGTTTTGTGCTATTCCGCGATGCTTGGGCGGAATGACAGAAAACGATTGGTTTGTTCAAAATTATGGACAGGAAACATACGGTCTATGGCCATGATTGCGTACACTCTCTGCGCAGGGCACAAATTATTTGGCGACATAATTTGCAACACCCAATGCTCCTGTGAACCTCTCGTTTTTGCAGTCCATGTAGACGAGCTGAGCAACCAGCAATTAGAACCCAATGGGATTTACTCAATATATATATATATATGTATATGTATATATATATATATAAAGAGAAAATAGCAAGTGGGTTGGGTTGGGTTTGTTATCAAACAAAAACGTTATCAGCAACAAAAACATTGGGTTGGGTTGGGGTTGTTATTAACAAATAAAAAACATAAAACAATCCATATTCATACAAAAAGACCATTGGCGTGGGTTGGGCTTGTTTTAAGCGAAACAACATATTAGTAGGATTTGCCGAATTATAAAGGAACAAACATACAATTCAGTTGGGTGTGTTCTCAAAAAAGCAAAAACAACACCAACAATTTACGCAAAAAGACCATTGGCTTGGGTTGGCTTTGTTCTCAAAAAAGAACATTATCAGTAACAAAAACATTGGGTTGGGTTGGGTGTGTTATCAAAAATGAACGTTATCAGCAACAAAAACCATTGGGTTGGGTTGGGTTTCTTATCAACAAAGAACGTTATCAGCAACAAAAACATTGGGTTGGGTTGGGTTTGTTCTCAAAAAAGAACGTTATCAGCAACAAAAACATTGGGTTGGGTTGGGTTTGTTCTCAAAAAAAAACGTTATCAGCAACGAAAACATTGGGTTGGGTTGGGTTGGGTTTCTTAGCAAGAAAGAACGTTATCAGCAACAAAAACATTGGGTTGGGTTGGGTTTGTTCTCAAGAAATAACTTTATCAGCAACAAAAACATTGGGTTGGGTTGGCGTTGTCCTCAAAAAGAACGTTATCAGCAACAAACACATTGGGTTGGGTTGGCGTTGTCCTCAAAAAAAGAAAGTTATCAGCAACAAGAACATTGGGTTGGGTTGGCTTTGTTCTCAAAAAAGAGCGGTATCAGCAACAAAACCATTGGCTTGGGTTGGCTTGGTCCTCATACAAGAACGTTATCAGCAACAACAACATTGGCTTGGGTTGGCTTGGTTCTCATAAAAGAACGTTATCAGCAACAACAACATTGGCTTGGGTTGGGTTTGTTCTCAAAAAAGAACGTTATCAGCAACAACAACATTGGCTTGGGTTGGCTTTGTTCTCAAAAAAAAACGTTATCAGCAACAACAACATTGGCTTGGGTTGGCTTTGTTCTCAAAAAAGAACGTTATCAGCAACAAACACATTGGCTTGGGTTGGGTTTGTTCTCAAAAAAGAAGAACGATTCATGGCAATTGTTGTTTTTGAAAGATCCAAGGTCCCCAGCCACGAGGTACCACAACCAGGGGGTGGAGCAGGAGTTCCTTCGCTGCCCGGAGGCCGCTTTGCAGGCGCGAGAAGGTACCCCGTTTTTGGGCGTTCCAAAGGGGAACCAAGAGGAAGACCACAGAAAAAGGCACAGCCAAGTGGCAAATGAAGAGCCAAAAGTCCAGCAAACGCAAACAGTGCGCAAGCAAAGAAGCCAGCAAACAGCAATCAGGCAAGAAGCTAGCTTTTCTACAACCAGATGGCAAGGTCATCGCTGCACTGCTTGAGGAACGATTCCTTTGCATAGCAAAGGACATTTGTGAGCGCCAGGAGCAACTGTCATCTACTGTTCTATTTTGATCCCCCTTGAAATGGGTGTTTTTTGTGCTATAAAATGGGTCCAACCCCACGCCCTAAATTTCAAGATATATCTGAATTGCATGTTTTGGGCATAGTTCTGTGGCGCATGTGTTCAAAGGCGCTTTTTGTACCTTTTCCTCGAATCAGCATGGAACACCGTTGGGCAAACGCGCAGCGTTGGCCAGGCCTATGCTCAAGGCACCTGGTGGGCCTGCAAGTGGCGAGCTCGGACTGGGCCACATGTCGGCGATTTGAGTGCCCGGGTTGCCGACAAACGCAGGATGCGCATTCTCCCAGTGAGTTGTGGCAATGTAAGTATAGCAAAGAGACAAACGTCCGGCCTTTGCACCGCCTTTTAAGCCAGTGTCCACCAAAAAGTCGCCGTTTCGTGCTTGCTCGCAGAAATACGGCACCAAATGTGTGTTCCATGAGTGTTCCATGTTGAAGCCCAGTCGCAATGACTGGCTCCAAAGAGTTGTGCATCCCATGGACCTGTCTCGGCCTCGGGCCTTGGCGCCTTTCGTAGGCGACATCTCCGCACTAGTCGCTGAGCTATGAGCCCAAATTATAGTATTTTTCATGAAACATCCAATTAACAACCTGAATTACTGTAATTGGATGGGAACTATAATGTGGTTTTCGAAACATTCTCAATCCAATTGTTGTTTTTTGATCGCGCGCGCGAGGTTCCTGGGCACCTCCCATCAGCTTGCGAAGCTGCTACATCATGCGGCTGAATCAGCGAAAGTCCGGCTGCCCCAGATTCCATTTGCGTGCGCGCGGCGAGCCGCGCGAATGCTGAGGTTTGTTGAATTGAGCCTTGGAAGAAAGGAATTTTCGTTCGTGCGCACAAATTCACCCTGATGTAAAGGGGGGGCCATTCTCAAAATGATTTAGATCCTCACCTATTGCAGACACTCTGAAATGTTCAAATCCTGGGCCCCAGCACAACCAAAGGTTTTTGGAAGGGGCAGTTTGGCACTCTTCCATTGAAACAACTAAGATCAACGGCTTTAAAGCAGTGACTCTAACTTGAAGCCGCCTGGGAGCTCTCAACCGCTTCCATTGGTTGGTTTTCTGTTGTGTTTTTGCAACCGGTCTCTCAGAAAGGTATTTGCCTGGAATTTGCATGTGTCCAAAGATAGGACCGTGTCATCCCCAAGTTTCTCAGTTTCCTTCGCATTGGGGCTCCAGGAATTGCTGAGCCCAAGAATTTGTTGGAGAATGGGAGTTACGAAGAGAACCTTCCATTTGCTTAAGAAGATTGTTTTATTTTACCCTGGTTTTAAAGGGGATCTATCACTGGAGTTCTTTTTTCCAGGAGACTTCTCAGCAAATGGCGGGGGCCACAACCTTCACGCCGCATCTTTCCCACAGACCGAGCCGCGACGCTACCGACGCCAAAACGAAGCCTTCCGAGGCGAAGGTGCCCAGCGACGCGCCTATCATGGCGCGGGTGGAGCCGCTCCTGAGCCCGCTTGGATGCCCGAGCGAGTGCCAGTCGTTCGTCCGGGTACATGCCCCAAACATATGAAGCATGGCCAGGGTTTGTTTTTATATAGCCCTTGCGCATGGAATAGGTTGCTTAAGCGCGCACGCGCATACTAGACATGCATATTGTGTAAATAAGCGTATATAATATATTATATATATATATATACTTGTGTGTGTGTGGCTAGATTCCTTGCCTTTCTGTAGGGGATTCGTGGTCGGGTGGGGCAACGATTAGCTCCTGAATGAAGAACTGAGAGAATTGTCGAAGGGTTGTCGATGAGGCCTGCTCCGCGCCAAGAGCGGCCCGCAATTGCCCGTAATGGCCAAGTTTCCCAGAAGACAAACTTTTTAGGGCGCGTGTTTCATCATTTCTATCATTTGTCCAGAGCTCCTATTTAGCACCCAGTCAGGTGGATTCTTGCATGAAGCCACATGAACACTCCAGAGAACGAGACAAATTTCGGGACTGAGCTTTCTCATGCTAGCCGTGAGCTAGCAAATGTGAAGCTTTGTCCGAAGCCGAACTCACAGAACTCGTAGCCAGGCATGGCTTTGAATTGAGCGTTGCCAGTTGGCTGTGGGTCGCAAAGGGGTACCCAAAATGGAACCCTGGTAAATGAAAACCAAGACTAAAACCTGCGTCACCCCAGCTCTTGAATTTTCACCCAGACCCGTTCGGCACCATTTGGATCAGACAAGTCGCGCTCTTTGCAAATCCGAGATCACCAGGCTCGCCCTGGCCGAGGTACAAGCCTGGAAAACCTTATGCAGTCGACCGGCCCGGGTCCTCGTTGCCAAATAACTTGTTTCCTGCCTGTGCGGAGCATGAGGCACAGCTCCCTGACCAAAAAAGAGTCATCCTCCATGCTCGTGCGTGTGCAGTTTGCTTGTTGACACAGGGCTCAAAGTCCTGTGAAACGAATATGCCTTCCATTCCTTCATCTTTTCGAGGCACGCGCCAGCACGCCTAGTTGTTTCCCTTGCTGGATTGTCGAGTTTACCGACAAGTTTTGGCAGGCCAGCCCTAATTTGAAGGAAAAACCCCAAAAAATATCGACACCCTGAGTGCTGAATAGCCCCGAAATTCAAGTTTTCCCCTTCAAGGCAAAAGGAGATGGGGGATCGATTACACTCCCTCAGACTTTTGTAAATGGAACCAAGTCTTCCAAAGCGATCCTCAGGCTCCATGTTAGTCTGGGGGAGGGGAGCCTTAGGCCTTTCCTGGGGCTCCTCTCGCCGCATCAAGGGCTGCCAGGCGCGTTGTCTTGCGTGGCTTTGGACAGCAAGCTCAATAAAGCCTCACAGAAGCCGTCACTTCTCTCAGCCCTAAAGCCAAATGATTCCAACGGCCAAAAGTTGAGAGTTGTCAATGGGGTTCTGTCACGCCTTACAGAGTCCCATGTCGTTAGACGGGGCGGGCCAAAATAGGATGGCCGCAGTTCGCGCCACGTTCACCCTTGTCCGTCCGTGTAGCCTGCCAGGCGCAGGAGACAAGACCCATGCGGTCGTTTCTTTGTCGGAGGCAGGGCTGCGCACTTCCCTGCTTGAAACAAACATGTTGATCCGCTCGAGCAACCACCGAATCATGGCGAATAGAACTGGTACTTGTCCCGCCATAC
This sequence comes from Effrenium voratum, assembly GCA_963377175.1. Classification (NCBI taxonomy): domain Eukaryota; class Dinophyceae; order Suessiales; family Symbiodiniaceae; genus Effrenium; species Effrenium voratum. The sequence continues at coordinate 880,144 of CAUJNA010002190.1, read as the reverse complement.
ACGCACACACACACACAGACGCAAGCACGCTTGCACGCACTCACCGACACCCACCCATCCGCATGCACACACACAGACACAGACACACCCCTGCGCGCGAGGACTCAGTTCTGGCAAGCCTTCGTTTCAATCGCTCTTGTCTAAGTACATGGCCACATGGGAGCTGCAATTCTTCCAAGCCAATCTGCATTCTGCAATCGGCTGTTGAGAATCTGTTAATGCACTTCCGGCAAGTCTCAGGCCAAGCGACAAACGTCAGCTTGATCTCAAGTAATCAATCGGACTTAATCCCGAAAAAATACATGAAATCGAAGAATTCACATTAGTCGGATAAGGTAAATGGTCATATACTCAATTGATATAATATATGTATATAGATTACACTCGGGCTTGGACGAGTCATATTCCCGAATTATCTCCCGACCTATATCTCTCCGAGTTATACCCCCGAATTATACCCTTTAACAAAAACACAAAAAATAAAAGAGCTTATAAGAATTGTGGTATTTGTATATGATTTATGGATGATTTATGGATAATTGCAAGTTATAGGGGGTTTAACTTTAAATGAAGAAGGGGGGCTTGATATATCGATGGATGTTACGGAATAGGGATTCCGAGGTAATATTTGGTTTATTTGTGGTTTTTGGATTTATTTTTGAGTTTGTGATATTTGTATGATTGGGTTTTGATGTTATGGGGTTATTTAAAGTTGATATATCTATTTACATATTTTTTGTTTACTTATGGGGGATTATTTTGGTTTAAGTGGTATTTTTTAATATTTGGTTATTTATGTTTTTTGGTTTGTTATTTTTAATGGAAAATACTAATGGATGGAATTATAGAATAGTATTACGGATATTTTGGTAATAGGATTGTTTGTAGCATTTATGGTGTTGTGGTGGGGGGATGTAGTTTGATATAAGATATTGGGATTTATAGGGCATTATGATGGGGGATATTATTATTGAGCTTGAAACTTGGAGTTTTCTTTTTGTATTTTGTTCGATATGGTGAAAATAATTGTTTGTTTTGGGTTATTGTGGTAGTGAAACACAAGTTGTTTTTGTGTTTTTGGGGTGTTTTTGGGGTTTTGTTGGTCGAAAAAAAAATATTGCTCGATTTATATTTTCCGATTTATATTCGATTATAGCTCGATTTATATTTTTTTGTTGTTATTTGTAGTTAAGAGCCTTTTATATGTTGATGCCGTCTAAATTCTTAGAAGATACAAAATTCAAAGAGAAACATTGTAGGAATTAGCTTTTCTTCATAGAAATTCGTTAGAAGGTGGATTCGGGAAGACTTATTACGATGGATGTATTAAACATAATAGATACGATATATTACTTATGAGAGGCTTACTAGTCTCTATATGACTGCCGGTTGAGGATGTTACACATGCTATCTTGCCCTTATGTTGGTTCGTAACTGGTGCGGGTGACGGGCTTGACTGGGCAGCGACGCTTCCCCTTGAGCAATATATGCTTGGATCTGTGAGTATATGGGTCGATTGAACCCCAAGTGGTGGCAATGGCGTTCGCCTTAGGCAGTGGCTCTATGCTTTCCACCTAACGCAGCAGCTTTCGCTAACCCACTCACGCAGAGTGACAGCCATCTAATTCAGGCCACTCACAAGCGCCTAGGCTGGCTTATAGCAACTAAACGGTCCAAATTCTCATGATCGTTATCCAGTTGCTAGCATACGGGAGCTTTGCAGTGTCCAAAGCCACAAAGCAAGAATTTAGAGGTGCGCGAACCATATCCCGAATCATACCTCCGAGCCATGCCCCGAACCATACCTGCGATTCATACCCCTTATACCAACCTCCCGGCATGACCACGTTAAAAAAGCACATACCCATTTTTTTTTGGTATGAATGGATGATTTTGATTTTGTAGTAAATTGAAAATATGGTTGAAATTATTGATTATATAATTTTTATTATTGAATTTTTATAGATATGTTTTTGTATTTAAATGATTTTATAATTTTTTATATTATTTGTTTATATAGAATTAAATGAATAAAATCGATAATATATTATTGAATATATAATATCGAATATATAAAATTAAATATATAGAATCTAGAGCTAAATATATAGTGTTTTGGTGTTAGTAATTATAAATTTGAATTTAGATTTTTAGGAATTTGAAATAGGTTTTTAATTATTAATAATATTTTGTGGGGAATTTTCGATTTTTATTTGTGCGAAAATTATATGGGAATTAGTATGGTCGAGGTGCACAAATTCAACATATTTTTGTAGTATGTAGATAAAATGTTGATATATTCCTTTTATAGGGATTAGTGTATTCGAGGTGCAACAATTCGAGTTTATGCTAAATTTTGGAGATATAAAAATTTGAATTTCGGTATTATTTTTACGATATAAATATAAATCCATTAAAATGAATATATATATGTTTCTTTCGAGATCTTATATAACAAAATATTGTTATTGTGGCGAACTTAAACAAAGAAATTATAATATATAAAATGCACCTAATAATTCCCACCGGAAAATCATAATCCTAAAGCACAATCATATAATATATGGAAGTTTTATGCACAATCATAAACATTCAACAACTTATAAAGAGAAATGTATATATTAAGAATTTGCAAAGAACAATTTATATATAACAATCTAAAATAATATAATTTTATATAAAATTATAAAATTAATTTAATAAAACCATATTTTATATTTTTAAATTTAAATTATTTATATAACTATATAAAATATTATTATAAAATTTATATTATTTTTATATTCATTAGTTATATTAATATTCATTATTATAAATTATATTCATTATTAATAAATTAATAATAAATAAATAAAATTATATTTAACATTATGTTAATTTATATATAATTAAATTATGAAAATAAATAATAAATTTATAATATAATCATTTTTTTAAAAAAACAACAATCAACCATTCCAATTTAATTCTATTTATATATATATATATATTTTTTAAATATATCTATCTTTATTTTTTATTCAATCCCAAAATCAAAAAACATTAAAATAATTATATCCAATCGAAAAAATAAATAAAATAAAATAAAATTCCATAAACAAATAATAAAACCATTTAAATAATTATTATATGTTTTAAAAAAATATCATTTTTAGATTTCATGAATTCAATATCATATTTCGACAATTCCGATTAAACAAATAAAAATTAAACGAATAATCAAAAATAATAATACCCTCCAGTTACAATTTACAATTTATTTTCGAAATTTACACACAAACATACATTGGCGATACAGAGCATGGGAGCATATGGAGGAGGCAATGCTGTGGGGGGGGCAATATGGGGGGGGGGCAATATGGGGGGCAATACGGGCGGGAGGATGGGGAGGGGGGGGGAGAATACGTGGGGCAACACGCTCGAACGACAGTAAATCGCAGCGATCTATTATTGTTCTGGGGTGGGGGGGGGGACAACACGGGCAACACGGAGTAACACACAGCTGGCACGGGGTAACACGGGGTGGCATGCTGTGAGGCGCTTGCTGCACTTGCTACCACCCCTTGATTGCTACCACCCTCCCCATTGCAAGCGGTAGCCAGCAGTAGTTAGACTTTGGGCATCTCGCAAATAAAATAATTGATAGTTGTGTTTCTAACTACGATTGTTTGGAAATGTCTAGCCCCCTGCGCAGTAGTCGGAGGGTGCTGGCACGAAATGCACGTTTGCAACTCCGACCAGTGCAATTAAAGTTAACACGCAATGCATTTCCGCAGCTCCAGCCAGTAAATCATAATTATCCGAGTGAATGAAAACACTTCCGTAACTCCAGCTAAAAGACTTTTCAGTACCAAGTTAGTACACAAACTAGCCCGGCGCTTAGAAAATACCTCCTCTTGCACCTAAACGAGCAAGAAAAGCAACGCATGGTTTTATCCAGCTATAAAAGGCTCAACAGAAAAGATGCACTGCTTTCACATGTCACTGACTTCCAATATACATTTAGCAAAACCTTTCGTGGAGGTACCCCAACCAACACACCTTTAGAACAACTCCCATATTCATATATACATATGTAAATTTGACGAATTGGCTATATCATATGTACTTTTACGCGCCTGATGGAAATAATAACCGAGTTCCTTGGTTGAGCCGTCGCGCATACAAACTGGAACCCTGAGCCAAGAACGTACAAATGCTGGGAAGCCCCAACCGACCATTTCCTACGAAGAGGCCGTTTTGATTGAGGTGGTAGTTCGGGAACCATGTGTCAATGGTTGTCAAGCCCTACCAGCTGCAGGAGGTCGCAAAGCCCGGTTGCACAGTAGTCCCGCCAGAAGCAGCAAACTCTGAACGACTGGAACCTGGGTTACTCACCTTTGACCAAAAAAAGAGGCCGGGGGGTGGGGGGAATTGCAGGGACCCATCTCGAGAGACGCTCCGTGCTGAGAACCGCACCTGTCGGCAACTTCACGCGATCAGCAAAGTTTTCCTCCACGAACTGTCTGAGCCGTGACCTCAGCACAAATGTTTCTCAAATGCTCGGGTGATACTGTGGATGGAAAATCCTGCACCACTTTGAAACCATGGGAAACCAGTGTTTGGTGGTATTTACAAGGGAATCCTGTGCAGGATTTCGTCCATCCACAGTACCTCGGGCTATGGTTCTGAAATGCATGAGGCAACCCTATTCAAGCCACCATTAAAAAGAATGGGGGGTTCACATAACGGCCATTGTTTCCCTAAACAATGTTATCCACTTTGAGTCGAACCTTTCTTGTAACTGGAGTTGAACCCTAGGTTTTGTTGGGTGTCCCCCCATCCACTCTGGGGGGTGTTTATCTGGGTCGTCGTCAGGTCCCTCGACTTTGGTGGGTTACATGGAAACCCAACCACTACACGCTAACAAGCTCAAAGGCTTCGGGACGGGATGGCTAAAAAGCCACCAAGCAACCAAGTTGTGTAGGAAAACCAGGGGCTCTCGCGGCAAGGTCTCAGGCTGTGCCAAGCGGCCCTGAGAGCTCGTCCCCGGCTGTCTCATCTACAAACCTGCGAGCGGGCTGCCGGCACGTGGATTAAGAAGAGAAACTCTGAAACCGGGGGCGAAACGGCGCATGATTTTTGTTGCTCCTGCTGCTCCTGCCAGATTCAAAAGGCTCCAAGAAGTCCGGAGCACCTTCAAATGTCAAAACGGGATGAAACAACGAAGTTGCCCTTCAATGGTTTGGTTAAGCTCTTCCCCCTATTAATGAATGACCCCAATATTTATTTATAATAGGAGAGGGGGGGGGCGTATTTATTAATAGGGGGAAGAGATTAATTTGCTGACTTTGGAGTACAAGAGTCCAGCCCGATTTACGCTAGGTTGGCCAGTCTCTGGAAATGGGTCCTTTTGGAGAGCTTAGCTTTAGAGAGGGGCCAGGTGGGTTAATATAGTACCTATGTAGGCTCTACCTACCTACCTTCCTATACCTACCTACCTACCTACCTACCTACCTACCTACCTACCCACCTACCCACCTACCCACCTACCCACCTACCCACCTACCCACCTACCCACCTACCTACCTACCCACCCACCCACCTACCCACCTATCACCAACGATGACGGAGCATTCCCCCTTCAACTTCCCAGCCTATGACTGCAGCCAACGCCACAAACCCCGCGTGATTCGCATGTTTTGAGCTCTCAGCTCGCTTGCAGCAGCCGAAGCAATAGCGTGGATTTTCAGATCTGCACTGCCCAAAAACAGCACTGTGCAAAAGTGGATCTTTGCCGATCAGCACTATTGGCAGTGTTGAACAAAATTGGCAAATGCGGAGTTCAACGCTGCCAACACATACCCTTTGAGGCACAATCAAAACCTGGGGTCCAAACAATAATGGATACATTTCAAGGGGCGGTTGCACGCTTCTGACCGTGCCGCCTTCTTGGCTCGTAGATCCCAGCTGCAGAGTTCTGCAGCAGTTGCTGGATGCTCGCTTTGATGTCGCGCACGTCCTCGGCAGCATGCGGTCCAATTAAGTGCCCTTTGGTTCGCGAAAGAAAACCACAAGCTACTGGAGAAACCACACATTTGGCGAAGTCGCCCCATGCCAGCAAGCATGTAGATCAACCGATCAAGCCCTGCAAGATTGAATTCAAAGCAACTGCCGTGCTGGCAACTGCCGTGCTACTGGAACACTACCTGAGCCACAAGCCATCACCGGTATCACTGCAAATGGGCCCTTGTGCAACAACGCGAGTCACGTGCTCAAGCAGCTTTAAGTGGAAGCCTTCACCCGAGACTTTGGTGTCTGCTGTGGCGTGCACGGCTTTGCATCTCCAAAGAGAGATCGGCCTTTGGACAATTAGAGCCCACTCGAGATATGAATGCTGGCAGCAGCCCACATTTGCAGGCAAGTCTCATTGAAACCTTCACCTTACGCATTGCCAACAGGCAGTGGCGCACGCAGGTCAAGCAGCCTGCCAGTGCTTGCCAAGGCACCTGTTCGCTTGGTCAAATATTTCCATCCACCTCAGAAAATGGCAAAGTGAAACATGCGGCGTTCTTTCACCCTCAGCCTGCCTATGAGGTTGTTGTTCATCAGCAATGGCCTGAGTGCGTCGTGCTGCAGTGTTCAAACCTCCAACAGCCAAGCATTGCACGGCGCAAGGTTTTGTCGCGCGCAGTGCTGGGGGCATGCAATCAAGCTCGAAATGTTGCCTTGTTTGGTCCAAACCATTCAATCGGTGGACCTGTTTTCCACCGGGAGCCTGCGACGCGAGCGTCACAAGCTCAAAGGCCGGGCTTGTGTTGCGACGAGTTGCACGTCCAAGGCCAGCGCTTGCGTGATGACCCGCGGGGAGGCGTCGTGCACTTGTGGCAGGAATAAGAAATTGCTTTGCCTCCTGAGCCGGACGGCCCCTAAGATGATTTCCACCCGCAAACCAACCCCAGGCTCAGAAACAAGAATCCTCATCGCGGCCAACTCTATGGTGGCTAAGCGGCACGTAGTGGAAGAAGCCCTCCTGTGAGAGAAACGTGGTCTGGGTCACAAGTCCTCGATGTTGCGAATCTTGCTGCAGACTCCAATCGGAAGAATCTGCCGAAACGCGGCCGATTGAAACCTCGCCCTGTGCATCTTAGACTCCCTTGCAGCTCCGGGGAATGGAGCAAGCCTTTTGACCTCAGCTTGGTGGTGCCGGTGTTTGTGTCAATGGTGCTTGGCTTGCCAACCTCTTGCTGAGGTGCCAACATATCCGCGCTAGTCACATCTACAAGACACAAGCATGAATCTATGAATCTCTAAGGCATCTTCATCATGGACGAGCTTGTTTTCAGTATACCTATGTAAACCGGATGATTGGTTCAATGCATCTGCGGCCCAAGCTGCCCTGCTTGTCTTTAGTTGCTACGAGCACCCCCGTCAGGCGCATCTCGCCACACATCACGTCTAAAGCCTCCGACATGTGGCACATGCAAAACCAACAGCTCTGCTGTCTGTCCAGTTCACACTGATTGCATGAACAAGCGCCCAGTACTGACTCACTGAGCCAACCCCCCTGAAAACAGTAGAGACTCAGCTTGTTCTTTGCCTTTAGTTTAGCAGTTAGTTTAGCATTCCCCAATTAGTCGAGCTAGTTTGGTTTTAGTTTAGTTAGCTTAGCTAGTTTGCCTTTAGTTAGTTTGCCTTTAGTTTGTTTAGCCAGTTCTTTCCTCATTCCCCAAAAGTCGTTTATAGTCCATTGGCCGACTGAGTCGGCCAAAGCCACGCTCGCCTCCTTCACGAAGCTCCAATTCTTGGCGAACGAGGACCAGCCGACGCAGTCCTGGAAGCTGAGCCCCCGGGGGTTGACCAAAAGGTCCGTGATGCAGGGGATGACCATTGGGCAACCCACTTCAAAGGAGGAATGATATTTCAACCACTCAATTTGAGAAAAGTTAACCATGGTCATGTTGGGGCCGGGAATGCAATATGAACCCTGAATTGAGCCTTCCTTGAATATTCACCTTGGATTGACTACTGAAACACTACCGTCTGAAAAAGCACACCCATATCTGGGGTATGTTTCTCTGGCATCTATAGTTGTGGGTTGACGGTAGGCCCATTGAATCTCTATTGGTCGGTTCTTGAACTTCTTGAAATGGTTCCACTTGGAGCATGGGTTTTGACACATCTGTCCTCGGGCTTGGATGTGCAATGCTCGCTTGAACTGACAGCTTTTTACAGACTTTTTGACCTTTGCTTCCAGATCCAAAAGCACCTGGAAGCTAATGACTCTCTGCCGAAAAAGAGTGGAACGCCAAAGGGGTGCTCTGCAACGGCTCCTCAGCAGATCCGTGGCAATCTGCGGGGAAACTGCTGGATCCACCGTGAAACCTGGACGGAGCTCATGCAATCCCCGGCTCCTGCGCCACATCCTGGTCGGACCCGGAGAATGTGAAGTCGTACTTCTTTGGCAACGCCTGGAAAAGCAGCTGCGCGGAGATCGAGTCGCGTTGAGGCACTAAGACGTTTTTTCTTTTTGAAAGGAAGGGAACGTCTCATCCATTCGTGGTGTTTTTGTGAACCCGCTGCGTCAAATAACGAGGTAAGTCAATTCAGCCACTCGAATTGCTATGACGCTATGAGCCTGGCCATGCCTTGTGCAAATACCTCCAGGACTGGTCCGACGAGCTAAGCAGCTATTGTTTGGGGGGAGCCAAAGAAAACCAAAAGCCATCGAGTTCAGAAGGCTTGCCATCCTTCAATTCGGATTTGGTCAGGCCTTTCATGTTCAAGAGGACTGTCCACATAACATGCTTCCGTGCAGGGAGAGGGGTTCCCATCCTTTCGGTGAATGAGCAGATTAGACCGTGGCCAAAAAGGCAACCTTTCCTTGGCCCTTTCCTTAGAGAAGCAGGGCACCAGCTTGATAACCCGCACCAGGAGCGCCGGACGGCCTGAGCTGGCAAGGCCCGGCCTCCATCTGACCCGGTAAGGAAAAGTCCGACTGCGACAGCAGCAGCAGCTTCACGTGGCTGGGGAAGATTGTCTCCTTAGCTCTTAGAACTTCAAAGGCCTCTAAGAGCCTTGCTGGGGAGAAGGGGGGACGGTAGTCTCTCTCCTTCATACCCAGAGAATCCAAAGCACAGCAAGCCTTGCCTTGAGGTGCGAGCTACCCCGGTCACATTCTTGGGGAGAGCAATGCACTTGAGATTGGCGAGGCAAGGCCAGTTTGAGCATCCCTGTTGCTATGAAAGAAGGCTGCCAAAAGAGCGGAAAGACTGTATTGCAGTTCCGGTGGAGGCAGGTCAAGCAGACGAAGGAAGGCCTGCTTGAATGCCCGGCCGCTCAAAGATCTGAAAGGATTTCCACCAACCCCGGCCACTCCCAAGGGGTATACACCCGTTGCATTGCTATAGCGTGACAAACTCCTCCCCAATCTCAGTGGTTTGGGGGTAGCGGCTTGTCTTCGCAGAGCGTCTGGGTTGCGGTGCATATATAGGAAGCCCGGGAAGAGCCCAAGATATTTGTCTGGCCTTAGTCAAAGATCAAGTCCACCCCTCGATCAACCTGGCGGAATGTTAGCGGCATCGTCAAACAAACCAACAAGAGTCGGCGCCGCACCCCGAAATCAATGGGTTCTCTGTTCCGATTTCCATCTGCTCAAGCGAAGCGAAAGGACAAAACCCATCAGCTTCTTCACATTGGGTCTTTACAGAACCTTCAAATCAACCCAGGCACGCCGGCCTACCATGCCATGCCATGAAGTCGGAATGCCGGCTGTGGCACGCAAAAAAAAACAAGCCCAGGCGCGGAGAGAACTTCTCAGAAAAGGGGTTCGGAGTGGGAAGCGGATAGTCCTCCCAGCTGCTGATGCCCAAAAAGAGGATCTCATCCTTGAAACGCTGGTACAAGGTCCTTAGAATCCAGATACCTCGATCTGAACTACTAGGTCCTCCAGTAGAGAGCTTAGAATGAGGGTACCCGAGTTTTCCTGTAGTCTATTCCAATAGGGGAACCCTCCCCAAAAAAAGGGTAAAAGGGCACTACTGGGGGACCTAGACTATCTCGTCTGGTATCATTGCAAGCAAGGCCCAGTGCTTTTGTGCAAGGGCGGCTGCTGGGTCCAGGGTCCCATCGTCGAGCGACAACCCCGCAAGTGACATCTCTGGGCATGGCTCAGACCCTTCAAAGTGTCAACTTTTCGCTGGTTGAAAGGGACACAAAAAATAATGCCAAACTTGCAACAAGTCAACACGCCAGGCGAAAACCTCACTTCTGGGGCATCCCGTTGAGCGCGCAAACGGCGCCACCCCTTCAGGCTGGGACTCTCCTGCCGACCAGATCTGAAGGGCGAACGTACCAGAATCACATTCACCTCAGAACGGTTCATGAGGCTCTTGGGTAGAGGGCGAAAATTGCACCAAACAGCCGAAACAGGTCGGATTGAGCAGCTCGAGCCCTCACTCTGCCGCATTCCAAGACAGCGGCCGGCATCTGTGCCTGACAGCCAAGCTGCAAAGTCGCCGCGCTCGTTGCGTACAGGCTGAAAAGGGTACCTCGTCCAAGCAGACTACACGAAGGATGCCAAGCCATTGGGTAAGATAGTTCTCAGTACCCGCATATCACACCTCCCAAAGTGTTTAATGGACATGCAGCCACCGTATATATCCTGTTGAAACCTTGGCAAGAGTGGCTGTAGCGAACATTGGCTAACTTTGCCAGCTTCGAGGCAAGTGAAATCTGCCAGAGCCAAGGTTTCAGAAAGAAACCTGGCCTAGGGCAAGCCTCGCACAAGGAATGTTGCTCGGGGCCGGCCGGCCGCGGCTGGCTGATCGGCCGGCCGGCCGCGGCTGGCTGGCTGATTTCAAATACCGGGCCGAGATACGCTCGCAATGAAACATTCACTGCACAAAGCTTCCTATGCCTCCTGCATGCGATCCGAGCGGCTCGTGAATGAGAGATTGATAGTTTGGGTGCAGGTCAGCTGAGATTGACCATTTGGACATCTTTTCTTTCGTCCTCAGCTTTCGCCGTGATTTCCCGCTCCCCCAAGCGGGAAATAAGAGAAGCCCAAGTTAAAAGCCGTCCACATCATAGGTGAGCTTGCGATAATTTGCCCAAATACATTCTTCGAATGCGCGAAAGCAAAGAGCACATCTTCGATCAGTGCAACCTCGCTTCTCAACCCTCTCGAAGCAGCGCGTCTCGGAGTCGTGCTTCCTGGGGAAGTAGGAAAGTACGCCGGACATCTCATGAGCCGCGTTCAATCTATGTGGTTATTCTAGGAGAACATCGTGCGCCCAGTCTGGTTTTGGTGGGAAAATTAAAGAGTCAGCGTGTCCTCTCAAATCGACCGTGGACGCAACTCAAATGCTGCTGATTTCCTTCTGGTTTTCTGTTGGCCTCTGTGCTGCTCAAGCTAATTGCAGCATTCCTTGTGATACGCCATGCCATGAGCCCCGGCTTTCTGGAATACTAACAGAGTCAAGGTTTCCGTGGATGCAAGCCACAACTCCGAACTCCGCCATAGCGTGACTTCCGTTGGCCAGTGAAACAAACCTGGTGACGAAGATTGGGGGCCTGCAGCAAAAGTGAACTTGGCACGGGCAAATCTGAAGGCCTCATTGTCGAAATAAACATGCACCAAGCCAAGGGCTTGTAAACTTTGCCGTGCTTCGGGTGACACGCGCTGTTTGAATTGACAACTGGAAAGAACGAGCCAAGAGGTGGATGTTAAAACCCACGCCCTTTCACAGGGATCGCACTTTCTTGCTTCTTTTTGGGACCTGGGCCGCAAAAACCCGCCGCTTTCACAGCTCGTCCCGTCCTGTGTCCCGAGCCGATGGGGGCAGTTTGGCCAGCGCCCCAGCCCCACCACTGGAAACCCTCCACCGCCTGGAACACACCGCTGGCGGGGAACCTGGCAAGACGTCCATTTGCCTTTGTTTGCAAATGCCCATGGCTTGGGCCAAGCCCGGGTCCCAACGAGTTACTTTTTATTTTCCTCTGCGCCTTTTCAGGTTTCAGGTCAGCACATCATGCCGAAGGCTGTTCACCATGCTCGCGGGTGTCCGACATTCGGATGGGCTTCAAGGCTTCTGTACTGCAGACAACCGTGCTCAAGTCTCCATGCACTTCTTTGCTAGAGCGGGCCCCCCCCAAACCTCACAGCTCGCGAGATTGCACTTTCAGCCGACGGATCACAACCAACAGGCTCTTGGGGAATTGGACCTTGCCTTGCCAAGACTGCCAAAGTTCTTGCGCCATGGGAAAAGCGGAAGTTAGGCAACCTTGATTTGGATGTCAAAATCGAGGAGCCCCGCCCTCAAACAGGAGCACCCACGCATAATTCCGCTTCATCTTTGGAGAGATCCTAATTCCAAGGTAGAAAGGTCAAAGCCATGGCCCGCACCTAACAACTTGCATTGTAGAACAAGCTTTACCCTTCCAGGGGTTCCTTTGTCTCGGAGACGTCAAAGGCAAAGCCTGTCATTGCAAGTGTGCCACAACCTAACTAACTGCCAACCGCAAGATGGATAGAGTTGATGCATTCACGCGAGCTTTCCACGTGCAGCCGAGCGTCCGGATATCACAGCCTCCGTCGTCCAAAGAAAAGTCCTGCAGCGGCCGCGGGTGAGCGACTGCAACGAAGCCATGGGTTGAGCTCTCTTTCCTGCTTAAAAGCTACTCTGTCCCTCCGGCCCATTTCCCAGCCCAACCAAAAATGGCACTTTGTCTCTCTCAGTGGGGGTCCCGCAGAGATCTTGAATGGCGAGAACAAGCCCTTGGACTGGCCAAGCTGAACCCACCATAAGCTTCAGGAAAGGACCCCAAACAACTTTGGCATTTTTTGCGCTGTGTAGATCTTCAGCACTCTGAACTCCGCCATGCTGGGTCTGTGTCAAAACCGTTCCAACTTCTGAGTTGTCAGCTGTTTTTCTGGGCGCAAAGGGCGTCCGCGGCTCCAGGTGAGCGTGGACCTGGATTTAAGTAGAACCTCACGGGGGTGTTTGTTAAAGGCTGATCTTTGGAATCACAGGGTCGCAGTATCCTACCCCTGAAGTATGGCTAACATCAACCTTTGCAAACGGTCCAGCCCTCAGCTTTTCAACTAACAAGTTCTAATATACGCATGTGTAGCAAACTTTCACTACAAGATAAATGGGCCAGACAATGTCCCTCGCCTGCCTGCAAACACTGCGGCAATCATTGGGGGTCGTGCAAAACCTTAAGTCCCATTGAAAAATAAAGCTATTTCCAGTAGTGACAGATTCCGTTTAAAAACCCAACAGGGGAACATGGAAGTGGTTGGTCTTGTTTTGGTTGACGACTTTGGCAAAGGCGAATCCAGTGAGCATGGCCAAGCGCAGCGGCCATAGGTCTGTCTAACTCCCTACGGATGAGAAATACTCAAGAGGCACAAGGAGCGCAAGTCCAGCCGTCAAAAACACAAGTCCGCGTGCAAATTGACTCGGGACCGAACCGGGGAGGGGGGGGGGGTTTGACCTGGCATTCGGACTCCGGTCCAGGGCAATGCTCTCGGGGTCAGCAGCTGCCACTGCAGCGCACTCGAGGAGAGATTTGCCGATGGCATGCAACGAGCTGAACCTCGGGCTCCCGGCTCCCGGGTCGGAAGCTCCCGGGAGCCCTCGCGGCTCTTGCGCACAAGGCTAAGGCGAGAATTCGTATAGTGCTAGCAGCACTTATAACTTATAGCCGCGCCCGATGTTCAAGCTGTTCGTCAAAACGCGCGAAGATCCGGCGGTGGCGGTATGCGCTTTGCATTGCCTGGCAATGTGTTGCAACAACTACTTACATTGCCTACCTGAGCAAACAGTCAAAACACGCTGTTACTGGAATGCCAATGGGAGAACTACAAGGTCCATGTCACCTCTGCTAATCATGGCAAACTTTGACCGATCCTCGCGTGTTGCATCCCCCTTGTGCCCGCGATGATAAGCAAGCCCACTCAGCTGCACCCTGTCAGCACTACAGAACACATGATGGTGAGATGAAATGCACACGTGACGACGTGCACGCCGGCCGCATGATAAGCGCACGCGCTCAGCTTGAGTTGTTGTCGGTCGACCCCTGAAAGTCCGCAAACAGTTCACTTGTTGATGGTCGTGCAACCTTAAAAACAACGAAACAAACAAAAACACGAGTTTCTTAGGGTTGGGGAAACAAAGCCACACTCGAGCACAAATCAAAGCCACGCTCGATCCCGCCGCCCTTGGAGCCTTCCACAATCTGAATGGAAGCGGTTGGGCAATAGCTTTGTGCATGGGTAGCGGCAGTTGTGAAGCTTGAACGCAAAAGCATAGGGTTTAGGGGGGGCCAGGCATTGATAGTGAGAGTGGGCCGGCGTGGAACGAGTTGGGTGTGGTGATGTTGTACTTTTTTTTGGTGGCCTAAGCTCCGTCTTTGATCCAGGTAGATGCCATGCTGGGCATAGCCCGGAAACCCTATCGCTGGTCTCCTTACACCCCTGCGAACTGACCTGGAAGTTTCCAAAAGCGCCAGGTTAACTCCTTTCCTGAGTAGACCAGCAAGCAAAAGTCCAAATTCTGTGTTTACCACAGTAAAAAGGTCTACCCCAAAACTGAGCAGGAACGCAAGAACTCAAGAAAGTCTTCCCAAAACAGTTTGTATAAAGTGTACCCCCAAAAAGTAAACAAATAAATAAATATAAATAAATAAATATAAATAAATCAATATAAATAAATAAATATAAATAAATACAATAAATGTATATATATATATGTGCAGGAACTCCAGAACTGAGCTAAGGAGTGCAGCTTGGGCTGGGGAGTGCATCCAACTTGCTGGCCGGCGGCTCTTCCTTGGATTCACCGTCCAGGCAGAAGCCATCACCCACGTCCCGCCAGCCCGGAAGCTCGTTGCCCGCAACCTGCGCGAAACCGTCGCCCCCTTGCAATAGGGAAAAACAATATATATATATATATACACATGTATGTTGGGATGTTGTAAATGGATGTCAGGAACGACTCTTGGGCTTCAACCAATGTTGTGAATGGATGTCAGGAACGACTTCTGGGTTTCAAGCATCTTGGCACATTACTCTGAATAGAGGTTGCCTAGTGACCCTGCTAGAAAAAGGGAAGCCCCTTTCTAGGTCGGTTGATTCCATCCTTGCTGGGAACCCACAAAAAGAAAAGTGAAAATGGATCACACGCAAACCAATTGGAAACCATTCATTCTGAAGGCGATCACACATTTGCAGACCAGACTTTGCAACTTCACGCTTGGTTGTTTCATGATCCTCCATTTTTTCTGTTTTTTTTTCCCATGTTTCTTCTTTTTTCCTTTTTCTGAAGACATGGTTCAGGGTTTGTTGCCATGGGGTCTGCCTTTGAAGCAAGAGACGCGTTTGGCACTTTGGACCCCACTCGGACAGCCCGAGGTCCGCGCCTGCCTGGTGAACTAGTTGTTGGCCCCCCCAAAAAATGCGTCCAGCGGGCTGAAACAGTGGGAGTCATCTACGCTTGAACTAAAACACGCCCGGCTAAACCTTCTGTTGGATACTGAGTCAGAAGGGGCCGCCATGTGGCCTGCGTTTGTGAAATACCTGAAAAAACACTAAAATAATGACCTAAACCTCTAGAACCCCCCCCCCCAAAAAAAAAAAACACCTCGGGGAACAAACATCCCTGGGTGAAATGATCAGTGCCTCCAAGGTTGTGTTCTGGGGCGTGGCCGAAGGGTTCCCGTTTAGAGGTGGGTCTGGGGGTTAGGACGTGACCAGGAGTCGTTGAATTTACGTCCCCAAGCGGTCGCAGTTCCAAGGGGGAAAGCGAAAACGTGCCATTTGGATGCCTTGAAGCGTGTCAATTTTTGCGCCCCTGTGCGGGAATCGTAGCTTTTAAAGCTCGACGTGTCGTTTCGCTGCGCAGGCGCAGTGTTTTGGAAGGCTGCGTGTTCTCGTTGCCGTGCCAGTGGGATTTGCGATCCACGGGTGGTTGTTTTGAGGTGTCCTGCTTGGCAGGCGCCGGCGCCGTTTTCGTTGGCCCTGTCGTACAATCGGCCCATTTTCACGACTGCAGATTTGCAAGGTCGAAATCATTCTGGCGCTACAGTCCCGCGCTAGTTTTCCGCGCGCAGTGCGGGAGTGTCAAAGTCTGATTTCGTGGCAGGCGCAGCATGTTGAGCGCTTTGCATGTCGCTGCAACGTGATTTTTCGTGACACGCGCAGCACTTTAAAGCTTTTTATGCAGATTTCGTGGCAGACGCAGCACTTTAGGGCTTTTCGTGCAGATTTCGTGGCAGGCGCAGTACTTTCGAGCTTGTGCGCCGATGTCGTGGCAGGCGCAGCACTTTGGGTGGGTCGACTTGCTCTCGCTGTGGCGCGGTGCACTTTTTGAAAATGCAAAGCGAACCCTTCGCGCACTTTGGGTGGGTCCAGTCGCTCTCGCTGTGGCGGGGTGCACATTTTGAGAACGCGAAGCGAACCCTCTGCGCATTTTGAGCATGCGAAGTGAACCCTCTGCTGTGGTGCGGTGCGCATTCTGAGCTCGCAAAGCGAACCCTCTACGCACTTTGGGTGGATTGAATCGCTCTGTGGCGCGGTGCGCATTTGGAGACAGAAGTGTCGTTCAGAAGTGTCGATCAGGAGTGTCCATTAGCAGTGTCGTTCAGAACCTAGACTCTAGGAAGTGTCGATTGCAGACGTGTCGTTCAGAAGTGTCGATCAGAAGTGTCCATCAGAAGTGTCGTTCAGAAGTGTCGATCAGAAGTGTCGATCAGAAGTGTCCATCAGAAGTGTTGCTCAGAAGTGTCGATCAGATGTGTTGCTCAGAAGTGTCGATTATAGAAGTATGGAGAGAGAGCGAGAGAGAGAGAGAGAGAGAGACGATCAGAAGTGTCCATCTGGAGTGTTGTTCAGAAGTGTCAATCAGAAGTGTCGATCGCAAGTTTCGATCAGAAGTGTCGTTATAGTGTTCATTAAGACAAGAGACGTGGCAAGAGACGTGACCAGCTGCATTTCTCAGAAGTGTCGCTCGGAAGTGTCGATCAGAAGTGTCGACCAGAATCGTTCAGAAGTGTCGGTCAGCAGTGTTGCTCAGAAGTGTCGCGTCGCTCAGAAGTGTTAATCTGAAGTGTCGATCAGCAGTATCGATCAGAAGTGTCGTTCAGAAGTCTTGCTCAGAAGTGTCGCATCGCTCAGAAGTGTGGCTCAGAATGTCAATTAGAAGCGTTGCTCAGATGTCTCGATCAGAAGCGTCGATCAGAAGTTTTCATAAGAATTGTCGCTTGTGTCGCTCATGAAGTGTCGCTCAGCAGTGTCGGTCAAAAGTGTTGCTCAGAAGTGTCGACCAGAAGCGTTGCTCGGATCGAGGTGTTCCTCAGAACTGTTGCTCAGAAGTGTTGCTCACAAGTGTCGATCAGAGGTGCTGCTCAGAAGCGTCGATCAGAAGTGTTGCCCAGAAGTGTCGATCCTGTTGCTCAGAAGTGTCGACCAGAGGCATTGCTCGGATCGAAGTGTTGCTCAGCAGCGTCACTCAGAAGTGTCGCTCAGAGGTGTCACTCAGATATGTGTGTAGAAGTGTCGCTCGAATCGTCGCCCAGGAGTGCTGCTGATGTGCGTGTAGAAGCGCATGTGGCTCAGAAGTGTCGCTCAGAGGTGTTGTCCGCAGTGTCGCTCAGGAGTATCGCTCAGAAGTGTTGCTCGGAAGTGTTGCTCAAATGTGTCGCTCACAAATGTTGCTCAGGAGTGTCGCTCAAAAGCGTCGCTCAAATAGAAATGTTGCCCAAACTGTCGCTCAGGAGTGTCGCTCAGAAGCGTCGCTTCCGTGTATGTGTGTGTGTAAAGTGTAAAAGTGTCACTTGAAGTGCTGCTCAGAAGTGTCGCTTATGTGTGTGTGTAGGTGTCGCTCAGTTTGCCGTAGTTTGTCGCTCAGAATTATGGCTTCAGGATTGGCGCTTGACGCTTAGATGTGTCAATCAGAGGTGTCGCTTAGGAGCATAATTCGAAATATCGCTTGTAAGTGTGTGTTCAGAAGTGTCGCCGTTGCTCAAGCTCTTGCTCAGAAGCGTCTCTCAAAAGTGTCAGTGACAAAAGTCGCTTACGAGTGTTGCGTTGAAGCATATTTAGAGGTGTCGGTTGAACGGTCGGTCAGAAGCTCAAAATGTCGCTTAAAACATGTCTCCAGCTGGACAACATTGCTCGAGTTGACGAAATGCGCATTCCCAAGGCCATCTTTTGCATTCGGGTTCGTGGCTTCTATCAGGTTTGGTTTTTTCCGAGGTTTTTGCACTCATGCATCCGTGCTCCTGGGTTTTCTAGCATTCGGCCTTGATGCTTCCCTATTCCCTTAATATTCTGCTGGCACTCCCCTAATGTTTCCCACGCATTCCCTTAGTATTCCCTCTGTATTCTCCTGGTATTCACCCAATTTTGTCACAGTATTCGCTTAGTGTCTCAGTGTTCCCCCTAGCATTTTCTTGGCAATTCCCCCTAGTATTCCTCAAGTATTCTCTTGGTCTCTAGTATTTCCTCAGTGTTCCCATGGATTCTCCTAGAGTTGTATTCTCCCAGTCTTCCCCTACTATTCATACAAGTATTTGGGGTGCCCTCCTCCAGACTTTCCCCCCCTTTGCGTTTACAGGCACGCCAACCAGCGTGCCAACTTCCGCACAATTTGCTTGCAGCAAACGATTAGCGCGTGGCAGCACAGAAAAAGAACCCGCGAATAGCAAGCCACTTGTCATTTAGTTCTATTAGCACGCTCGCCAAAATGGGCCTACACAGTTTTGGCCTATATATTGTGTAACACAGCCACCAGCGAAGAGGAGCTTTCTATTGTTCAGCATTCCTTAGTATTTTTTTGGTATGCCAGGGGAACACGAGGGACATACTAGGATAATACTAGAAATACTGGAGAACACTCGGGGTATACAAAGAAAATACTAAGGAACACTAGGGTTATTGCGGGAATACTGGGAGGGGTATACCAAAAGATTACTGAAGGAATACTACGGGAAAACCGAGGGGGTAATAGGGGACCACTTGCAGAATACTGAATACTAGAAGAATGCTAGGGAATCATCAAGGAGGTTCTTGGGGAGTACCGAGATTGGGGGAATACTGGGAGAATGCTAGGGGGGAATACCGAGAAAGTACTAAAGGAACACTAGGGCTACGGAGGGAATTCTGACGGAATTTTGAGGGCTTTCTGAGGGAATGCCAAGGGAATCCTTGGAGAATCTTGATTGCTAGGAAACGGGGGAGAGGAAAAATGCTTGCAGTCGGTGACCTTTTTCAAAAACTCCGAACACCGCATGTGCGAGTAACAGCGCATCCATCCCATGCCAAGGCGCAAAAAAACACAATTTCAAAACACTCTTCCCACGGTGGCAGTTCACAAACATTTAAAGGGGGGACCCGTTGGTGGAACATCACTTAAGTGGGGATTCATGCGCACCAGCAACTTGTCAGGTGTTCTGTTAAAACTCATATGGGTATGGGTCAAAATTAAACCGCGGGGGGGGGGGAAACAAACGCAGGTTTTTGTCTTGCTTCCATTCACCATGCTTCCATTTTGGATACCTATTTTTCGTCTGGGCTGTTTGACCCAGCCGCCTTCCCCCGCAAGGCGCCGCCACTTGGACTTGGCGCTAGCCTGCGGCAGGGCACCCGGTTTTGGTCAAGAGCCCCTGCCAAGGTAAAAGCATCGAGGAGCTGGTGGTCTCCAGTTTTCCCACTCCTTGAATCTTCTCCAAGGAAACAAACCGAATGTCAATGGAAGTTCCGGACCTATGCCACCCTGACCCTTTATCAAACGGTGGCTATGTCTAAAAAGCTGAGCCAAAAGAAACACACGGAACGGTTCGCTGTTCTGCACCTGAGTCTGAGGGGGTGGGGCCTGTCCTTTGGGAGGGGCAAAGCTCAATTCAGCTTGGCCCAAGTGGGACTTTTTACCCAAGAGGTCCAAGGGAAACAGAGTTGGAGCCCAAACAAGTTCAGGAGAAGTTGGGGGGAGGAGTTGATATGCCTGGTAAAGATGTGCTAACACCGCACCGGCTAGGCACCTCGGCACCTCCACACGCTCAACTGGCGCAGTGGGGGTCTGTGGCGCAGTCTCGATCTTTGGGAGCGCTTTCAGGTGCCCGCGCAGCCAGTGCTCCAGCTCGTCCCTGAAAGGAACCAGCTTGATTCACTTGCAACCAGACCTGGACACAAAAGATCCACCTGATTGAAACCTGGACGAAACATGAATCATGGCAACAAAACAAACATCAAGATTGACGGGGAACCGAGAAACCGTGTGGGTCTTCCCTGAGTGTAACCTGTGAATCATGGAAAGTCCGTTTTAGTTTCCAAGAGACCTGCAGTTTGTTTGCAATAGCAAGCCTGGTTGGTTGATAGGAGTGTGTCCCCTTTAGTTGGGATGCATCCCTTGACGGAACATCCCCGTTTTTTTTTGGGTCCGGACGCCAAGTAAAGGACCTCCCCCACCCCGCTGCCCATAAAATGGCTTGGGCCCAAGCGACCTGCCAGGAACTTTGACAAGAAAAAGCCAGCCTCACTTTCCGCCAGGAAATAACATACGCACACCTTTTCAGATCCATTGCAGCAGACCTTTCAGATCCATTACAAAAGATGGGCCAACAAAAATGGAGCCCTGTTGGCAACCGGTCTGCCGGCAATTGGGCATACTCTCCCTTCAACATTCATAAAGAGGGTTTTAGAAGACATTTGTCCTGTGCAATTCCATGATTGATGGAAAGTGGAGAACCATGATTCTGTTTTTCAACCGCTTGCTCATTGAGGTGATCATCCGAGCAGCAGGATACCATACTGGTCCCTTACTCCCGCATTCTCACTTCTTGAGTGGATTGCCCACAAGAGTCTGAACCTGCAGTTTGCCACTACACTAGTCTTCCAAAAAGAATGACGTCCACACTTAGGGCGTCTGTGTTGGAATGCCCGTTCTTGAACAGCAGATCCACCTTGTTTCTGCCCTCGCTCCCTGCACAGTTGCGCTCGATATTAGGGCTCTTGGTTGCTGTTGACCCCTCTGCAAAAAGCTTCAGCGCCGGCCGAACAAGCTTTAGTAGGCCAGCAGAAGGCCCAAGCCTTGCTTTGGGCAGCGGACCGAAAATGGACGGCCACAGCATGCCAGCCAAGAACTGGGCGCGGGCGCGGTTCCAAGGAGATCCCTGGACAACTGACAAATCACAGAGGCAATATGCATTTTGTCAGCTTGTCCAAGATGTGTCTCCCAAAGGCCCGTTTGTCCCCGTGAAAAGTGGCGTTCACGCATCAAATCTTTTACTGGCCTTCTGCTTTCCCCTGCTTTGGCCATCATTACACTGGTCGTTGCAAACATCACGCCAAGACATCGGGTTCGGGATTTGAGACATTGGAGGCTGTCTTTGGATTAGGGAGGAGTCGCTTTGGTTCAAAATATCCACCCCGAGTATCTCTGTGTAACCTTTGTAAGCATGGTTTCGAACTGGGTGGTAAATAGCGCATACTCTTCGAAACGCTGTTTCATGTGAACCCCTTTGTAAGCCTTTGCCATTTGCATCCAGTTGCTCACCGCTGGATATGTCAACCAGACAATTTTAGTAGAGAGTTGCGTACCTCCACAGCCAACCTGTATGCATAACTGGGCTCAGATCCCCTGCGGGTATATGGAAACTCCCGCTAAGCCCCGAGCCAAACAAGCCAAGGGCGTCAGCTGGACCAAACTAGCGGTTGGAGCCAGCCCAGCATGGGTCAAAACCCAAATCGTACCCCCAGCTTGTTCATCCCAATCCAACCACGAAGACAAACGAACATGGGTGGTGAACTCACCAATCCCCCAAAATGGGATCCCAGTTTTGACAACCACAGCCAAATGGTCTGTCAAACCAGTGCCAAAACCATCCAACTATTTGCACCCATAACGACTCTCTGATCGGCCCCCCCCCTCACTCAGGTACCAGCTTCCAACACGGCTCGCGCCCGAACCTAGTCAACTTCCCTGACAAGGCAAAGGCGCTCGTCTCTGGGTTGGTAGACATTCCCTTGAACATGGTGAGGCGCACCCCCTATCAGAAACTCCGACATCAGGGAAATGATTTTCTCGTCAGGCATTCTTGTAGTGAAGCCACTAAACAGGGGTGCAATTGAGGCAAAGGGTGGAATCGACTGAACCAGCACCATGCCATGGTGTCAAACTCTCCTTGGCCAAGGCCAACTTGTCAAACTCTCCTTGGCCGCCCAAAACTGGCGATCAAACCATTTGGTTTTTCCATGGCCACCAAAGCCAAATTGTTTTTCGCCGGAGGGGCAATCGCAAAGACCTGCGCCCAAACCAGCGCCAGAGGAAAGCTGCGGGGGCAGTCGAAGAGCTCATCCAGCCTGCAGCCAGGCGACAGAAAACCACCCCTTGAGGTAATTACACGGAAAAGAATCTGATCTCATTCCGTTTCGTTTTGGAGACCCCCAAAAATATATTATCAAGGCTCAGATTTGTGAGAGCTGCCCCCTTCCAACAGCAACAGGGTGGTTCCCTCATGTTCCCTTTTGGTTGGGATTCAACCAGGGCCTTGCGGCGAATTCAACATGGCTTTTGGTTGGTTGATGATGCTTCAAGGGAGGATGTGGGAAATTCTTCATTACAGGCAGCCCCTTTGGTATAAACAAATGTTGCGGATTTGCCATCTTGACGTGGGGGGAACGCCCTCAAACATAACAGGTGGACATAACGTCCCCTGAGGGGCCCCCGATATCCAAAAGTCCTGAATGGGGATGGGATTCACCAATTCAGTCCAGATTCCACGTCCTCAAAATTACCTTCAACATTGTGATTTCAAGCCCAAAAGAACATCCAACAGTGACTCTGAGAAACCCTCAAAAGGTTCACTTGGGTATGTGGCATTTTGTTTGGTACCCGGTTCACCGTGATTTAAATTGCGAACCCCGAAAAACACTCGCACATTTGTTTTGAAAAAATATATTTTTTGCGGCCCCCCCGTATTTTAATCAAACTTCCATGGATCTCAAACTAAAAATCAGACGCCCAGTGGCCATGGAAAAAAGAGCATCTTTTTTTTGGTTGGTTGACTTTGAAGGGGAACCCTTCCCCCAAAAAATCGAAAAAGGAAACCACTGGGCAAGTGAGAAAATCCAAACAAAATTCTGAGCTGGTGCGGCCGAGCTGCGCAAAGCCCAGCAGAGACAGCACGGCGATGGCAGAAAGCAGAGCCGCAGTGGCCATGAGATGCTCCTGGGTTGAAAGTAGATGGCGCCATTCCCTGGGTAAACGACATGAAAATGGAGAATTGCAAACTGTTGCAAAAGCAAAGGCGGAAATCAGGAAAAATGCATATGCGTCTGATGTCACCGGATTGATGTGGTTCCACATGGGGCTCCCCAATCCTCAACCCGCAGCGGGACACCACTACATGGAAGACACCATCTGCCAGGACGGATTTGTTTTCATAACCCCCACCAACCAAAGGCCAATGGGTTCGGGCTCGGGCCATCTGATTGCTTGCTGAGCGTCGTCGGTGGACTCTGAGAGCTCTGAAGCCGCGGCGTGCAGCAAAATCGGCGCCGCCACCACGGCGATCACCGGACCCAGCCTTGAAGCGAGCGCCGGCAGCGTGGTCCAAGGAGTGGTCATCTGAGACCGGGCCGGGTAATATACAACGTCATCCCAAAGGCAACCACAAGATGGCTCAAGCGTCAGCAGCCCGGCTGAAAGCGCGGAAGCCCAACAAAAATCCCCTGCTTCAGAGTTTAGAAGAACCTTGTGGGCCCGAAGAAACAGAAGCGGATCGGTTCCCATCTCCATGCCTACTTTGACACTAATTTTAGATAGCGGGGTCCCCTTGCTATCGCATTTTTCCATTTCTAAAACCCCGTGTTCCCATGCCCCGCACCTTTCAACAGCCATGGTTCTTGCAGAAAATGGCCCGTCGGGAGAGGCAAGTGATCAGGCTAGCCATGACCCGAGCAAAACATTAGGTGGTTGGTTTCCTCGTGTTCCACCCTACAAGTCTTAGAAGCTCAATGGAACACCCAATTGATTTTTACATCAACGTGCGAATTAGTCATGAGAAAGGCAAAGTCTACATCTCTTGCAACCATAGCACCAGGAAATGGAAGCAGATGATTGATTTGGACACTTGACACATGGACCAATGAGAAACTAAAAGGCCAAAAGCTGGGATGCAAGCGAGCTCAGTCTCAATTTCCCGTGCAACACACACCTCGCAGCGGATTGCCTGTACCTTATCGCCGGAGGTTGCACGTGTTTGCACTTCTGATCAGGCAGCCTTCCCTCCTGGGTCCAAAAGGTGCCCAGAGCCGACAAATGCAGCCAAAGGACCCGGTAACAAAAGGCAAACCTGTTGGGACCTGGACTAAACACATGGGCCAACAACACCCACAAATCAAATGCAACCGCCTTGAAAGAGTTGATGGGCACGTGACGCCTCCAGAGCTTTACCTTCAACTCCCGCTAGGCCCCAAATGGATTTGTCCAAGTGAGCCATGGTCAAAACTCCTGAAATATGTGGCCAATGGGGTCATGGTTTCCTTAACAGGAATCACTATAACGGTCGCTAAGGATCCTTGCCAAATGGATGCCCCGGTTAACCTCAAGTTAAGGGGTCGTCTGAACATGGCAGAAATGAAAGCTTGCCCTCTTGGCGACTTTGAAACAGCCGCTTCATTTGGAGAGATCCGAAAAAGAGCGTGGGTGCCAAACGCAGGTAACTTTTGTCTTCCACATGTGGCTCCCTTTTTGGAGTGTACCCCTTTTTGGTGTTTACCCTGGGTTTTAAAGGGAAACCAAGCGGACATCTTCCAAACGGGTGTGGTTCCTTTTCTTGAGTCTACCCCTTTTTGCTGTATGTGTCCAAGAAAAACACCATGATGTGGGGTCCCCGCTTCACATGAAACACCCCTCGACAGCGCAACATAACGCGACGTCCAAGTCGCCAGAAGAGCCACGTGAGCTTCTTCGCCCGTTTCTTCGGCATGGCGACGGCGCCTTCTGTCCTCGGACCTCTGGCTAAAGAGCCTTATGAAAAAGATTCGGCCTGAGATGCAAGGAACTCTGCAAGCTTTAGGTTTTCCACCACAAGGAGCTTGAAAAAGGAGCAATTTGTAAGCATTTTCTTTATAACTAGCCCTGACCCGTGCTTTGTGACGATACGCCGAACAAGGGCCGAAGAAATGACTCACCACATCTGGGGTGAGATATTTTCTGCCTCATTGGCTCACATCAGTCTCTGTTGCCAAGCATTTGCCATGCTGTCTTGCCAAAGCAACATCTATATAACAAGTGCTTACGCCCAAGTTTCTCAATCGCTTCAACGGCGTACATGATGAGCTCCATGCGTCCTAACGCATTTCACTTGGAAGCTGCGGTCGGGCCCTTGGCGAGTGCACTCTGCGCCGAAAGTAGCAAAACCGGCATCCTTTGTGGGAAAACATGGGGCAAGCTGATACCAAGGAGTTGCAATAACAGTAGGAGCTAGGAGAAACCGTGGGGCCACCACTGAAAGAATGAAATCAGGTTTTGGGGCTGCGCATGGCACCCCTTCCCGCAAGTACAAGACCCTGATATATCCTTAAATCGCAGCTACCATGGGCTTACAGGACTGCTGGTGGCTCCTTCCCCCCCTATATAGCAGCAAATTAAGATATTTCCGGCTGCTTAGGCAGGAAACATGTTTCTGGTCAAGGAGTTGAACTAAGTGGAACCCAACACACCTTACTTGATAGAGAAATCTCCTTTTGGGGTTTCCATGTCAATTTGCAGCGGATCGCCTACCGTTGCGGTGCTTAAGCTGAATGGATTCAAGAGGACGGCCGATCCCAACACCCGCTGGCTTTCTCTATGCAGCGATGCAGCGGCTTCAGCCGGGCCAACTTTCAGGCCGACCGGATAGGCCCGACTGGCCGAGAGAGCTTCAGCGTGGAATGAACGCTCGGGAACACAATCGGAGCCTATCCTTCCTCCAAGGGACCTCTGGGTGCCAGGAAATCGTTTTGCTAGTGAAGGGACCGTAAGTTGCCTGCTGGAAAACTAGATGGCTCTGGTAAACGGAACCAAAACCCATCCAGACCAGCGCCATCGATTTTCAACCAAACTAACCCAAAAAGGACACCTATGGAAAAAGCCCTTTGTTCAGCGCCATGGAGGCTGTGCAGCACGGCTGAAGCTTGAGCACTCCACTTGACCGCCGGTCCAGTGCCTTCGCTTTCTCGCGATAGCCCCGAGCCCCAAGGACCCCGGAACTTCCAGGCCTGGGAAGATGTCGCTTGGGTGCGAAATAGGCCTGGAAAACATCCTCGAGACTGGTCCAAATCTCACTTTTTGGCGACCTTGTGTTTGACCATTCATGTCTTATATGGCTATGGGTAAAAACTAGGTACGCGCAATGGAACCCTGGCAAATGGAAAAGCATGGACGACTTAGCCTGTGGGTTTTCTGGTTTAACTTTGAGCCATACCCACCGTTTCGCACCCCGGGGCATCAGCCATCCGGCTGCACTCTGTTCGCGAACGAGCCTTGGCCAATCCCCCGATCCAAGCTTCCGGGCGCCGAGCGCCAAGAGTTGGGCTGAAAACTGTTTGGACCCGAAGCAGTCCTTTCCGCGTCCTTTTGGAACACGAAACGAGGGTCAAGTTCAGTTGGATAACTTGCTTTTCCTTGCAGGACACTTGAGAACTTCATGCTAACCAGGATGTGAACATGAGTGCTCTTGCAATGCCCACCCTCCATGGATATTCTCCCTTAAAGTGGGTCGCGGGACCAGGGAAAAACTTTATATAACGAAGTGGCTGCGTAATGCAGTCCCTCTTCGAGTGGTTTGGGGGTGATCTATCTTAGACATAGAGTGTGTCAGGAATCGTCTGGAGTACCTCTGAAAAGTACCCTTTACATCCATATTGAACTCAGCTCTTCGGCCGATTGTCGTCCGAAGTCTTGGACGGATGGCCCCGAATGCACAACTGCAACCAAAGGCCCCAGAAATGGCCCAAGGGTCAACCTCTTGGCTGGCAGTTTCAGATGCATCTTGCAACACTTGGACCACGCTCTCCCCAGTTAGAAACTGGCCTCCACTGTGGATGGACAAAATCCCGCGCCTAAGAAACACCTAAGAAGCCCTGAGCTTCTGACTTCCCTGGAATTTTCCATGGTGTCCCCACGGGGTGCGAAGGGATATCGTCCATGCACAGTGAACCAGGGAGGAATCCAGTGAAGTTCCTTGGTTCAGCTGGTTCCCGGAGCGATGCTCGGGCTTGGCTCAGTGACCGTGGCCTGGCCGGGCTAAGATCTACTTGTGTTATGACTTGGTTCTCAGTAGGGAAACCGGGGGTTTGGGAATGAACCGTTTTGGAATCCCCTGAAAGGAAGCCACTACTTGGATCGTTGTTTTGTCCTTCTTTTTTTGATCGTTCCATTTCTCATTCCCTGCTGAGCACTTGCAAGAGGAACATTTCTTGAGTTCAAGGCAATTGCGTTTCAGGGTGGTCTTCCTTTAAACCATTGAGAGGGTGAATATGATGTCCCTTTGATCGACCCACGCTCCAGTTCTGTAACACCTTCTAAATCCCTTTTGGCGTGCTTGCAAAAAACGGTCAATCCCGAAAGTGGCTTTCTTTTTCACCGCAGTCACTGGGCAACTGGGGTACTCTGATTCAACTGTCGCGGACTATTCCGGACATATTGCAAGAACCAGGCAATGAGAATGGTTCGGGGTTGGCTTACTTGGAATACTTCAAATTCAGTGCTGATGTTGATTGACCTGGTCACCAGTCAAAGACTGCTTCTAAGGCCAAACAGGGTGTTTCTCTTGAGGGTAGCCTTTTTGGCGCCGCTTTGAGGTGGAACGAAGGACACCCACCAATACTGACTTTGATGGCTCCCTAGTTTGAGACAACCCCAATTGTATGAAGCAGAAACCACGCCCCATAAGAGCAAACCAGGGGAGCGTCTAAGTAACCCTCAAATAACATCACCTACTCCAAAATTGCTTGATTCCAACCGGGGTCGCCCTTAATGGACACGGCGTTTGGTCTTGTGCACTGGAACAACCATCCGCTTGCAAGTGGCTTGTCTCCTTGAACGTTCCACTGGCAGAATGTGGGTGTGTCCTTTTTTCGAGGGGTATCCCGTTCGGCTGGTTAAGGGAAACCAAAAGGAACACCACCATTTTAAGGGGGTCCCCCCAAACAACGACATGCCGATGTGTTCCGGAAGCGAGCCGCGGCCTCCTTTCGGCCCCATGTCTTCCATATATTGCGGTACGTACCAGTACAGCACCTCAGGCAAAGAAAAACCAAAAAAAACGGCGCAACGGCCGTCCAAAGGATTGCAACGGACCTCTGGATTTTATTTAAATATCCCCTCCTGTGGCACCTTGCGGGGGGGTCCTAGAGGTGCCATCCAGCCGTGCGACCGGCGCGGAACTGAAACAAGGGAAGGGGAGACTCTGGGAACAGCCACGGGCAACACAGGTGACCCAAGAACTCCTGCTTCAGCAGCTCCCCGTCCCAGCTACATCCTGAATCCTGGGGACCCGGAGATGTGAAAATTCAAGGGTCGCCCACACTTGTTTGGGATGGCTTACTTTTAAAGGCGGCCCCTAATTTAGATATGACATCAAACATGGAAATGGTTCGGTCGCGCCCTTGACAACCATAGGGTCTTGCACATACTTTGGGGAGGGGTCAATACGGCCCTAGATCAGAAAGCCCACCATTTGCTGGTGGCTACGTTCCAAATACATGATGCAAATGCCCGCACATCCACCTCAAATCGGGCAAGGCCATATCTTTCTCACCCAAAGCAAGCAACTGGAAACACAACCCTGACAAACTATTGCGGAGAACAAGCTGCCAACCTCAAACAGTTCAGAATGACTAGCTCAGATTGCCTCGGGATACAGTTCCCCTGCACGTGGGGGTCAATCGCGATGTACCTTTATTGGGAGTAGCCCTGCTTCCGAGCCAAACTTTCGCGGGGCCATGCTGATGTTAGGAACAGGCAAGATGCTGCCAACTGTTTTATGAGGCTCCTTTCCTGAGTCGATTGGCCAGAAAAAGTCCAAACTTGTTGTTTGCCGCTAAGATGGTCCACCCAAAAAGTTTTTCGTGCAGGAACTCAAGAACTGAGTCAAGGGGTCTCTTGGTGAACCGGCCTCTGTGAACCCTCCAGACCTCCAGCCACAGCAGGCCCCAAATCCGCTTCCATTGATCAAGTCACAAGGGGAAGACAAATACAAATTGAATCCCAGAAGTGACCCACCCCAAAACCATGCCTAAAGAACACCCCCAGCTCCCCATCCGGCTGATTCGCATTCACTTTGCGTCGAAAATTATTTCAGCGTTGAGTGCAGGACCCCCACGAAGGCGTACATGCAGCAGAGGATGTAGCCCTTGAACCTGAGGCCCCCAGAATAGAGTGATCAACATGCAAGGCCAAAGGTCATCTCACAAAATCGAACTAAGAAACGACTCACTGAACAGCAGCTGTGGTTTCCTTATTTCCTGGGTTTGTGGTCAAGCGGCCGCTTGCAGCACTCCAGGTAGAGGCGTGTCCCGACACGCTTTGATTAGGAAGGCAACCGCAAGCCGAATGGTGGTGATGATGATGGTGGTGGTGGTGGCGGCTGCTGTGATGCCATGGCCAAACATGGGCAAAAGCGCTTTTTGCGGCGTACACCCTGAAACGGGTTGACCGCAATCGTTCACGGCGGTGTCCCTCAATTAAAGGCTCCATAGATGTTCCACCAAATCCAACTGGGGGCCCGAACTGTTTTGTTTTTTTGGGCGGGGGGAAGCCATTTGGTTCACAACCCCCTGGAATGCCAGCCACACAACTGGCTTTCTGCAGCCCAGAAACGTGAGCAAGACATGACGGTGTTCAAAAAACAACGGACAAAGCTGAGCGCTCCCTGATGAACCATCCGATTCTGGACTTTCCTCGGAAGTGATTCACTGGCCAGAAAGTTCTACACTTGTTTTGGGGTCCTTGAACACTTTCGACAACTCAACGAGTAAGTTGTGGATGGTGTTTACACGGGAAGCCAAAAGCAAAACAACCTTCTTGGGGTTCCCTCCTTCTGAAGAAAAACCGTGTAGTCCAAAAGAGTCCAATATAATGGCCCCCTTTTTGGAAGCAATATGTCACGCCACTGCACGCAGGTCAGCAAATAATTTTGGCTGGTTTCTACGTACAAACAGAAGCAACATAGCAAAAAAGGTTTGAGGTCAACACCGGTGCTTGGTACCCTCTTTCATTGGAATGTCCTTCTTGGAAACACCCCAAGGGGGAGTGGAGTGTCCTTCTTTGTTGGGGAATCGCTCAGTCAACGAGAGTCCACGTTTTGACCAAATTGGGAGGTTGTCTCATTTAAAAGGGAGTAATTACATTTCCCCCCCCGCTCCCCAGAATTCTCCGTGGTTGACACTTGTCACAAAATAAATGTTTGTCATTGATAAGTTATCATTATACACTAAAAGTGGTCACCAACATGGGGAACCCAAGGGGTCGAAAGCTTTTTTTGAGCAACTGATCTGACCTCCCCCAGTCTGGGGTGCCTTCTGACCCTTTTTTGCCTGGGACTGCCGCCAGTTGGAGCGGCCGTCCAGGAGTAGCGTCAGCACCACGAGGTTGCAGAAGGTCACCACCTGGGCAAACGTGCGGCGCCCGGCGCCCGGAAACGGAGCAGTGAGCAGTTAGGACCTGTAGCGGGGGTATGGTGCCCTTTGGGAAATTCTATTTCTGAACATCCCAACCCACATAGCTCCCACCCATTAACCTGGTATGATTCTGGTAGCTGATGTAGAGTACACTCCCTCAGACGATTCCATGGAAGCTCCCAGAATTCCAAAAGGGTCCGTTCGGGAGCTTCCATGTCAGTCTGGGGGAGGGTAGCCCTCCTTTTCCTTTAGACGAAACTGGGGGTCAATGGGTTACATCATCCGAAGCAAGCTATTTACCAAGAACAAGCGCGAATGAGGAAGGAGCCCCCATGTTCGTTGGGGTATGTGTTGGTTAGTTCTGTTTCTGAACATCCCAACCTGAATTGACATTCCCCCACCCCCTAATATTCCCCTGGTTTCCTCCAAACAAGGGTGCAGTCAGCTAACCCATTGACCCCCTGTTTCGTCTAAAGGAAAAGGAGGGCTATCCCACTCGCAGGTCCCAACGAACATGGGGGCTCCTTCCTCATCCGCGCTTGTGCTTGGTAAATCGCTTGCTTCATGACGTTGCGTCAAGTCCCTAGGGCCAAGTCATCTGGCAAAAAAAACGAAAATCCCGGCCACTCGGAAGCGGGAGCAGCGTCAAATTGGACAGACCGTTTCACTGGCAATTAGGGCCAGACAATAAGCGGTGAACAGGCCATGACTACAGCAGACCAAAAAAAGCGCACAGGTCGCTTGAATTCGTTTCAACCGAGTTTTGGAGGCTCGCAGCTCGCAGGCCTGCTGGCTGGCAATGACAAAGCTACCCTCTTGTGACTATGGGTCTCACTAATGGAAGCTGACAGGGGGGGGTTGGAAGACTAGCCTTGAACTGGCCTCTTGAGAGTCCACTTCCAAGATTCTGGCAAAGAGGGTCATCAAGGTGGGCAAACTCCGATTCTTGAGGCAAGTCTGTGGAAAACTAAATCACCCAAGGACTTGTGTGTTACACCCCCTCGACATTGCCCCAACATCGGTAGAGTGTTCCCCCCCAAAAAAAAGGCCAGGCCCTAGTTGACTTGCGTATTTTGCAGCATCGTTGCGAATGCGCTTAGTCGTGGCACGCCCTTTTGTGATACCAATCTGGGCCATCCTTATGACTACTTCGTCCTTTCAAGGGGACCCCTTGAAGACTCAGAGAAAGTGGCACCCCTAATCCCACCGTGGATGGAAAAATTAACGCGCCAGTTGGTTGGTGTAAAGTGGATTTTGTGCATCCACAGCGCATCATGGGTGTTGAATAGGGGGTCTAGGAAAATATGGAAAAATACCCATCCCCTGGTGGCCTCCTCTTGGGAAAGCCAAATACTGTGGATGGACGAAACCCTGCACCACCTGAGAAATCCTGGAGTGATGCTCCTGCAGTTGCGAATGGACAAAGTCTTCCATTGGCGGCTTAGGCGGTGCGGTCTCGGATCTCGTCCATCTGGGCTGTTTAGCACCGAAAACGACTGCGCGCGCGTTTTTCAGCACAGGCGCTGCAGTGTTCAACTCCCCGAAATCTAGGTCCAGCGGCTTGTCCTCACGAGCCGATGGTTTCACCTCCTTTAAGCCAGGTAGGGGTGGACCCCAAAAAAACAATTAGACATCCCGGTGAATAGAAAGGGGCCCTCGTAACCACAGAACCGGGTCCCAAAATGGATGATTTCCCTTCAGTCCTGCTGAACAATTGTCAAGGTCATAATTACCCACAAGGCACCAGCATAAGGTGCCATGGACATCTACAGGGAACTAAGCCAACAGCTCCAGTCACTCATGTAACAATGAAGCCAACATGACAGTGCTTTGCTTTTGGGCTACCTTTTGGTGGTGTTTTTTGGGACATCACAATATTCTGAAGTTCCGCCAATACACGAAATCCATGATAAAACGCGAAATCCATGATAAAACCAGAGGGTAACGGCATCCGCCAGTCGCGGCCTCCTGACACAACCGATACGCGAAACTGTGCGGTCCACTGCCCATGCCATGATGACAGAGAACGGCACCACCTGAGCTGTCGAACCCATTGCACTGGGGAACCCGACCTGTAGGAAACCCAGCCGTGACAGCTTCTTGAGGGGGCGCCGCCCCCCTTCCCAGTTATCTTTTGGGGGAGAGGGGATGGCCGGAAGCTCCTATTCCCATCGCTCAGGCCCGATTGGACCAAGAGCGCTTGCCCCACCAAATGAAACCAAGCCTGCTTCTGACATGAGTTGGTTGTCCTTCGGAAGAGCATCTTTGGCTACGACTGGCGGCGTCATTGAAAGCCAAGAAGCCCTGGGTGTTTCATTTTCTGAGGGTTGGGGGCCCAACATCTGTGGGACCACGGAACCAGTGACCAACGAAAAACAAGCAAAAGCCAACCAATTTCTTTAGACAACAAGCTCCAACTACATGGGCTGATAGCATCTGAACATCAGCGCTTCAAAATGCTTCAAAGGTTGCTGCATCCAAAAGGAAAGTAAAAGATCTAAGCGCTCAATCTTGCTTCTCGCGCCCTGTTTCCTGTCTGAGGCGTGGGTGCTCGCTAGAAGCGCAACTACGCGCCCCTGGCTCGTG
The DNA here is from genome assembly GCA_963377175.1 of Effrenium voratum. NCBI lineage: Eukaryota > Dinophyceae > Suessiales > Symbiodiniaceae > Effrenium > Effrenium voratum. The sequence continues at coordinate 846,909 of CAUJNA010002190.1, read as the reverse complement.
CACCGTTGTCAAACGAACAGCCAAACCGCCGCATCTTTGAGCAAACGCCCGCAGCTTCGCTCTTTGACGGAATGTTGCAGCATAGATGTCGCATCAGCAGCCTGAACTCATCTTGCTCTGGCTTCGATTCCGCTTCGGCCTGTCCTTTTCGCAGTGGCCTGGGAAGCTCGTGCACGGCCATTTGAGCCCTGTATGCCGGGAACACTGCCAAGATTCCGCTTCCAAGGTTCCCGCAGCTTCACCAGGACTCCCAGGCAAGCAACGAAGCTAGACCGGCGTTGGTTCTTCAGACCGGCCCGCCCTGGCCCTAGAAACTGGCCAGCTCCGGCTGTCCTGGTCCAGCCAATGGCTTGCTGCAGCTGTCCTGCTTCGGACTGTCACCTGTCACAGCTGTGTCTCGGCACTGTCACAGCTGCCTAAGTCGGCCCTCAGTGGTAAATGGAAACAACCGACTCCAGTTGACCTTGAAACTGACCCTATACAGTCAAACTGACCTGAACTCGAAACTACATGAAACTACACTATTCAAATTATCTCACCTCATGAACCAACCCTCCTTTTGCGAACCCTCCAACCAACCTTTCGCTACCAATACTGTGGCCCATGGGAAGCCAAAAAGGGTCAATGCAATGTCTGGCCTTTTTCACGTTTTGTCATTCGACCTCAGCTTCTCCACACTTGTTAGATAACGTTCCTGTAAAATCAAGGCGGCGATCGCCCCGGGCGGTCTCAGCATCCCTTAGCACGCGGCCAGCATCGAGATCTGTGTGGCGGACCCAACCTTGGCAACGTGAGCCAGAATCTCTGAACATCAACAGCTCATGGCCTTCAATTTGGTCTTCTCCTGACTAAGTCAGAAAAGTTCCTGAGTGGATTGGCCGAAACAAGTCTGACCTTGGTTGCCACTTAAAATGGCCCAAACCCAAAAAGTCTTCAAAGTCGAGTAGAACATGTCCATGTGAAGCACCACTCGCCTGATGGCTCAGCAAAAATGGCACCCATAGCCAGTCCGTGGCTTCGGGCTGCAATGCCAATGGCCAGGCCGGGCCGGTCCTGGCTTTCGCTTTGGAGTGCAGCCATCGAAATCTTCGAATCGGCCTCCTAAAATTCCTAGAAACAGGTCCGTTTGAGGGAAACTCACAGAAGTCCGCGTGGATTTCCATGCAACTGAGTTTATGTCCATGGTGGTTGACTCGCCAACAAGCGTCAGGTTCAGAGTCCGAGAAAGGGTCCGACAGTTTGATAGTCCTCCCCGATATGTGCGTCTACTTTGAGCGTGGTTTGGTTTGCCTTCCCGGCCACTATTTCAGGTGACTGATGGGATTTCAGGCGAGCCGTCAACACAACAGTCCAATTGGGGGGAGAAAAAACCGGGGAACATTAAAAAAAAAAAAACCGCCTCCAGGCACGTCATTTCAGACACATGCTCGCCAAATTGCTGACAGGGCATCTGAGGATAGCCTTCGCTCTTTGGGTGTTGCTGTGCTAGTTTCTGGCTTCCAACACCTGGAACCCATTTCTCTACCAAAATCTGTGTGACAATGGGATCCTCGAGGCAAAACCAAATTTTCCCACCAAGGACGCAGGACTGACCAAGATCCCCCCAAGGAAAACGCGAGAAGAGGGTGAGGGCGCCCAGGATCCCTATTAGCCCCCGAGCCTTAGTTGCCCTATTGGGACTGGGAGGGCGTCATGGGACAACTACCCTCTGCCGTGGACGGAAGAGACACCCAACCGCTCCTGCATCGCGAAGCGGATAGCGCTCGCCTCAAAGCCGTGCCGAGAGACGGTTTCAAGAACCTGAAAGTCAGCTCACCCATGTTGGCCTCCCAAAGCCGAGATTTCATTTGCAAGGGAAGTTCCAGCCCTTGCTAAAACCAAGTGGCATTGACACGTCCAAACATACGGATGGGGTTGTTTCTCCAAATCGCCATGTGGACGGTTCGTAGGAGAAACCAGAGAAACCAGGAGGAAACCAAGGCAAAGGGGTCACATTGTTTGTTCTAGGTGGCTGGCGTGTTCGCAGGCGTTTCCGGCGATGGGCAACAGGATGACGCCGATGAAGCCTGGGAGAAGCAGAACCCAACCAAAAGGAGCGAAGGGAACCGCCTTTTGAAGCACCTCCTTTTTGGGCTTCATGCTAGGTTGCGGAGAACCCAGTCCAAAAGGGGTGACGACGGAATGTTTCCAATGGATAGCTCAACCAACAGAAAAGCATGCTCCGCTCAAAGACAAAGGTCGCCATGTTGGCCCCTGGGCAAAGCCCGACCCCTCCAACTTTCCAGGGGCTTGTTGTCGACGGATTGATGCTCGGGGAATTGTGTTTCTTTCTCGGGTCCATGTGACAGGCTTTGAATCCAAAGTGAGCTAAGTCCTTCAAAACCTACCAGGCTTGGACAAAACGACACCCCTGTGAAGGTGAGGGCCTTAAGAAGCCCAGGTTCTTCAAGCTGACGACTCGAGCCAGGTCCTAGCAACATGGCTTTGTGCTCTGTGAGCGCCTCCCTCACTGGGCTGAGCTCCGGCTCAATTCCCCACATCAACCATCCGGAAAGGTAGACAAAGGGAACAACGGACTTTGGGCATTTCAGCATGCCCAGAAGGTCGGCTTCAGTGATGCTGGGGATTATTTTGCGCACGGGCTTATGCCAGCCACTGAGACGTGCCCAAACAAGGCAGTCTTACAAATGAGCCACCTTCGCTTTCGCCTTGTCGCAGGCTTGGTTTCTATTGCGCGCCTTTCGTTTTACGAAGAGTTTTAGGTTTAAACCTAGTCCAGCAGCTGGACTCCAGCTGAATACATGTCCTTTATGCGGAGTATTTTGGGGATCCCTCACATCATCTCTCTATACTTCGAAGCTGGGGCACATAGCCACCCAACCTTCTAAGAAGCTGATGCACCAATATGGAGGCTGAATTTGTAGGTGTGTTTTTCTGCCACCAATGTTAGTTTGATCGCTCCAACTCCATAGGAACAGAATAAGACTCAAACAACTTGCTTGGAGGAAGCGCATGGGCGGGGTGGGGCGAAGGGGCTTAGGGGGGAGGGTGGATCTTGTGATTTTCGGGCCGGTTAGGCGAGCAACCTCAATGCTTTAAAAGGGATCCAAAGTGCAATGCCAGGACTTGGAAAATGGTGGAACCCTTTTTGGGTTACCATGACTCAAAGCAGAGCCAACACAAGGCGAAGGCAACCTCTTTCCAAAGGTCACGCCAACAGGGCCCGTCCGTTTCCTGGGCCGGAAGGTGCAGCGAACATCGGCCAATTGATCCGGGTCAGGGCTCAACCCGATCGGACCGCCGCTGAGGCAAGCGGCTTTCTGGCAACTTGTAGTCCCGGACCACCTCGAGAAGATGTGAGCCATGAGCACTCCGGCGCTCCAAAGATCGAGCATCTCAAACTAGCAACAACTATCTGCCTCCTTTTGAGGGCCCTTTCTAAGGTCCCTCTCATGTTTGCCCAATACAGAAAGAAAGAAACTCTTGGAGGTTTCCTGGAAATTGGGATCCTGGCGGGTTTCAAACCACACCCTGCACTAAGGGACCCCGAAACAAACGAAACTTTATTTACAACCCCTTTTGGCGGGATCGCCACGTATATCTTTTCCCAAGAGCCACTCGCAAGCGAGCGCTCTAGCAAAGACTTGGGCCCTCTTCGCACCCTGTCACTCGCCTCAGCGATGGTGTCTACCAGGTACTCAGAGTTGATGGCCTCGACAGGAAGGGAATCAGCGATTTGGACATGAGTCGCAATCAAAACCTGGTACTATATAAAATGGTCTTCCCAGAACCATGTACAGATTAAGAAGGCGGAGGGGCGGTGGGGGGTCCACAGTTCCATTTATCTAGTCTTGAGTCTTCCCCTTACAAAGGAAATGGAACTATAAATGGAATTCCAAGGAGCCCCCCTCCCCCAACTCCATATTTAAGTATTTAAGAGGGTGGGGATGACTGAGTGCCGCGCAACTGCCAGGGTGCACAACGCCATCAGGCCTGTGGCCTTGGATGTGAATTTGGTCTCAGGAAGCCCACAGCTGAATTCGGTCATTTAAAGTTGGAAGGGGAGCAAAAAACAAATGTTAGCAGTTAAGTGGTTGGATTTCAACCACTAAACCACAATAAGCACAAATGCAACATACTTCCCAACGACAACCATGAATTTGGCGTCTTCCCCAAAAGGAGGCTCCGCGATTTGTGTGGTTCCTGAACTCAGTAGTGAACCTGCAGATGCTGATGTGAAACAGGGCTGTTCGACCTTGCCAACATAAACCTATTCCCCAACATAAACCTATTTAGATGTAAAATGATCAATCCATCCACAGACCAGTGTTGTTTTTTGAGGGAAAAATGGCTATACGAGTTGAGAGAGAGGCTGGGCTTGCGCATGGCACCAAATCTGAGGCGAGCGAGCAAATGAAGCATGGATGACTAGGGCTTTTTTGTCTGCGGATCATTTTGGATGGCACGAATCGCGAAGCTGCATCCACCTTCCGATTCCTCGATCGAAGTTGCGCTATGGCCATCCTTGATCCGGGCCCCGCACGCAGCCCACTGTGAGGCCGGGCCCTGCATCATCCTGAGCTGTTTCGTGGCATGGCCGACAGGTGTCTAGGTGCTTCTTGCTTGGTGCTCAGGGAATGAGCTTCCGCGCTTTGGGAATGAACCTGCGCTTTAGGAATGGGGATGTTCTAGGAAACCATCTCGGAAATGGGTCTTCTCGGGGTCAGCCGGCGCTCATTTCAGATCCGCCTGACTCCTCTTTGGAGGCTCACTAAAGTGGCCGGGAAAATGAGACACCCAGCCAGTCGTTTCGGAGGGACCACTTGTTTGAGACACACCTTGCTTATACTTAAGGTGTTGTTGTGGGGCCCGTGTTTTGAACTACATTCCCAACATGCACGTGTTTCTGTGTGAGGTTTCTGTGGCAATCACTCCATAATCAAGCCCTAAACCCATGTGCTCACCGGACCTCGCTTCGGGTTGCGTAAGAAATGTACACCCCTCCAGGTGTCGTGTGAATATTGACCAACTCTCACAAAACAGCGGGAAGGTTGTCAGGTACATCTTGCAACTCCTTGGCCACTCTGAATTCCGTGGCATGCGTGGCTCAGTCCCAGCCCAAAAAAGTCTTATCCTGTTTGGACATTCACATCCACCAAGATCAGAAACACGTGTGTCTAGGGCATATTCCCGATGGTATTCTCCGACACTACTGACTGCCCAATCCTATCGCAGTCATTTTTTGTTGAGGTGAGATCACCTGACATTCCATTCCTTCTGGAAATCATCACCCCCAACTGGGAACAATATCGATTGCAAAGGAAAGGACAGATGGACTCACTGGCAGAGGTACCCAGAAAATAGACCAAGAGACTGGGTGGAACGGCTACCCATTCCTTATCCATTTCGCACACCTATCGCTTTCCCACGTACCAACTTTCCTGTGACTCTCTACTTTTGATTCACTTTGGTGCACTGTCGAGGGGAGAATTGGACCGGAGAAATAATCCATCTTATCATGTCATTTCTCGTCCTGCATCTTTACGTAGGGGAGAGGGCATTGGTCGTAACAGCGGTTAGAAGAAAAATAATTATACCCTCCTCTCCCACTCGCCTACTCCCTTTGACCGAGTGGCCTGGAGGTCGTTCCCTTTCATAATCCCTGATATCCAAGCGAGATGTTTCTAAATTGAAAGAAAAGTAGATTGTGGAAGAGATCTAGGGATGGATATTGCAAGATAATGAACAGGTAGGATAGAGGATTGACCGCTGACTGGCTGATTGCGAATTTCCTACTCCTTGGTGTCGTCTGGGTTCTTATGTGTGCGGACTGCCTTTGGGTCGTACACCTAATTAACGGACCTACAGAAAGATCCCCAAGAACAGACATTTCTGTATTCTGGTTTTCTTGTCTGGAGCTTATATGAATGGGTAACTGTTCTTCCAAGATAGAACCCTTTCACTCTAGCAATTATAATACATATATATATATATATTCTTGATTTGGATGGTTGGTGAAGGCCGTCTTCTCTATAATCATTTTAATTTTGTGAGTGAATGAGATCCATGATGGAGAGACAGCCCACAGCACTTTCCTTCGTACCTCCACCATATGCTTCTTGTCTATGGACGAGGCAATCTGGAAGAGAGGAACGAATTTCATCTCTATTCCTTCCCAATCACCGTCCTGAAGTAGGATCTCGCGGCCACAATAATCTGTCCTTTTTGCTGTGTACTCTGGATCTTGGTTGCCTTCATGCTATTTAACTCTCCAGATGCATCTCCTTTGTTCATATCTTACAAAATGTTCAAGTTTTAATGTGGATCTGGTGGCAGTCATTCATTGGCTTCTCAGGGACTGGGAAAGGTACGAGGTACTAGAACAGGGAAAAGAAAGACGGTGAAAGATGCATTGCACAGCCCCCACACTGGTTGCCTTCAACCGGTCCACAAAGGGAATATGTAACAGCGCCCTTCATTCCATTCATGGCTTGGGTCAGGCTTCTGAAACCTCGGCAAAGACCGGGACCAGTTTCTCAAACGCTCGATGCTTATCACTCCCACACTACGACCAACAACTTCCCGAGGCCAGCTGATTTCTAATCGGTCTGGCAACATCCCTTCACCCAAGCTTGGTTGATGTTGGAGGGGAGCAACACATTTTTAACTTGGCAGTTAAGTGGTTGGATTTCAACCTCTAAACCACAATAAGCAAAAATGGAAAGTGTTTCCCAACAACAACCAAGAAGCGGGGCGACAACATTGCCGACGACCCTGCCGAGTCAGCTGTCCTCGTCAGGGTCCTCCTCCTCTTCTTCATCCAGGCCAGGGCTTAGCGCCTCCTCCTGCAATGCGATGCGCACCACAGGCCAAGTGAGTGTCATAGGCAACTGGCAGCAACGGAGTCGGAGTCGACCCAAAAAGCAACGGCCATTTTGTCAAGAGCGGCCCATGACCCATTTTTACCAACCCAATTTTCCTCGTGAGTCAGCTAGCCAGGTAAGTCAACATGATTGGAGTCTTGCTTCAAGCTGCAGGCTCTTCTGCAGTTCGACGTGTGTGGCTCTGAAAATCTGAGTTTGCGGGTCTCAGGAGGCAGCTTGCCCCTAAAAGAGCCTGAAGCAGAAAATGCGCGTGATCGAAAATGAGGAAACTCTCAAAACGGGTGGATTCGCTTTGCATTTTCTTTCCACCTACCCTCAAAAGGGTACGCACCGGTATAAAAACAAATCCAGGGAATTCCCTGCCGGTTGATTCCCAAACCCTGGGTCATTCCCTACCTGTCGCACCAGCAAGCTTGGTGCCTTGAGGTTGCGCTTTTTAACGCACGCCGAATGTCGGAACTTGCTCCGAGAGTTTTGCCTTGGGCAAAACTCGTTTCGTAACTTCGCCGGGCCCATTTTAACAAGACATCCAACACTTTATCCTCGACATGAAGTTGCTTCTTTGGAAAGCCACCGGGACCCACGAGTAAATTTGAGAAAACTCTAACTGTTCAAGATTAAGGAAAACTGTTCACTAGAAACCCAGTTTTACTTTAGTTTTCCCCGCACCGCGTTGGGCTACTCTGGGCCAGATCGGTGAGAACTCGGGCACCCTTGAAAGGGCACCCAGCGAGAACGGGTCAGACAGGAGCTCCAAAAAGGGGGCTAGCCATCCTGAAGACTTCCACAAGCGGAAAAGGTTGCCACATGTTGCTGGGAAATTGTGGAGTTCTAGAGGTGGTGCTTCCAACCTTTGCGGAAGGGATCGTTTCCAGAAGAGCGCCAACAAAACGCACGGCTGGCAAACGGGGCAGTGGCTGGTTGAAATGAATTGGGGACCTACCCTAGATCAGTGCCTTCAACATGTTTCGACATGGGTGTACATTGGGCATCCCTAGAAGCCCTTTTAGGGGGGGCGGGTACTGCTGGTTTCCCCTTTGAACAAACAGAGCAAGAAAAAGGGTCCATAGAAAAAGTTTAGGTTCTTGCACCCCTCTCAAAACCATTTAGCAATGTTACCTCCCAACCATCCCCAGCAAGCAGGTCTCCTGCTAGGAAATGGCTTGGGACATGTGTAACTCCCCGTTTGCGGGCCCACCCCCTCGTGAATCAATGTCAGGGTTCTCATTCCAAGTTTAGGAAGCATCCCCACAAAAAAGAATCCTTCCGCTATCCTCAGATGTTGCATGGCCTCCTTACTTCTTCTTACTTTTTATCCCTTAAAAACTAAGAGGACGGACCAACCAAAGTCCACACGTCCTCTGAGACTTCCAAACTCCCTGTAGACCCAACTGACCGAACTCGAACTGCTCCCCGAACGGCGAATAAAAAATGGTCCCCTTTAGGGACCGGACCCGGACCTGGACGGCTCTCACGCAGCTTGGACCGAAAACATGTGCCATGGGAAATCCACCTTTCGGCATGGGACAGCAAAAAAGGGCAGCGAACACGCTTCTTGCGCCAAACCTAGTTTAAGAATGGGGCATCCTTCGCACCGGGATTTATGTCCAACCTTTTTTGACATGTCACTTTGACATTCCATGGATTCCTGAAGCGGAAGTGGGGCTTCCACTCGACTCATGCAAGGTAGATAGCACAATTCGCTTGTGGCGAAGTAAACGGAAATGAGTCAATCAATATAGGGGGAAATGTGCCACTATTTCCCCCCAGCTGTCATTCTCACCCTGTCAAAAACCGATAGGATCTTTCTCTCTCTCTCTCCCTCTCTCCCTATTTCAGTTGCCGAGCCGGTTAGATCCGGTGGCTCGGATTCGACTTTTCTGAATCTGGATTGCCGGAAAGTAGCAAACACTTTCTTTTCTGCAATGCTGGCCTCATTATTTTGCCATGATCAAAGTCACCCCCTAAGTGGTGGGTTAAGGGAAACAACGCCATTTACTGACTTTGATACCCCCCGAAGCCGTCAAACTAATGACCCCAGCAATGGAGTCCCTTTTTTTGTTTTAGCCTCTGCTCCAAATGAGGGCTTCGAATTCCAACCCATGTCCTACAAGCCGTACCGAATCTTGCAAACACGCGAGAGCAGTCATGTCCCATGTCCGGGATATGCGAGGCATGGGGGGCTCGCATTCGCAAGATCCCCGCAAACTTAATGGGGCAGGGGAGGTCTTGGAACCCATTCACGCATGTCCTGCAATTACATGGGGAAGCGGATCACGAGAAGTGATCCGATGCGCAAATCCTGCAGCCTGAAATCAAAACGCTTCCAGGAACATCGGCACCCCAACATGGTCTCATCTAGGCCTCGGTTCATCCTCCCCTGCCAGGAAATGAATAAATGGCGAGCACCTTTGGACCTCTGACCAAAAAGCTTAGTTGCTGTTGACTTCCCTGCAAAAAGTTTAACTTTTTTGGGGGGTTTAAAGTGGACCGCCTGGATTTCCCAAAAAGTTCAAGTCTAAAGATCCAACCCAACAGCAGTCAAGAAAGTAAGTCACCACAAAGCCGCTCAGATCCAAAGGTCAGCTCGGTGAGACGAGCTCGCCGGAGGACCTTGTCATCCACCGAGCCGGGCTTCCGAACCGGTCTTCCTCCGGCACCTGAAATCTCAACGAGAACATGCAAAGAACCCGCGAAGGAGAAAGGCGCTTGCTTTCCAAAAAAAATATATATACAACATTCAACAGCGCGAGCGAAACTTGCCCCATGAAACCCGTAATTATCCAACCTTCAGCAACCCAACGCTCATTGTAAAGCAAGACGTTGTGGCTTCTTCCTGATACATGACTTGGCTGGAATTAGGACCCCAGCAACAAATTAAATGAGTTTTTTTGCCTGGTGGAAAACAAAGGGAACCCCAAAAAAGCAAACAAATAAAAGGGGGAACTAATTCTGGGGAAGGAGAAGGGCGCTTGCTTTCCCAAAATATATATCTGCAGTTTACATGACCGCATTTCGTGTGGCTCGCCTTGTATACATCTGAGTGAATGATAATATTTCACCAACCTGAAATAAGGTGGTTGAGGGGCTAATCCCCACATACACCATCATCATTTGGGGTGAATTCGGTCGTGTGAGGTCGTTATAATTCATCCACATACATTCAAAGCAGTATCGGTCTGTGGACGGGGCAGAGAGTTCTGGAAACCTTGGAGCCCCTACGCTCTGCTGGCCGGACAAGAGTCTCGTGACCTTGTGTGCCCCTTCTTGCCTGTTGAGCAGTGCTGACTTGCGCTGCCCTCTGTGGTACTCTCTCAGCTCCATCTGTTGTATAGTCACTTTTTCCTGTCAGGCCCCAATTGGCTTGCCTGTTACTGCACAGAAGCCTGGGACACAAACAGTCTTGTTTCATTCAGTGTTGGGTTTTTGCTTCTTAGTTGGTGTAGTAGTAGCTTCCACTAAACCACTCAAGGTTTTCAACTTTTAGCACGGGATCGAAGAGCCACATTCCCCTTTGAGTGCTACACCAGGATGTCCACCCTCTCTCCATGGAACGGAAGTTGTCTGCGCACGATTCTCAAACAATGATATCTTTCCCGTGTTGGACTTCAACTAAGGGGCCAATCGCGTGCCCCTGGGGAGATACCTCTGTGTGGGGCAATATGTTTTTTAGCATTTCAGCTACTGGAAAAGGAAACTCTCTGTCTCGCTCTCCCCCTGTTGCATTTCTCTGCTTTTTTGCTCATGCTTGTGGTGCGATGGGCGGGGGTCTGACAAAGCAACAATTTCAACAGCGGGACACATCCTGAAACGTCGCCCTTCAAGCTCGGCATCAATCCCCACTGATCCCATCCTTTGCTGTAACTCCTTTCTCTGTTCCTCACTTGCCAGAGGACCTCGAAATATATCTTTCCTTCGGAATGGTAGACCGGTCGGGCATTCCGGCTGGCACGCCGGCAGACATGTTGCAAACAATTGAAGAGCACACCTTAGGCGAGCGCCCACAGGACAATTGGGGAGCACCCCATAGGCTGAAATTGCGGCTTTGGGCAAGTGAGCTTCGGATCCCAGTTTTCTCCCACGCCGCTGCTCTGCCCCCGCCTTGTGATTTCGGATCAACGTGGCCTTTTCGATGATGGTATGGTAAATCCTCGCTGTGGCAAGCTATCAGACAGGGTGATTTTTTGGCGCCTCGCAAGAATCAGCTTGAGCTCTCCACGGCAAAAGGAAATCCCACAGCCCAAATGTGGCCCACTTGGGGATGCAGAAGTGTCACAACTTAGCTGTTAACCTGGCAGGGAATCTTTGCAACGCCCCCAGTTCGGCAGCAGGATGTGTCTTGTTGAGACGAGGTACCCCTGTTGAGGGCGGTTTTGAAGGGGAGAGAAGGAAACATCACATACTTGGGTTTCCCAATACCCAGACCTATGGAACAGCTAATTGGACGAAATAGCACTCCCAAATCCCAAGTTTGGGGGGCAAAGGGCACAGGGTGGCTCACCTTTTCCAGATACAAGACACACATCCGTGTTGAGTTTTTGTTTGGTCTCATGAAACACGGGCCAGGAAAGGAGCCCAATACCTCCAGGGTCAAGGGCAACAAGGATGGAGATGGCATGACCGTGCCAAAATCCAAGCTGGAACAGCCGGAGCTTTGGACGATGAAATTCGCATCCTTGGCCACCTTGGCCACCCATTTCAGTGAGATCCTCAAGCTTACTTGCGGCTGCCTTGTTTGCAGCATTTTGCAGCCAACGCCATGAAAACCGCCTCCAAAGCCATAGCTTTGCTGAAACCTTCCGACAGCTAGCGGCTGTTGGGCACCAGCAAGGACCATTGAGGAATCTGACCCGTGATGGTGGCTCCCCGGTATTGGATAAGCAGTTACGGCAAACATCCCAGCAGAAATCCTTTTTTTAATCACCCATCGGGTAATTCTTGCAAGCCTGTACTCAAAAACAAAACGCGGACGTATGCAAGCGAGGCTCTCTCGGTTCCCGGTGACGGCATTCATGATCAGGCGCTTGTCCTGGATCGAACGTCTTTCCAATTGACCTCCCGGTTGAAAGGACGCCACCAGGATCCGGGACCCACAAAGGTTCCTTAAAGGGTACATCCAAAACCCTGCTTCGCAAGGAGACCCGTTCCGAAATCAGCCGGCCCCAGTACCTTTTTTTTGAGAGACCCGCCATTCTTTTGACCCAAAATCAGTTCAACTCCAAAGGCTCCCATTTTGCGGGGATGTTTCACTGGGATGTCCTCAGGTCCCCTGCAGAAAGTTCAACTTTTGGTGGGTTAAATAGACATCCACTCACCCTATACGCCTAAAAACCCAAGAAGATAGCTGGGAACCAGCAAGTGAGAGGCCAACACTACCCGCAGAACCCTTCTGACATGCTTCCATGTGCTTAAGCCCCCTGGAAAACAAATTGCATATGTCCAATAGTGATCGATACAAACAAACAGGGGGACAAAAACACATTCAAAACCAACACGGGGAAAAAAACAAAAATCATTCATTTCAGGTAATGGGATCCATGGCGCACCCGTTCAAGGGGCGCGCTACGTCCGCAAGTCGTCTCCTCCAGGTTAGAGGCGTCCGCCTTGCCGATGTCCCAGTTTTCGGGGTCCGGGAACTTGCTGGGCCCCGTGACGATGTAGCGGTCGCTCTGCAGAAACCCGTCCTGAGCGAAAGGAGCCGTGGAGCCGTCCGTATGCGAAACCCGGAAAGCGAAACCCGTCCTAAGAAAAGTCAGACCTACCCTATGGGAGTTACCTCCGAGTTACCTCCTCCCAAAAAAGAGGGTGAACAAGGCACCACAAGAAAAAGGGCGGTGGGAAACAGAATCCACTCCTGCGACTGGTAACAAAAAGGGGCTTCCCAATGACATTTTCCCCAGATAAAGGACAGATTCCTTTGTGTTACAGAAGTGGGGATAGACCCTTTCCCCCACAACCTTGGTCCTAAGCGAAAGGAGCCATAGGCTATAGGGCAAAGTCAGACTTACTTTATGGGAAACCATGCAACATATGGCAATTTGTTCAGCTTACCTCCTCTATTTTTCTGGGGGCGAACAAGGCACCACAAGAAAAAGGGGTGAACAAGGCACTGGCTGTCCGTGGCAAAGAACACGCAGATTCACAAGAAACAGCCTGGCTCTGAGCATCTGAGCCATCTATCTTGCTTTGGTTCCATGGCCATCTCTAACTCCTTGGGGCCTTTTGATGGCACATCTGAGTCACTTGCTCAAAGCCCGGTATTAAAATGGACCCAGAACCTTGTAAAGAAATAAGGCGGCCGTATTTCCGGCTGGGACTGTTGCTAACCTTCATCTACCCGGGTTTTGATTGTGGCACATCTGACCCCAAAAGGACACTCACTTGGAACTAGCAACCAGGCGATGCTTGTCCAACCACCCAGAAAAGGAGTACTGTGGATGGACGTCCACTTCGCACGAGTTGGGATGGATGAAACTATGGTTGGGGAAATAGCCCTTTCTGAGATACCTAAGTGGCTCATACCCAAGGCTACTTTGTCATTTTGAAAGGGACCTCCCTCGCCCGCAGAAAGTGGCCCTCAGACTCACCATTCACCCCGCGAATAACCCCGCGAAGATCGGCAGAAGCCAGCTTCTTCAAGCTCTCAAAAGGGACACAAATACTCAAGGACCAAAACCATTGGCATACACCACCTACCAACTGGTGGGAAACCCACTTCGTCCATCCAACAGTCGCAAGGTAAAAGCGACAAAGTAGTCATAGGGATACCCACATTCACCCACCAAGGAACAAGTGGCAAAGTAGTCATAGGGATGGGAATCGCCGACTTCTGTGTGGCTCTGTCTTTCTTAGGGGGGGCCCATCGAAATTGTGGTTTTCGTTGTGTCCCTTTAAACCAACAGAAAAAAAAGGCACCAACCCAAACCAAACACACCTCTGTATCGCAGAAGAGCGGCCTGCGCTGCACAGTAAAGCTCCCAACAGCACCAAATCCGCGTAAAGACGTCCACTGCGTCGTTGCGAACTACCAGGTACCTCTCAAGAGAGGCAATGAAGTTGAAGATCTGTTTCATTTTGGTCTTAGTTGGTGTCCTGGATGCTGGCTTCTGGCGATGCTGCACCCATATTTGGGACATATTCCCTTTCTTGCTGCCTGTTGCCCTTTTTGGATCCTTTTGTGGGGCGGTTAGGATTTGACAGCGGTGGTGTAAGGCTGTGTCTCTTAGGGCCCCTTCACAATTGTGCTTGCAAAGACCACCCAAAAAAGGGGGTATCCAACACGAAAAACAACAAAACAACACGTGGTTTTCCTTTTTGGTCCTTTAAAGCCAAAACAAAACGAGCAAAGCTCTAGCGGGTACCTTCCCCATTCTTTCCAGGCATCCTTCTTTCTACAAAACCACCCCAAAACCCTGGGACGCACCGGGGGGGGGGGGACTCATTCATTCCTAATTCTGACGGAGCCTCGAGACAATGGATTTCCTTTTTAAGGGTGTGCTTTTCAGGTTGGTTGAAGGGAAAGCCAAAGGAAAAGGAACCATTTTGGTGGGCCTTTTTCAAACAGGGTTGCTGGGCAAGTGGGTGCACTTCTGGGTTCTGATTAGCCCATGTCTCACTTTCTTTGAAGGAAAATAATCAAGGGTTTGGAGAATAGTTCGCTTTTCGCGGACCCCATAGTGTGGCTAAAACCTTTTTGGTCCTTTAAAACCACCAAAACAATCAGGAGCAAAGCCGATCAACCCCTAGAAAAGCGTCAAAAAGCAACCATCGCCCTCCGCGCCTATTGGACCTCCGCAAGGCCTCTGTAAAGGGTGCTCGCGCTGGGTCCCCGCCCAGCTGATCGCTGAGCTCCTAGCCAAGACGAGGCGAACCGAAGCCACGGGGGGAGCCAAGAGGTGTAGTCATCGGGACTCTTGAAACCCACGGGCGAACCCACGCAGGAACCGACCCATCTGCGGTTCCAAGAGGGAGGCGGATGGCGGTGGGTGGTTTATCTCTTTGCTTGGCTTTTCTAGGGCTTGATTCCTTTTCCATTCTTTTCAATGTCAACCATTGTTCTTTTCCAAAAACAACACATCGTTTTCCCTGGAAAGAATGGGGAAGGTACTCCTGGAAAGAGGTGAAACCTTGGGACGTGAAATATGCGGATTTTGACATCAAGAGTGGTTGCTTGGCTTAACCTGACTTTGATGTTTAGCCCATTTCACTTCGTGCACAAGAACTGGCTACCTAGACATGTTGGCCAAATCTCCGCTCAATGGGTATGTTTTTTTGAAGCACCTCTTCTCCGGTTGGTTATGCTGGCTCAAAGTAAACCAACCGGGAAATTGCCGCGCCATTTTCGGGTTTTTGCCCGGCCTTCTGGCTGTCTGACTGCAAAATGGCGAAGATGCAGATCCAGAAGTTGGGCTTCTCCGGGGTGTGGGTGAAGCCTAGGCTGGTCCCAAGCTTGGCCGCCGGTTTTGGGTAGATCCTGAGCCTCTGCCTCCAACAAATGTCCGCATTGATGTCCACCCCCCCCGTGACTACTTTTGGGGTCGTCCAAAAATGGGGGGGGACCCCAAATCAGTCACCCATAGTGGGGCGCCACTGCGACAAGGGAAACCACCACGCTTCTTGGCATGAGGATTGCTGATATTGAATTAGGCAGCTATCTTTTCCACTGTTGCCTTCAAGTGCTTCCAGAAATTAGTAGGGTAAAAGGAATAACACCTACCTTTGGTAGGGTAAAACCATACCTATTCAAGAGTACAAAGGGTGAAGTTTCACTGGTTAGCAAAAGGTAGCTCCGGCTTCCAGTGGGTGAAGCCTTGCTCCCAGCGTGGGTAATTTCGTGGAACATTTTTCTGGCGACAAGGGGAACTTCTGGAATGGGAATCCGCGCAGAAACGCATCCAAACTGCTTTGTGGAATGGGAAGCAAGAAAAACAACCCTTAGATAGCGTAACCTACCACAAAAACACGGGCTCTCTGGTTGTCGTTTTCTCCCGCTGATTGGGGGTAAATGGGGAATTCGATGGGCATGGAAGTGGTTGAATTGAAGACCAAAATGGGATCCCAACCCGCACCCCCCCCCCCCATCCCAAATCCTAAACCCCGCACCCCACCCCCACACCCTTGTAGCACAATAAGGCAAATAATGCATTGTTGTGAGCTTACATATTATCGACTACGCGAAGCGGGGCGGGGGGGGGGGGGCGAGTCGACCTTTTGACAAGGCAAAAGGCCGCGCTTGGGCTAACACTTTCAAAATGGTTCTATCTTCTTAGTGGGCTACGATTCCTGCTCAGCTTTGCTGCAACATTGCCGGTGCAGTCGCTACTGCTTTGGTTTTGCGGCTTTCAGGGCTGAATCCGTTGGTTGCTGTTGGGTCCTCCTCCTCTTGCCGACTCTCAGCCTTAAAAGGCCCGCCCTTGTAGCTTCATCTAAGCTTCACAACCTTGGTAAAACTTGGTTTGTTGCCCCCTACTAAAAATGAGCCAACAAAACAAACCACAAAGAAACTTGCCAAGAACAGTGAAGTAACTAGGTCCTCGAGTGGAGAGGTTAGAATGAGGG
Source organism: Effrenium voratum (assembly GCA_963377175.1). Taxonomy (NCBI): domain Eukaryota; class Dinophyceae; order Suessiales; family Symbiodiniaceae; genus Effrenium; species Effrenium voratum. The sequence goes on along the minus strand of CAUJNA010002190.1, from coordinate 830,467 downwards.
TGCCATTTTTTCTGTAGTCTATTTTTAGTAGGGGAACCCTCCCACAAAAAAGGGGTAACGGGCACTACTGGGGGACCTAGGTAAGGGAATTCCTACGTAGGTCCATTCCCAAAACCCTTGAAAAATCCCCCCCTGAACCCAGACATGTCTGCTTCTCCCAGCGGCAGTGCTCGATGGACCAAATGAACTTGAAGAGTTCCTCCAGGCTTGCGGTGGATTCCCCATTCCCCTTGTGTCCCCCCGGTTGAAAAGACGGGGCGAACCCACGGGGGTGGAGTCCTCGTCCATTCTTTTCAGCCATCGTTCTTTTCAAAAACCGGGGGGTTCCCCCCGGATTTTTGGATGGTTGCCTGAACAGCCATGGTTCTTTTGTTTCCCCTGTTTTTTGGGTGGTTTCCTGCAAAGATTCGGATCCCTGGAAAGAATGGAAATGGAAGGTACCCCTAGAAGGGTAGGAACAACGGTTCAAGGCCTTGGCTCCAAATCGCCTAAACAACCCGTGTGTTGAACCATGGTGGAAGCCACCAAACAGCTTCAAACAACCTCATGTGGTTTCCCTCAAGGGCCCACTTGCTGGTTCACAGGGAATTTAGTTGGGTTGCGGGAATGAACGGTTGGGAATCTTCTTGTGCGAAACCAAGGGATGGGTTTCACAGGATCATTCCCTATTCCGCACTCAGAACAAGCAACACGATGGTTTGCTTCAACAAATTTTAGGGGCCGGGCGATAGTTTCACTTGCACATGGCAAACACACTCCTTAGAGTCCGATCAACAAATGGCCAAACTCGGCCGGTTTTGCACCACCCCATTCCTCCTTCCAGGCGTGCGTCACAAAGCACTGCACCTGTAGGCCCTCCAAATTCCTCAGCGCCCGCTACTCGACCCGCTCAGTGAGCTGGCCATAAGGTCGATAAGGTCACCTTTTTGGGCACAACAGTGTCGGTGCCAAACTTGCCAACTGAGCAAGCAAGTAAATGGGCTCAACTTGTGGAGGTGCCAATGCTTACGAGGGCCCCCCCCCCCCCCCGAAAAAGCGAAGCGCATACTGGTGTGCGCAGCCAACTGGAAAGACCCTAACGCTACGCGTAAGTTTGGGCTACAATCTGCAGAGCAGACTTTTCTTTCCCATGCGGCTATAACCCCAAGTGGCAGGGGCAAGGCCTCTTTGCGATCTTGCGGCTGCTGGGGGGAGGTGCTTTGAGCATGGGTCGAGGTGCTACGCGTACACTTCCACGGTCTGAGTTCACCGACGGAGAGACCGAGTGATTGCACGAATGCCAGGAACACTCGCAGGCAGCGGAAGTACTGGGCCAATGTAGAGGGCGTAAAGACCCGCAAGGATGCTTCGTACGCGGCATGCGGCGACTGCGACGCAATTGCAGTGACATACGTGGCCGAACATGTTCCAATAAGCGAGAGCAGGTCCTTCCAGTCACTGATAGCAAACACGGAACCTGAAGGGTCACTCTCCAAGCAAAATTGACTTAGGCTTCTCTTTATATAGAGTCCAACCTCAGTGTTCTGCTTTTGAAGCTGGACTTTAGATATCCTTTGTGTCAAAACATGGACATGGAAAGCACGCCCCTTTTCCAAGTGTAGATTGAAGTCATCAAAGGGACGCAGCTTTGTTGGCTTTTATTTAAGCGGGAGTTCCGCCCAAGCAATGGACAAAGAAGCCGGTGGGCAATGACGTAGCTCAAAGCAACCTACCTGCGCGGTTGATTGTAAATCAGCGAAGCAACGCATGGTAAAACTACAAACGCATGTTAAAATATGTTAAAATATGTTAATTTCCACAATCAGCAATCCCAACAAACAACCACCCCCCGACCTACTCCAAATCACCAATTAGAGGGAAGCTGACACAAGAAAACAAATTCTACAAAAGGAGGGTTTGGGGTAGAACAGGCCGCACCCGGGAATTTGCGTTCAGGGCTCTCTGTTGCCGCACCCATTGTTGGGGAAGGATTGGCATACCTCCGAGGACAATCCAATGCTTTTAGAGGATAATCTATTTTAAGCACAAGGTAAGTTCACAAGAACGACCATGCCATTTAGCTCAGATTCAGGATCCGCGCGTACGGCTTCTGGTGCTTTTTGCAAGCGGGCTTCACCACCTGAAAGCGCCGACAAGCGACTTACGGTGTGAGGCGTCCTTCACTTTATGCACGTAAACCCCAAGTCTTGCGGGGTTCCCTCAGAAGCTCTAAGGGCTTCGCCCTGGAAAGTGAGGGCCCTTTGGCTCTCTCCTTTCCAACCCTTCAGGCTCAGCCCCACTCAGGAAGCTCACGCTGTCTCTCGGGCTGAGCAGACCTGATCGTTCACCTGGTACATGTTCACCGTCTCTTGTGGCGCTGCGCTGCGCATCTCCTGGCGTCTGAGGGCTGGATCCAAGGGTCACCCTTTCGGCCTGGCGGTGTGTTCGGTTTGGAGGTCCAAGGTTTGGAGGGTGAGAAGAGGATGAAGGAATCACATACTCTGCAGAACTAGATGTTCTCCTCGATGTCTCCCGTTTTGTCCCTCAAGCATGGAGATTTCCCAAAAGGTCACGAGTCACGCCTGCCAGGATCCCAGGGTCAGGTCTTTTAGGCGACGCCCGCCGACCGGCCGGTGTTGCACCCGCCTGCGCGCGGGGTTTTTCTCCCCCAGTTCCCCGAGCCTCGCCTCCGCCAGGTCTCGCAGCTGCTGCAGGGTGACGGCGTTGAACTCCGTGGGCCCCGTCGCGGTGAGGTCCCGCAGCTTGGGAGCGGCCGCGATGTCCTGAACCCAACTCGAGTCGCGCGGGCGCTACTGTGGATGGTTGCGAAATCCGGTTCGCACCGTTCAGAAACGCTGGAACGACTGATTCCCCGGTAAATGCCGACAAACTATGGCTTGTCATGGTTTCAGAGTGGTGCAGGATTTCGTCCATCCACAGTATTTGCCCCGGAACACCGGACATGCCTTGAGGCAGGGTGCCTTTTTAGGGAGAAGTGGGAAGGGAAGCCCTGGCAAGGTTTTCCCTTGGAGGTCCTACGGGGAGGCCCTCCCAAATATCCTGAAGCTTTACCTTCAGGGTATGGTGTTTTCTTGTGAAACTTTTGACAGGGCAAGCAACAACAAGGCTGCAACTGCATTTTGCGAGAGAAAGCATGCAAAAGGAAGCTCACTTTAGAACAAGGCAGCCCGCATGTTGAGGAAAAGTCAGTTCTCATTTGGCACCGACCTTTAAAACTGCTATTCGGGGACAAAAAGCAACTGGATCACTGGGAAAAAGTGCCAAACACTTCCCCCCAGGTTGGGACGTCTCGACCCCAAAAAGAACCAAAGCTCTTTTGAAGGGACCTGACATGGGGGACAGGTTTTGCGCCCTTGAGACCTGGCCCGGACCTGGTGGCCGTGCTCCAGCAAGTGTTGGGCCCACTCAGGTAGCTGGCTCAACTGCACAGGCCGTTGCAGAGTCCTGAAGGTGGTAGGCACCACCAAATTGGCTTAAGCCGGCTGGAAGAATGAGAAAATGTGTCCAGTAGTGATAAATGCCATTTAAAACCAACCCCAAGTTTGGGGCGGGATGCCTCCATTCGGAAGGTGCTACCGTGGGCTATCTCTTGGAAGGGGGTTTGTTATGGTTTGTTCCCTTGGCATCACAGAAATTTGCTCTGCGGCCCATTTGTCCACAAACCCATAGGAAACCACAGGCCCGCCGAACCTTCGATCATCCTAGGGGGGAAGTCTTAGGACTCTCTCCGGGAGAAACTCCGACGTGTTGCTGGGGTGGGGCGGGGGGGAATTCCAAAATCGTCCCATAAGATCGTCTGACAGGGACCACCCTTCTATTGGAAAGACAAGGTTAATGGTAAATACACTTTGCACGATTCACACACAGTTTGTTGGTCGTGTTTCAACGGGAAAGGAAAAGAATGGACCACGAGGTGGACCTGATTGGGCAACAGGGCTAATTTGCAGGATTCCCAAGAGTTCCAGGCACAAAGCTCAACATTGGCCACCCAAACCTGATGTTTCACCTATCCCAGAAGCAAAATCACGGGGGCCACGGAAAGACGTGGACACCGGGACAAGCAACCATGCGGAAAGTAGACCCAAGACGGAGTTTACCAAAAGGTTATTTCTCAAGGGCCCCTACCACAGCCCAACCGCCCCAGGATAAAAGGGCTTCCGACGCATGGGAAATATTGGGACTGAAAAACCCGCACTCGCTTGGCGGTATGTGAATCTCCAGCATGGCACAACATGGTCCGGGAGGGCTTCTGGAAGATGCTTTGGTTCTACACAGACTCCCGTTAGACCAGTTTGAAGGACATCTTCCTGTGAGTGGTTTATGGGCTGGTCTCGAAATGGGCTGGTCCCCTTTGGCTTCCTTTTCAACACAAGACCCACACACATGCAAGGGAGCCCTGAACCTGAATGGCATACCCCAGCATCTTCTTCTCTGTCATTATCACCATCTGGCCAAATTACTGTAAACCCCAAGCTGGAACTGGGGGAGGGGAGCCCTCCAGTAAAGGACCCATCATGAATCATCAGAAAGACTTCTTTCCCCCGCATCGGCCTAGGTCACTCCAAGCACCTGCTGGTGTTTGAAAAGAAGTGAGCATAAATTGAGTGGGATTCCCAAACCCCCATTCTCCCCTGAATCCGTGTTTTTCTTGGAGTTCCCCTTTAAAACATACCCCAACAAAGAAAGGCATTCTCACTTTAAAGGACAAGCCAGACAGACATATTCAAGGCATTTCACCTCGTGGCTTTGAGCATCACCTTTTAATTTGCTTTTGAACGGAAGGACGGAAGGACGGAAGGACCCCACCATTCCAAAAAAGCGGGGGGGGGGGGGGGGATCCAACAGTGGGATTGCACATGGCCCTGACTTCTCACAAACCTCCTCAAACCATCGCATTCCCTTGCTAAAGTTATGTCATAGGTCTCTCTCCCACTAACATGGCACCTGGCAGGGGGACACTCCAAGAGGAAACTGCTCTTTCAGGTACCCTCCGGGTGCCATGTATGTTAGGAGCAAAGGCAAGAGTCTGAAGAACCACACGGACAGGAACCAAGAAACCCATGTCCTGCACTTCACCGGAAGTCTCGCCGGCTTCTTGCCGCCTTTGGACTTAGCCAGCAGCTCCTCAAGTGAGACCACGTGGATCCCGTTCTGCTGCAGCATGGGCCCTCGGTGGTCAACTTGGATCTCTTGTAGCTAAGCGGGTACTAGCCCTGTTCTAGCTAACCTTGGGACTGACAACCACGGTAGGGAGCCATGTTCGTGCAGCGGGGTCAAGCAGGAAATCCTTGTTTTCGGTGGGCATGTGGCAAATATCCTGCCAAAATATATGTCGCTGGTTTCTATGATGGCAACAAGGGCGGCAACGAGGGCAACCACTACCATGTATCTGGCACAAGGATTCCGGCCAGCAGGAGGGGGGATGGCACTATCTCTTGCCCTACTAGGCCTTGGCAAGCAGTGCACCTCAATATTTGGCCGATTGGGCAAACGTGTAAAGGCAAACAATCCCGGGAGAACATGGAAGACCCTGCTACACTTTGATTGGTTGATTTTTTGCACTGCCAGGCCAAAGAGAACACAACCAATCTTTGCAGAAATATCCAAGCGGATGATTCGTGGCCAACCGCTTTATCCAGTTTTGCACCAATGGGAGCCTCGCCACAGAAACCAATGGAATCATGATCAAACTGACACTTCTTTGCGCTTGCCTACTTTGCGGTCTTACCTGAACCGCGCTCCCTTGAAAAGCTTATATCACTGCCAGGAAAACAAGGCAAGAAATCAAAAACATCGACCAGAAAACAAAATACACCAAAGCCCGCCGGGAATTGCTTTGGACATGCCCAATACCTTTAGTCTGAGGGATTGATTGTTTTCCTCAGATATTGCCATTTTCTGAGTAGATCTCTCCCATGCAAGATATTTCTCTTGGTGTCGGATACCGCCAAGAACTTGCGGCTACGTTGCTTGTATTCGTGCTGTTTCCAGTGTAGTGTTACCCTCAGTTTGCACATTTTGAAGGTGTGGTGAATTTATAAAGACCAGGCACTTGGCAGAGGGCAGAAAATGCAACCCACAAATCGATGAACAAAGAGCAACTAATATGGCACGTCGCAGTGAATGTAATTGTTGTGGATGAGAAGTGTTGTTTTTCTCGGCAGGGTGGAAAATCTCTGTGGTCACTTTCCTAACTTAGAGAGGGCAGTGCTGCGATTCATGCTTCAAGCTGTGTTTTGCAGTTTCTCCGAATAGTGTCAAACGCATTTGCTAGGATATTGGATGCTTGTAGTTTGGCAGACACTCTTTGAAACGTATCTATCACAAGCAACAATTCTGTACGCTAGCCATGCAATATCAGGAGCTGAGCTGGAAATCCAATCAAGCTAGGCTAACCACATGTAGAATGTACGATCATGGGATTATCAAAAGCCTGTGCTGAACATATGCAAGAAGCCAGATGGCAACGCCACATATCAAAGGACACATGCTAAAGATCTAATAGGAAATGCGCTAGAAACATACTGAGACTTGTAGAACTATAGCAGTATAGTAGATATATGCTGGACACATTCCGACACTATCTGCGACAAACGCAGCCACAGCGCTTAAACAGTCTTTATGCAGTCCTTGAAATTGCCGAACCATTCCCTATCATTGAACAACCGTGTTTCTCACGCACAGCGCGCGGGGACATTGGCCTCACTATGAAATCCGGGTGGGGGCCATTGGCTGGTACTTTCTCAGATGCCCAGTGCCCCTGGGAAGAAAAAGGTATCCTTTTTTGTTGGTTGAGTTTAAAGGGAACCCTTACCCAAAAAAAATAATAAGGAAGCAACGCACTGGGCAACAAAGCTTTGGCTTAAGGGGTGGGTCAAGACCTTTCCAGTACTTTATAGATTCAGCTCGCGTTGCCCGACAGGCTTTCTTGACAGTTCCCCGGTTTTGAAGCGGAACCCTTGCGGGAGCCACCTTCAGTGCTCCCTATATTTCTCTCCGAATGACCCGGAAGGAAACTCGACAAAAAGACCAGCCCAAAAAGTGATGGTTGAAATCACAAAGCCAACCTGTAGGAAGGTGTGTTTGGCCTTGAACGTCTTCCCAGGGTTGCCTTTACCATCCTTTACCATGTTTTGAAGGCACCGGTTTGAAAGGAGCTGGGACCTAGGGGTAGTTGCCAGCCGGGGTTTTCTGGCTTCAACTTGCCGGGGGGGTCATCTTTCCTGCACAAAAGTCAACTTTAGTCGGAGTCCTGATGAGAACTTGCGATCTGAGGGGGGTTAGCGAACTGGGTTTGATAACAACAAAGCCAAGCCGTGCCCCCACTGTATTCCAATCCGAATGGTACAAAGATGTGCAAAGTATCTGGAACTCCACGGGCGTTATCCCCCAAAGGTTGTTTCTACTCGGATGGGTGTTTTTTCCGGGTTCCTTCGCTACTCCCTGAACTTGAACACTGCTCATTTGCTAAGACCTGGGAATAAACATCCGGAGACCCCTACCTTTGTGACAAGCAAATCAGGAGCACATCAGGATTTGCTTGAATTGCTTTTAAATTGCGCTTTCAGAAACCTTCTTGAGCAAGTATGAGCAAGTCACATTCGCGTTTCCCACAAAGTGCCAAGCAAGCCTCTGGAAAGGGTATCAATGGTGATTTCCTCTGTGGGAAACGCAACACTGCGAATCAAGACAAGTGAGTCTACGTGCTGACCACTGGATTTATCGGTCCACCAAAAGTGAAGTAAAAGGCATTGCACCCCCTGTTCAAACTCAGACATGGAGCCTATTGATCACGGTAACCCCCGTGGCTTCCTTACGCGAAAACGCACCCAAACACTTACATCCGGATTCGCTTTCAGGAGTGTGGCTACGCAAACAAAGCAACCATGGCCCACCAATATTCTACCCTGGTGATGGCTTCTGCCCCCCAACCACTTCCAGGGATGGAGTGGAATATGTATATGAACAATATACATATAATATAGCCACAAATCAGAACGCTATGAAGGGTATATACATGTACATCACCCCATTTTTGTTGGGGGTAGCGGAAACCGTCTCAGAACCTGAGGGTCGTCAAGGCGCCTATCACCACATGTTGCGCAAAGATCTTGGCCACCGCCGACGCCGCCTCCGAACTCCGGGCGTTCAAGCTGGGTTGGTCACTGAGCCTTGCCCTTCACTCGGTTGCAGTTGACCCCCCTGCAAAAAGTTTAACTTTTTGGGGGTTTAGTGGAAAACGCCTTGATGTCCCACAAAGTTAAAGTCTAAAGATCCAACCCAACAGCAGTCAAGTAAACCTATAGGGCTCTCGATCGTTCATCTTGTGGATGACCGGTTTTCCAATAGCTCCTAACAAAAGCAAGTCAAAGGGTTCCCAAACGCTCCCCGCAGAATACCCTATCATCCCCTGAGAAACCCCCCGACCCGTCCTGCAAAGGTCTTGAAACCGCGTCTGAGGGGGTGGATTTGGGAGGGACAAGTATCCAATGAACATGGTAGTGTGGCCTCGCTTTCCAAGTGGCTCTGTACACGAAAACCACCGGCTCCTTTCGATTCCGCAAATCCATGGACCCTCCATGCGAAAACTCGCAACCGTGCTCGGAATCTTCATGGGGTTTCCCTTTTCAAAGCTCAAGTTTGTAGAGGCAACCCCCAAGGACCTTGAGGCTGGAAGGGTTGGGCCAAGCCATGGCCATGTTAACACCCACCTGATTTGAACAACTTGGTTTGGGCACCGAGCCATGGGCTCGGCTCATTTCTTGCCGCACGCCGAAGGCCCCTTGGGCCCTTCGGCCTCGTGCAAGACCTCCGCCAGAGCCCAGAGGCAATCCCCCAGAAACTCGAAGAACTCCGTGTTGGCGAAGTCGCGGCAAGAAATCACCACACGCTCCGGCCGGTCCTATGCTGTTTGAGCAATCCCCTGGGTCCCTTAAAGTGGTTGCCTATTCAGCGGGTTCTCAAGAATTACTCTGGGTGATTTCTTTTTAGACCACTTTGAGAGTAATTAATTTAATTGTCAGGATGTCACCTTTAAACCCAGAATCACGTAGTGATTTCCTGTTGCCATGGGTGCATCCGATCGGTAAGCCTCCCTTTTGTGGACAATCAGGAAAACCGCTTGTAATTAAAACACACAAAGGTTGATGCGCATTGCTACCGTTTCTCTAAAAAGGAGTCTATTTGTGGACGCGCCTTGTCCTTACATCAACACTAGACATTTCGATGGGTCCACTCCTGGCGTCTGGCAGAGGCTTGGCACCCATTTGCCCGTGACCTCCACCCTCATCTGCTTGACCACATGAGTAGCCTGAACGCCTCCGTCGTGTTTGTTTAATGGCCAACCCCTTGGTCTTTGTGACCTTGGTTTTCTCATGCTTTCTCCCCACATCTCCATATGGGTACGGCTCAAAATTAAAGAGCTGGGATTACGCGGGTTTTAGTCTTTGGATCCATTTACCAGGGTGCCATTTTGGCACCACTTTTTTGAGCCACAGCCATATCTCCCTGAGGAAAAAGGAGGGAGGCCCGCCCAGATTTCCGCCCAAGCATCCACCGGGCATTCCAGGGCAATCAGCGTCCCTGCAGGCAAGTCGATCTGGAGGGCGTTGCGATACACGAAGGCAGCATCCCAGGTCTCCTGTGATCTCATGCTCAATTTGCGGCCCTTGAAGCGGTTGCATGTTGAAGGTGTTTTCAAAAGTCCTTTTGGGGACGATTTCCCGGGTACTTTAAACACTTTAAGTGGCTGGGAGCGGCACTATTCCTTTTTGAACTCCTGGTAAGTGGCTCCACTGCCAGTTTCAATCAGGAGGATTTTCCCCATCTACAAGAATCTGCATTGCCTGTTTGGTGGACTCATTGGGGGGCTGATCAGATTGTTCAGGTCCAGTTCAAGAGCCAAGTTTACGACCGGACAACGATGCTGTGGAGGGCCAAGCGAGAAAGCGAATCCACACGCGAAATCGCTCCAACTACCCGCTTCTTCCAAGCAAAGCATTGCCTCTGGCGTCATTCCTGGGAAAGAACCGCTATGGCAAGCGGACCTCAAAGAATACATCCCGAAGCCACCTGCTTCACAGGGGCATCCTCCAAATCAGCCTGTAAATATGATTTGTCAACTGGCCCGAATATAAATACCCCTGAAAAACACCCTGCCCTGTTCGAGCTCGAGCGCCACGTGGCGCAACTGGTCACGCTTTGCTTTTTGAAACTTGCCTTTTATGAAAAGGGGACAGGGCTCCACTGGGCTTCTACCTTGGTTGACGTTGGGTTTGGGGAGCAGAAATCCTCAAATTTTAGCAGTTAAGTGGGGATTTCAACCACTAAACAACAATAAGCAAAAATGTAAAATGGGTCCCAACAATAACCATGCTACGGGGGTTTGTTTGTTTTCCTTCAAATTCCAAACACAAGCCCTGTCAGAGAGACAGGGAATTTGCGGATCCACATCCGGTGGTGTTTCTTTTTGCTTTTGTTTTGTCAGGGAGACAGGGAATTTGTGAATCCACATCTATATGTTTTTTTCTTGGCTGTAAGCGTCTTCACCATCCAGTTTCCCCACATGGTAAAGTAAGGTCCAGGGATGCTTCCTCTTTCGGCTCTCCAAGCCGATCAAATCCGACCAATCAATCCTACCCGACAGGCGAAAAACTATTTGCTGGTGAGTGATTGAACATCCACTTACCACAAACTGAAGGTGATCTCAACACGCCTCCAATTTTTACCCCTAAGCAACTCAATAGCAGTCGATTCAATTAAACTCCGCTTGTCAGGCAAGCCATGGCTTGCTATGACAGCAGTCTGGCTCCACGCAAATCCATAGTTTGTATCTGGTGCTTTTGCGTGAAACTGAACATGCAACTTCATGTCCAAGCCATGGCAAAGGGATTCTGGTGCATAACTTGAGCCATGTCAACTCCCGGGGGCTTCCGTTGGCTGAGGCCCGCCAAGCGGGGTCAGCCAACCCAAGAAGCGACTGTCCTGCCATGCTTCAGCCGACCCGAGAAGCAACTGTCCTGCCAAGCTTCCATCTCCTTCTTCTGCATCAGCTTGGACAAAATCTGCGGAAAGAGATCCGGGACCTCAGCTGAGTAGCTCCCAACACGGCCCTGTCAGTTTATGCTTGTTGGAGATGCAATTGCATTGTTGTGTTCTTGCAGAAGCAAGAAGCACCAGAAAAACGCGCAGCAATCAACACAAGCCACTTGAAGCTCCCTCAGACAAACATGGAAGCTACCAGAAGGCCACGGTAAATCGAACCAAGTCTTCCTTTTTCGAGGTCCGTTCGGCAGCTTCCATGGAATCGCCTGGGCAGAAGCCTCATGCCTTGCGGCCTTTCGGTTTGGGGCTGGCCGCCATGCGCCCTTCCGCCGAAAGGCTGAAAGGCCGCCCAGGTCCATGGCGATCGCGTCTTTGAAGGAGGTGTCCTGACGGGTCGATGGGTTGCCGCGCGCTTTTCCCCGGAAATTGATTGAGGGTGGGCTCCGCAAGGGTTGATTTCTTCTACGAGAGGTCCTCCAGTAGTCTTGGTTGACGTTGGAAGGGGAGCAGAAATTTAAACTCTAGCAGTTAAGTAGGGATTTCCCACACCACAATAAGCAGAAATGTAAAATGTGTCCCAACAACAACCATGTAGATAGGTTAGAATAAGTTGGTACCATTTCTTTTTCTGTCGGCTATGTTAGTAGGGGAACTTTTCCCCCAAAAAAGGGTGAGCAAGGGCACTGGGTACCTAGTCTAGGGAAACTGCCGGGCGGTTCCAACGCACCATGGGGGCCAAGGAACTTCATGTCCCCACGCCGATTTCCAAGGCCCCGGAAACGACTGGAACATCAAAGGTGGATCCACCTCTCGACCTTTTTGCAACGAAGATTCCCAACTGGGCCAAAGGAGCGCTTTGTGGAATCCCTAAGGCTTAGGTGCAAATGGGGTAGTTGAGAGCCCAAGGGTGTAGGGTTTCCTAGGAAACCTTAGGGACCCCGCCTCCCCCCCCCCCCCAAGGCAAAATGACGCCAATCAGCTTTAGACCAACCCCCTAAAAAGCAACTGGGACCCCAAATTCAAACCCCGGAGACATACCATGCCACTGAAAAAATCGTTCCGTTTCTCGAGGCTTGCCCAAAGGACCTGAAAAATAAAGGGCTAACCTTTTGGGACATCTAAAATAGACCGATACGGAAAACCCAAAGGTGACAAGGTGAAAAGGTCAAGTTCTTCTCAAAATACTTGAACCCTGCAACAAGCAATCAGCAAGGATCAAGCTCAAGCTAGTTTAACGGTCAATTCGGCCGTGGTACCTCAGTTCCCTCTCCAAAGTAGTTCTCGACTTTCCCCAAACACTCCCAATCAGTCACAACCAGCCGTACCAGTTCCAACCGGTCCCAGCCAGTCCAAACATGTCCAAACATGTCCAAACAGCACCGCTTAAGCCCTCAGTCGACGCGCATGGTTTGTCTTCAGACTCAGGATGTAGCCGCATCCCTCTGACATCTAATTAGTTTTGTGACATCATCACCGGACCCGTGTTCTGCAAACCCGACCTTTCGCCATGTGTGCTAGCTCGTTCTTATATGCGTCAGAGCGATGAGGGATGCAGTCCAGATCTCTTCAAGACTGATCAGAAAAAGGGTGTTGGATATCTACTGCTCATCATTCTGCAATCTTTCAGCCACGCGTTCGGAATCATGCAGCGATCAATCTAGCATTCACTTTGCAACATTCCCGCACAACCCAACTTCTTCCCAAATGCTGTCAAAAGCCTGTGACAAGCAGATGAGCAAGGAACAAGCTCAAGCTAGTTTAGCGGTCGTTTCGGCCGTGGTACCTCAGTTCCCTCTCCAATGTAGTTCCCGACTTTCCCAAACACTCCGAATCAGTCACAACCAACCGCACTAGTTCCACCTGGTTCCAGCCGGTTTCAGACTGTCCAAACATGTCCAAACATGCCCAAACAGCACCGCTCAAGTCCTCAGTCGACGCGCATGGTTTGTCTTCAGACTCAGGATGTAGCCGCATCCCTCTGACATCTAATTAGTGTTGTGACATCATCACCGGACCCGTGTTCTGCAAACCCGACCTTTCGCCATGTGTGCTAGCTCGTTCTTCTATGCGTCAGAGCGATGAGGGATGCAGTCCAGATCTCTTCAAGACTGATCAGAAAAAGGGTGTTGGATATCTACTGCTCATCATTCTGCAATCTTTCAGCCACGCGTTCAGAATCATGCAGCGATCAATCTAGCATTCACTTTGCAACATTCCCGCACAACCTAAGATCTTCCCAAATGCTGTCAAACACCTGTGACAAGCAGATGAGCAAGGAACAAGCTCAGGCTAGTTTAGCGGTCGTTTCGGCCGTGGTACCTCAGTTCCCTCTCCAATGTAGTTCCCGACTTTCCCAAACACTCCGAATCAGTCACAACCAACCGCACTAGTTCCGCCTGGTTCCAGCCGGTTTCAGACTGTCCAAACATGTCCAAAGATGCCCAAACAGCACCGCTCAAGTCCTCAGTCGACGCGCATGGTTTGTCTTCAGACTCAGGATGTAGCCGCATCCCTCTGACATCTAATTAGTTTTGTGACATCATCACCGGACCCATCTTCTACAAACCAGACCTTTCGCCATGTGTGGTAGCTCGTTCTTCTATGCGTCAGACTGTCAGAGCGATGAGGGATGCAGTCCAGATCTCTTCAAGACTGATCAGAAAAAGGGTGTTGGATATCTACTGCTCATCATTCTGCAATCTTTCAGCCACGCGTTCGGAATCATGCAGCGATCAATCTAGCATTCACTTTGCAACATTCCTGCACAACCTAAGTTCTTCCCAAATGCAGTCAAAAGCCTGTGACAAGCAATGAGCAAGGACCACGCTCAAGCTAGATTAGCGGTCTCTTTTGGCCGTGGTACCTCAGTTCCCTCTCCAAAGTAGTTCTCGTCTTTCCCAAACACTCCCAATCAGTCACAACCAGCCGTACCAGTTCCAATCGGCTTCAGAATGTCCAAACATGTCCAAACAGCAACCGCTCAAGACCTCAGTCGACGCGCATGGCTTGTCTTCAGACTCAGGATGTAGCCGCATCCCTCTGACATCTAATTAGTGTTGTGACATCATCACCGGACCCATCTTCTGCAAACCGAACCTTTCGCCATGTCCGGTAGCTTGTTCTTCTATGCGTCAGAGCGATGAGGGATGCAGTCCAGATCTCTTCAACACTGATCAGAAAAAGGGTGTTGGATATCTACTGCTCCTCATTCTGGAATCTTTCAGCCACACGTTCGGAATCATGCAGCGATCAATTTAAGGTCTAGCATTCACTTTGCAACATTCCCGCACAACCCAACGTCTTCCCAAATGCTGCCAAAAGCCTGTGACAAGCAGATGCGCAAGGATCAACCTCAAGCTAGTTTGGTGGTCTTTTCTGGCCGTGGTACCTCAGTCCCCTCAGTCACAACCAGCCATACTAGTTCCACCTGGTTCCAACCGGTTCCAGACTGTCCAAACATGTCCAAGCAGCACCGCTCAAGTCCTCAGTCGACGCGCATGGTTTGTCTTCAGACTCAGGATGTAGCCGCATCCCTCTGACATCTAATTAGTTTTGTGACATCATCACCGGACCCATCTTCTGCAAACCGGACCTTACGCCGTCCGGCAGCTAGTACTTCTATGCGTCAGACTGTCAGAGCGATGAGGGATGCAGTCCAGATCTCTTCAAGACTGATCAGAAAAAGGGTGTTGGATATCTACTGCTCATCATTCTGCAATCTTTCAGCCACGCATTCGGAATCATGCAGCGATCAATCTAGCATTCACTTTGCAACATTCCCGCACAACCCAAGCTCTTCCCAAATGCAGTCAAAAGCCTGTGACAAGCAATGAGCAAGGACCACGCTCAAGCTAGATTAGCGGTCTCTTTTGGCCGTGGTACCTCAGTCCCCTCTCCAAAGTAGTTCTCGACCTTCCCAAACACTCCCAATCAGTCACAACCAGCCGTACCAGTTCCACCCGGTTCCAACCGGTTCCAAACATGTCCAAACAGCACCGCTCAAGTCCTCAGTCGACGCGCATGGCTTGTCTTCAGACTCAGGATGTAGCCGCATCCCTCTGACATCTAATTAGTGTTGTGACATCATCACCGGATCCATCTACTGCAAACTGGACCTTTCACCATGTCCGGCAGCTCATACTTCTATGCGTCAGACTGTCAGAGCGATGAGGGATGCAGTCCAGATCTCTTCAAGACTGATCAGAAAAAGGGTGTTGGATATCTACTGCTCATCATTCTGCAATCTTTCAGCCACGCGTTCGGAATCATGCAGCGATCAATCTAGCATTCACTTTGCAACATTCCTGCACAACCTAAGTTCTTCCCAAATGCAGTCAAAAGCCTGTGACAAGCAATGAGCAAGGACCACGCTCAAGCTAGATTAGCGGTCTCTTTTGGCCGTGGTACCTCAGTTCCCTCTCCAAAGTAGTTCTCGTCTTTCCCAAACACTCCCAATCAGTCACAACCAGCCGTACTAGTTCCACCCGGTTCCAACCGGTTCCACACATGTCCAAACATGTCCAAACAGCACCGCTCAAGTCCTCAGTCGACGCGCATGGCTTGTCTTCAGACTCAGGATGTAGCCGCATCCCTCTGACATCTAATTAGTTTTGTGACATCATCACCGGACCCGTGTTCTGCAAACCAGACCTTTCGCCATGTGTGCTAGCTCGTTCTTATATGCGTCAGAGCGATGAGGGATGCAGTCCAGATCTCTTCAAGACTGATCAGAAAAAGGGTGTTGGATATCTACTGCTCATCATTCTGCAATCTTTCAGCCACGCATTCGGAATCATGCAGCGATCAATCTAGCATTCACTTTGCAACATTCCCGCACAACCTAAGATCTTCCCAAATGCTGTCAAACACCTGTGACAAGCAGATGAGCAAGGAACAAGCTCAAGCTAGTTTAGCGGTCGTTTCGGCCGTGGTACCTCAGTTCCCTCTCCAATGTAGTTCCCGACTTTCCCAAACACTCCGAATCAGTCACAACCAACCGCACTAGTTCCGCCTGGTTCCAGCCGGTTTCAGACTGTCCAAACATGTCCAAACATGCCCAAACAGCACCGCTCAAGTCCTCAGTCGACGCGCATGGCTTGTCTTCAGACTCAGGATGTAGCCGCATCCCTCTGACATCTAATTAGTTTTGTGACATCATCACCGGACCCATCTTCTGCAAACTGGACCTTTCACCATGTCCGGCAGCTCATACTTCTTTGCGTCAGACTGTCAGAGCGATGAGGGATGCAGTCCAGATCTCTTCAAGACAGATCAGAAAAAGGGTGTTGGATATCTACTGCTCATCATTCTGCAATCTTTCAGCCACGCGTTCGGAATCATGCAGCGATCAATCTAGCATTCACTTTGCAACATTCCTGCACAACCTAAGTTCTTCCCAAATGCAGTCAAAAGCCTGTGACAAGCAATGAGCAAGGACCACGCTCAAGCTAGATTAGCGGTCTCTTTTGGCCGTGGTACCTCAGTTCCCTCTCCAAAGTAGTTCTCGTCTTTCCCAAACACTCCCAATCAGTCACAACCAGCCGTACTAGTTCCACCCGGTTCCAACCGGTTCCACACATGTCCAAACATGTCCAAACAGCACCGCTCAAGTCCTCAGTCGACGCGCATGGCTTGTCTTCAGACTCAGGATGTAGCCGCATCCCTCTGACATCTAATTAGTGTTGTGACATCATCACCGGACCCGTGTTCTGCAAACCCGACCTTTCGCCATGTGTGCTAGCTCGTTCTTATATGCGTCAGAGCGATGAGGGATGCAGTCCAGATCTCTTCAAGACTGATCAGAAAAAGGGTGTTGGATATCTACTGCTCATCATTCTGCAATCTTTCAGCCACGCATTCGGAATCATGCAGCGATCAATCTAGCATTCACTTTGCAACATTCCTGCACAACCTAAGTTCTTCCCAAATGCAGTCAAAAGCCTGTGACAAGCAATGAGCAAGGACCACGCTCAAGCTAGATTAGCGGTCTCTTTTGGCCGTGGTACCTCAGTTCCCTCTCCAAAGTAGTTCTCGTCTTTCCCAAACACTCCCAATCAGTCACAACCAGCCGTACTAGTTCCACCCGGTTCCAACCGGTTCCACACATGTCCAAACATGTCCAAACAGCACCGCTCAAGTCCTCAGTCGACGCGCATGGCTTGTCTTCAGACTCAGGATGTAGCCGCATCCCTCTGACATCTAATTAGTGTTGTGACATCATCACCGGACCCGTGTTCTGCAAACCCGACCTTTCGCCATGTGTGCTAGCTCGTTCTTATATGCGTCAGAGCGATGAGGGATGCAGTCCAGATCTCTTCAAGACTGATCAGAAAAAGGGTGTTGGATATCTACTGCTCATCATTCTGCAATCTTTCAGCCACGCATTCGGAATCATGCAGCGATCAATCTAGCATTCACTTTGCAACATTCCCGCACAACCTAAGATCTTCCCAAATGCTGTCAAACACCTGTGACAAGCAGATGAGCAAGGAACAAGCTCAAGCTAGTTTAGCGGTCGTTTCGGCCGTGGTACCTCAGTTCCCTCTCCAATGTAGTTCCCGACTTTCCCAAACACTCCGAATCAGTCACAACCAACCGCACTAGTTCCGCCTGGTTCCAGCCGGTTTCAGACTGTCCAAACATGTCCAAACATGCCCAAACAGCACCGCTCAAGTCCTCAGTCGACGCGCATGGTTTGTCTTCAGACTCAGGATGTAGCCGCATCCCTCTGACATCTAATTAGTTTTGTGACATCATCACCGGACCCATCTTCTGCAAACTGGACCTTTCACCATGTCCGGCAGCTCATACTTCTTTGCGTCAGACTGTCAGAGCGATGAGGGATGCAGTCCAGATCTCTTCAAGACAGATCAGAAAAAGGGTGTTGGATATCTACTGCTCATCATTCTGCAATCTTTCAGGCACGCGTTCGGAATCATGCAGCGATCAATCTAGCATTCACTTTGCAACATTCCCGCACAACCTAAGTTCTTCCCAAATGCAGTCAAAAGCCTGTGACAAGCAATGAGCAAGGACCACGCTCAAGCTAGATTAGCGGTCTCTTTTGGCCGTGGTACCTCAGTTCCCTCTCCAAAGTAGTTCTCGTCTTTCCCAAACACTCCCAATCAGTCACAACCAGCCGTACTAGTTCCACCCGGTTCCAACCGGTTCCACACATGTCCAAACATGTCCAAACAGCACCGCTCAAGTCCTCAGTCGACGCGCATGGTTGTCTTCAGACTCAGGATGTAGCCGCATCCCTCTGACATCTAATTAGTTTTATGACATCATCACCGGACCCATCTTCTGCACTGCGCATCATTCTGCGATCTTTCGGCCGCGATCATGTAGCATGCGCACAGCAACATATCTGCACAACTCGAGTTTTTCCCAAGGTGCTCTCAGGCCCCCGCGACAGGCACGCGTCAAGCGCAACCTAGTTCAAGGACACCGGTGATCCAATTTATACCCCGGGGTTTGATGAGGAGGGTGGGACCAATTCCTAAGAAACCAAGAGGCTCAGATCTGTCTCGCCATACTGAGGCTTCCAGTGACCTTCGCGGGGCTAAACGATATGGCTTTTCCTGATGGCAATCGTTTGCAAGCTACTGGGGCAACTCCCAGTTCTGGGCAGAACTTATCATTTGGAGACATCTCCAAGCATTTTGCCATGCACCAACTCTATGTAGACCAAAATCTGGAGTGCACACCTCATGGCGAGAGCCGAGTGCGTCTCCTCTTGCTCCAGTTCCGCGAGATCCGGTGGTGCATCCGCCAGCTCGGAGGTCCAGCGCTGCAGGAGGCTGGGCACCATGAACTTCCCGTCTCCTGTGGACCAATTGCTGGAGGAGTTCTTTACAAACGGGATGGCCTCGCAAACAACGGACTGTTCTCTGCTTCCCCACTAAAACTGAGCAGAACCGCTAGTGGAATCGCTAGAGGTCATGCAGTGCTTACCTATGAGCAGACGGCTAGCGGCTGAGCGGCCGCATGATGACTGGATGTTGTCGCGACGGAATGGAACAAAATGAAATGAATGAATTCAGTGGATGGAATGGAATGGAATGGAATGGAATGGAATGGAATGGAATGGAATGGAATGGAACGGAATGAATGAAATGAATGAAATGAAATGAAATGAAATGAAAAATGAAAAATGATATGAATTGAACAATGAAATGCCATGAAATGATGAATGAATGAATGAATGAATGAATGAATGAATGAATGAATGAATGAATGAATGAATGAATGAATGAATGAATGAATGAATGAATGAATGAATGAATGAATGAATTAATGAATGAATGAATGAATGAATGAATGAAGGAATGAATGAATGAATGAAGGAATGAAGAATGAATGAATGAATGAATGAAGGAATGAAGGAATGAAGGAATGAAGGAATGAAGGAATGAAGGAATGAAGGAATGAAGGAATGAAGGAATGAAGGAATGAAGGAATGAATGAATGAATGAATGAATGAATGAATGAATGAATGAATGAATGAATGAATGAATGACATGAATGAAATGACATGAAATGAAATGAAATGAAAAATGAAATGAAATGAAAAATGAAATGACATGAAATGAAATGACGAATGAATGAATGAATGAATGAATGAATGAATGAATGAATGAATGAATGAATGAATGAATGAATGAATGAATGAATGCATGAATGAATGAATGAATGAATGAAATGACATGACATGAAATGAAATGAAAAATGAAATGAAATGAAAAATGAAATGACATGAAATGAATTGATGAATGAATGAATGAATGAATGAATGAATGAATGAATGAATGAATGAATGAATGCATGCATGCATGAATGAATGAATGAATGAATGAATGAATGAATGCATGAATGAATGAATGAATGAAGTGAAATGAAAGGAAATGACATGAAATGCAATGACATGACATGACATGACATGACATGACATGAATGAAATTAAATGAAATGAAATGACATGAACTGAAATGAAAAATGAAATGACCTGACATGACATGAAATGAATGAATTAAAATGAATGATTGAAATTAATTACTGACATGACATGAAATGGCATGACATGAAATGACATGAAATCAAATGACATGAAATGACACGGAATGGACTATAATGACATGAGATGAAATGACATGACATGGAATGGAATGAATGGATGGATGGATGGATGAATGAATGAGTGCTTTAGAACCCGGGATGGCCTTGCAACAAACTGACAGTTCTCTGCTTCCCCTCCACTACCACTGAACAAATGGGTCAGAACATGTCGCTGCACTTGTTGAAGCGCCCCCAGGTAAGGAACTTTCATCACCCCTCTTTGAGGCGATTTGGCGAACATTTGCAACCAGATTCCATGGTCTCCAGATGTCTCCAGTCCCTGTTTGAGGCAAAAAGGCCACTTGATCCACGGGAACCCCTGAGGCGATTTGCCTGCAACCAGATTCCTATGCTCTCCTATGGGCATCAAGAAGCCATCTGCCACCAGAAAGTCCACCAGGACTTTCTTGAAGTCTGTCGGCTCGTGTTTGCTCCTGGCGGCTGGCGCCCCGATGCAAAATCCGGGCGCGCGGCTTGAGTGGCTTCGCAAGTCACTGAGGCAGGGG
Organism: Effrenium voratum; assembly: GCA_963377175.1. Taxonomy (NCBI): domain Eukaryota; class Dinophyceae; order Suessiales; family Symbiodiniaceae; genus Effrenium; species Effrenium voratum. Next base: position 809,801 of record CAUJNA010002190.1, on the reverse strand, counting down.
ATTCGAGAGGGTGGCACCCATTGGCTCAGGGAGGATTGCCCGCAACTGTCTGGTCGAAAGCTGGAGCTAACAAAGCTGAAGCCTTGCAGCTGCTCTTGTACTCTTGGGCAGTCGCCCCCTTTCGAATCCCCCCCCACATAAGATCAGCGAGCCATCTTGCAGTGCATCTCATGCACTCCGGTGCCCGCGACTTGAAGACTTTGGACCCCTCCAAAACTTGCGCTCAGGGAATGAGAAATGGAATGAACCCAGGGTCTTCAAGGAAACCACCAGTATGGCTTTTTCGTCGGGGTCATTCCACTTCTCATTCCCTTCCCTGCACCCCAGTTGCAACCAGCAGTGTGGCTCTTTTTCGGGATGAGTCATGCCACCTTCTTTTTCCTCCCCTGCCAATTCCTCGCACCAGCCACAAAAAAAAACATGAAATGACATGACATGAAAAAAAACACGTGCACCAAAAAACCGGGGGAAACAAAAAACAACTCCTCCCCACCGACCCAAGACCCGCCACAAAAACACCCAGCCCGCGGCCGCGGTCGCGGTTCGGAGTTCGGGGCGCCTGGGCTGAGCCTTGGGCGCCTCGAGCTTCAGCAAGTTCCTCGACCAAGAGGTGGTCTTCAAATCCGTGGCCGTGGTCAAAAACCGTTGAAACCCATGGTTTGAAAAACCAGAAGGTTTGTGGGGTATTTACGTTAGGGAATCGAAATCAAACCATAAGCTTTGTGACGGTATTTACGTCGGGGAATCGAATCAGAAACCACTGTTTCTTAGGTGGTGCGAGATGGGTTTCGCAACCATCCACAGTAGGTACCCCTAAATGGGTTGCCCTGGTAAATGGCCCTGGTTAATGGAGCCCTTTTTGGAAGTGAAGGAACCCCATGTGGCTGTGGGTCAAAAATAGGGTAACCCCTGAATGGGTTGCCCGGGCAAATGGCCCTGGTTAATGGGGCACTTTTTGGAACAGTGGTCCAGCAAGTTTTGCAACACCTGAAATTACCCCCAATACATGCGTTCCGCCCCACAGGACCTTGACCAGGACCTTGGCTCGGCTCATTTAGGTTTTAGAGCTTAGGTTTAGGGTTCAGGGTTATTGGATTTTAGGGTTTAGGTTTAGGTTTATTGGATTTTAGGGTTTAGGTTTAGGATTTTAGGGTTGGGTGGGTTCGCCCAGGCAAGCAGAGCCAGAAAAGTGTACATAGCTGGCTGCAAACAAAGACTAGCTTGCGTGCAAGAGGGGAAAAAAGGAAATCCCGCACACACGATTCCCGCAGAGGGTGCGCATTTCGGGGCCCAACCCCAGACTTCGGCCCCACACACTTGGTCCGGACCTGTGAGCTTCAACCTCTCAAAACACTGGCCCTGCGCATGTTTTCTGACACATTCAGGCGGGCCGTCGGGGCAATACACGTATTGGCCGTGAAATTAGACAATGGGATCCCCTAGTCATCTCTGCCAAATTATCAGTCAAGTCGAAACCCGAGACTCGAAAACAAACTGCAACCTGTCGTCAGGACCCTAAACAACCAACTGAACAATTATTTCTTTTGAGGTATACAAATAATGTGCTTAAAAACGTCATCCTGCAAGACTTGCAACCAACTGCCCGAAAGGCAGAAGGGAACTCTCTCTCCTTGTGGGTTTGCTCTTTGGTAAGGCGCCAACCCCGGGCCACTTTGGCAAGGTCCTCCAGAGAGGTTCGAATAAGGGTACCGTTTCTTTTTGCTGTAGTCTATTTTACTAGGGGACCCCTCCCAAGCAAAAAAGGGGTGAGCGAGGGCAGGCGGACCCGGGCCACTTTGGTTCCAAGCTTCTTCCAGAGCTCCGGCAGCAGCTCCGCACTTAAGACCGCTGACTCGTGCAGCAGGTCCGCCTCAGCAACTTTTTCCACGGATCCAGTCGAGTGGTGCCCAACAAAAAAAAAAAAAACGTGCGAGTTGCACGTTTTGCTCAGGGCCACGGGAAAATTTGGCCGGGAAACATGTACCGTGCACCCGGATCAGGGGCTTGTGGAGTTGGGCACCCGGGTCTCAATGGAAGCACATGGGACCGGATGGAGGCGTCAGGACCAGCGCTTGGCTACGGCAATGGGTGCAAACTAAGCGCTTGGACTGGTGGGTCGTTTTGACACATGTCCGGAAGGGCATGAAGAGAATCAAATCATGACCAAAATGAGCTGGGATGAACGACAAACAAGACCTTTGGATTTGAGGGGTGCATCGGGCCACCACGTTCTGTGGCGATTAAAATCAAGGGCAAGCTCACAGAATTCCCAACTCACCCCACAGGTGCTGGAAAGGAGTGGTTTATCCCATCTAACCTTGACACAATCAAAATCATAGTGGCAAATCAGGGGAGACATCCGGTCGACTCGTTGCGGGCAAGTGAAACAAGTCAAACGCCCCTGAAACCAGTCGGATACCTTCTCACTGGCTCGCTGGCGCGTGCCGCCTGCTCCGTCATCTTTGCCACTACGCGGGGGCAGTCCAAGATGTTGGCCTCTCGGGGAATCAAATGGTGTCAAATTGGGATTAAGAACAAAATGGGTGCAGTCTTTTCTTTGAGGGTCCCATATGGTTGGTTTTAAAGGGAGGTCCCCTAAAAAGAGACACACCCAAATGGCAGTCTTCCTCTCAGCTTCCATTTCAGGCCACTTTTCAGGGAGGATGAAGCGCACCCCAATGGCCAACACATAAGCCTATTCAACCTCTGGGGCTTCACCCTCTAAACGAAGACAAGATGTATGATTTTCAACTTGAGCCGTACAACAGCCAGAAAAATATTCCAAAAGATCCTTCAATTATATTTGCTCTCTGCTCTCAAGTGAACAAGCTTCAAACCTCTTGCCCAAAGCGAATCGATCTTTCGACCTTGGGGCTTTTCCTGCTGTCTTGTCTGGGAAAGTGGGGCGCACGAGAAAGTAACAGGCACAATTCGCAATTCCCTGTATTTCGGCACGTGCCGGATTCTGCCAAACACAAGGCCAAACTCAGTGTAAGACCGGTGACTGTTTCAATAAATATTAAGATTTCCAAAAATGGGAGGTCCATGTGCTAACGTAACTGATCGGGGGTTGCTCAAACTAAACCCCAGTTTACGAATAGGGCGGGGTGTTCCCCTCCAATCGTGATGATTCGCCAGTAAGTTCAGGGACACCCCCAATAAAATAAACAGGGGTGGAAAATCAGGTCAACACTACTAGGTCCTCCAGTAGAGAGGTTAGAATAAGGGTACCGTTTCTTTTTTCTGTAGTCCTTTTTAGTCGGGGAACCCTCCCCAAAAAAGAAACGGTAAAAAGGCACCTAGCTGGGGAACCTAGACGACCATTTTGAGAAGCCATGCCGGCGCTGGGGGATTTGTCAACTTTGGGACACCGATTTGAAGAACCATCGAGCGCCTGCGCCAGCGCCAGCATCTCCGGGTCCGTGAAAACGCCCTCGGAAGCCAGGCCCACCGTGTCCGCGAAGAAATGGACCTACGTCCAGTTGAAAAAAACAACACCTGGGTATGTCTCAAAAAGGGGATTTGGAGCCCCGAAAATGTCCCTTTGGACCAGCCTGAAAATGGGACCCACAAAGAAACACAACCTCAATGCCCATAACAGGATTCCGGCCGGCAGAAGGATGCATCCCAAAACCATGTGCCTTACAAGGATTCGGACCCTGCATCAGCGGGCACTTGCTTGATTCTCGGACTGGCCCAAATCAATGAATCCTGCAAGGAAACCTGTGCAACCCTCCACACCAGGAGCAAAGGAATCCCCCAACAAAAGGCCATTCATGGGTGAGCTGGTTATGCCCACAGGTCAGCTCGTTGCAGCTTCGGTCAAAATATGTTTTTGGAGACCCGCTCGGAATTCGGTGCTCGAATAACATGTGGCGCACTTGAAGCCTTGGTCCGATTCGCGCAAAGTCTGGTCCTAAATGCTCCCGGGGCAAGGCCCATACTCCATGGAAAGCGCTGAGGAAAACAAAAGCAAGCCAAGCGTATATCCTGTGGTTGTTCGGAGGCTCGGCACAAAAAAACACGGAGCAACCCAAATTCTAGATCAAGCCAACAAAACAAACACAGGGCCAAACCAAGTTGATATTTGGGCCGTGGTATGCGTTGCCGGCTAGGGCACGTGGTTCCTGGGACACCAACACAAAGGAACTAGAGAGCACCACAACTTGGTTGACGTTGGGTTCGGGGAGCAGAAATTCTCAAATTTTAGCAGCTAAGTGGGGATTCCAACCACTAAACCACAATAAGCAAAAAACAACAACATGTTTCCCAACAACAACCATGAAAAGGCAGGCAAACAACAAAAGGGTCCCAACACCCGGGCCGCGGGCCCCAAAGACACCAACATCGTACAAAGCAGTAGTCGGGATCCCACCAAGCCAAAGCCGGCCCATGGGGGTTTTCATAGGCGCGTTCACCACCGAGTGCCGACCTTAAACAAAAACCCAACCCTTCAAGCCGCCAAGGAATGACAGTTTTTGTTCGTTTTGTTTCTTGTTTTTGGAGAACATCAAACTCCAACCTGGCAGTAAAAACAACATCAAAAACCGGAAGCCAAGCGTGGCAGTCAAAACCGCCCTTCCAATCCAAACACGTGCATCCCCGAAAGCACCCCCCAAGCGAGCGCCCTACCATGCCTCCCCAAGCTCATGGAGGAAGGCCAATGCTTCGAAGACCTCCGAGTTGGGTTCAGATCCCAGGTTCACTTGTGGGTTAAATTCGGAAACCGAACCACTAAACCAACTAAAAAGCCAAACAAGCTAAGAAAACGGCTGGGAGCCGCCAAGGGAAGTGGTTCACGGTTGCCTAAATCCGATCCCGACATTTCACCAGGTTTCGAATCAAAATTAACGGGCTTGGCACGGAAGTTGTTGAAGCCCTTGGCTTCATAGGCTTCGCGGCTCCATAAGGCAAACAAGGAGGACAAGACTTGTTTGCCCAACGCCCTTGGCCCCAAGAAAAGCGGTCAGTGGCGCCTTGATTGGTTGGGTTAAGCAAGCTCCCTGTCGGGTAACGCAGAACACCCATGGATTGGCTAAGAGCCTCCCAGCTTTGGAAGAACCCAAGCCCGCCCAAGAAAGCCCAGATTCCCATGGTGCCATCCCACTTTTCTCGAACAACCCGATCCCATCTTCCAAAAAAAACAAACACGACCCATTCCAAAACACGGAAACAAGGGCAGCCAGTGGCCACTGGGTGCCTGGGTTGATTCCTCCCCCACCCCCCGAAGGTTTCGGATATGAAGTAGAGTCTGGATCCCTTTTAGCCACGCCTCAGGCTCTTCCGCTTTGAGCCCGAAGTGTGCGGCCAGCTGAGCCACCTCGACCCAAGGTGGGTTTCACTTTGTTGGTTGCTCGGTTGGTTGCTTTGTTGGTTGCTCGGTTGGTTTCTTGGTTGGTTGTTCGGTTGGTTGCTTTGTTGGTTGCTCGTTTGGTTGCTTAGTTGGTTGGCTCATTTGCGGGCTATGGGTTGATTTATGGATTTGTGTAGAACATTGCAAGGAGGGTTTATGGACAACCCACCCCTTTTGCAAGGTTGGTTTCAAGGAAACGCCAAGACAAACATATTGGGCGGGCAGCCCCCAAACTTGCGGGGTGTGTGGTGGACATTTGGGCCTCCCCCCCGAGTTGACCGACGAATCAGCAAGCCTTGCCCGAGCGTGTCCTATTCGAAGCCAAGCGTGTCCGAGTTCAGAGGAAGAGGCAGGAAGGTAAGAATACGGACACAAGGGAATAACACAACAACAATCACGTGTGCATGGTGTAGGACAGGTTTAGGCTCGGTTTAGGATTGGTTTCGACAAGGCAGGTGGACTTGTTACCAAGATGGCAAGGAGTCACGGGCCATTCTCCCAAACATCCAATGGACATGGAAAGAAAGGGCATTGTTTGCACATGATTTGGGACCCCCCCTAGAGAAAGGGGGAAAAGGCACCACGGCACCACTGAAGGTCTAGATCATAGATGTTTCACCCAAGAATTGAACCATGGACGCAAAACTGCAGCGTCCTCAAGGAGTCCCCCGTTCCTGCGGCCGGGAACACAAGGACAACTTGGAAAGCAAGGTAAGAAAAAAAAACACAATGGGAAACAAAGGAGAACCAAAGAACAACAAAGGGAAAACAGCGAAACACAGAGGAACGAGCAAAACACACCAAAGCAACATCAAGAAACAACAAACGGAAGCAAAGGTAAAGGAAAACACATGAACAAAGCAAAACGGGCAACTCCGCGGCTTGAAACTATAGGTTCCTTCCCTTTGGCTGCCCGTTGGGATTCCAAATGAGCTCAAATGGCCCACAGCTCACTTAGGCTCAATGGTTGAACTCACAAGGATCGAGGTTTCCCTCGAACTAGCCTGGCACCTAACAGGGTATCCGTGAGGAAACTGGGCTTCCAGGTACCTTCCAGGTGCTAGGTTCGTGGGCAGGGTGATTCATAGTTCATCCCTGTGGGGTGAAGGTTGCCACATAGGGGAGGGCAGTTTACTGGTTAGAATGGAACCAGAAGGGCAGGGCAAAAAGTGCGAGTTCAGTTTGGCAATGCTTACTTCCATTTGCGTTTTCGCCCCGTGGAACGAAACATATTTTCCAGTGATAAGACTCCCTTTCAAAACCGACAAGTTTTTACACATATAACATTATTGAGCAACTGCAAGGTGTACACCGTGCAAACTCGCAACCCCTCAAGACTGCAATTCTCACCGCTCTGCCGGCCTAAATTCACCCAAGGGGCTTGCTTCACCTTCAGGTACGGAGGCTGGCCATCTGCTCGGAGAATATCCAGGAGCTTCCTCGCTCGAGCCAACCCCGGAACCTGGGGGGGGAGGGTTCTGAAACCGAAGCTCTTGGTAGGTAATCGGATACGAAAGGACGTGCCAAAGACATTGAACTCTGCTGAAACAAAGAAGACCTGCTCCGAAATGAGCTGGCATTTGGGTGCTGGTATCTTTCAGGGACCCCGGATCGACAGGTCATCCTGGGATCATACATCTTCCGAAAATGTCAGATGGGCCCTTATGCACCCTTAATCCATTCGTCTCGCATTCCCCCTACTATCCCCTGCTTACATGTTGTCAACAAGGAGCATACATTGGCTCCTTGGTGACTCATTGCAAGGGGCCATTTGACTTCCCATACACATCTGAGCAAGACGCTAAATAGACTTCGGACGCGGGAACTGCTATTGGTAAAACTCAGAATTCCAGACGAATTCACGGAAAGGAACGATGGCATGAACATAAAGACACACATGCGTCTCTTAAAACAAAACGGTCCGCGCAGCCCGGGTCCCGGGTATCGCTGGCGTCCAGAACGGGGCCCCCTTTTTCCCAGCCACTAGCCCAGATGCCCACAACGAACCGCCTTCTTTTGCACCCAGCAAAAAGCAACAGAGCATTGCACAAAAGGACTTGTGCTTAGGCTTATTCAGAAAACATTGATTTGTGTTGTCAGCTTGTCTCGCAACGCGAACCCTCACCAAACAAAGCAAATGAGCCCAGTGACCGACTTTGGAGAACAGCACGCAGAGAAACTTGATCAAGTTTGGCTGGCCAACCGTTCAGGAACTGGACAAGCTTTCTGAAGAATTCATTCCGATAGCAGTGAAGACAAGGGCTCGGCGTTTCTTATTGGCTTCGTCACCCAGTCAAAGTCGGGAAGCAAAAGCCACACCTTGGCGCTCGTTGATGGCCCCTCGCACTTCTTCCCGGCCCCTAGTGCGTCCGGACTAGTTACTAGTAATTAGGCTGCAATGATGGCTTTGCTACTGTGGGTGGACGATATCCTGCACCACTTTGAAACCATGCGACACCATAGTTTGTTGGTATTTACAGGGGAATCATCAGGAACCAGGATTTCTTAGGTGGTGCGAAATGGATTTCGTCCATCCACACTATGGCTCATGAAGCGGGGACTGGTTGCAAGCGGGCTTCACGTAGAGCAGAGGCTGCGGTTTGCTGTGGGGCCCCGTCTTCTGGGAGTCCTGGCGCACGCAAATCTGTGGCTCAAGTCTTCCAAAAAGAAGAAATGGACCTGCAAATGGAATACCAAAGGGCTGGGAACGCACTTTGTTGGGTCCCACTTCGCCATCTCCCAAGAAAGGCCACCTTTCTGCACATTCATTGTACCCCTCAAGGTGCCTTGGACTGATGGCCCCAACTACATACCCTACAAAGCCAGGTTGTAGAGAGTCAATGAGGGGAACCTGGTTCCAACGAATGGGACGGCAAGGGAAAAGTCCAAGGATCGCCTTGCCTGCTCTGGTCTTTGGGAAAAGGAGGAGGTTGGCGATGCCATATATGTAGGTTTGTCTCGAATTGGGGCAGCCCTGCTTGTAACACCATGAGCAGTTCAAAGCGGCCCGATCCTCATGCAGGTGATTCGCGTGCCTTTCTTGCCTGGGTACCTTTGGCACCTTGTGCCCATATAGTTGAGCCTTTGTGATATATGAGCTGCAGGACAAGGACATGGGAAACTTAGGACTGGTCCTGTGCCTGTTCTAGGAAACTTAGTGAGCCCCATGCCCGGTACCAACTGAAAGCCAGTCATTTTGGGCGAACATACTTGTGGAACCTGACTGGTAAACCACCCCCTCCCTTCGGTCTCAAAGTCGACAAGGTATGGGAAAGCCGGATTTTGGGAGGGATGAATCCGGACCAGTCCTCTCCGGTCCTTTCCCGTGGGGACCCGTGTCTTGCCAAACGGACTGCAATTGGGAAGTAAAAGGAAATTGCATTTCATGCTTTTCGAAGGCCCTGAGAGGGACTTCATTAATCCAAGTTTGGTGTTCTTCGGGGAAGGGGGTACCCTGTACGAGCTTGTCAAACCTTGTTGCTTTAAACAAATTGTGCTAAGAAATTTTGCTGTTACCGGCTAGCCGTTTGATTGATTTTGGGAATGGTAGCCCTTGAGACTATCAATGAAAGGAGTTAGTATTGGCAAAAGTATTGGCAATAGCTTTGATTTATGGTTTTTAGTATTGTCTCTGCATTTTGGGCCGAAAAGGGGGCGTGTTTAATCAGAGGGGGGTTTGGGAGGTGCCCCAACAAATTGAGAGGGTTCTTTGAAAGTAGCATTGGCTGGCAAACGGCTGGGAATACTTGGACTCTTTAGTCATAGGGGGTTCACCAATCATTGGTAGCCCTTCTGGTGTAAAGGCAAATCGCCCTCCACCCGCAGCCTGCCCTGGTCAAACCCACGACCTGGTTTATCTGTTGCCAACGATGACCCTTGCAGAAAAAGAAGTAGAACAGCTTCAATCTTGGGCAGATCAGTTAAAAAGGCAAACCACCAGAAAGTGAAACTGGGTGCCACTAAACAGCCAAGCACTTCAAACACAAAACCTCCAGTGGCCGTGGAAAAACGGTACCCATTTTGGGTTCTTGAGTCATAAAAGGGGACCTGCCCCTCCAAAACGAGCCAATGAAATCTGCGAAAGTGAGATTTGCTCCCTCACCTGCCTGCACCATGTCTTGGATGGCTGCTTGCAGCTGCTTCACGCCATTCTTCTCTACAGACTGGCTGTTGTCCACCGGAAAGAAGCACAGGCCGTGCTCCTAGCAGCCGATCGAAATTCTACCAACCAGCCCACTGAGCGGGGTGTTGTTCCCGATCTCCAAAAGACAGTTGGTACACACACAAATGCATGTATATCTGTGTATATGTGTATATATAAAGATATTTATATATTTCTCCAGGAACGCCTGTTGAAATCACCCTGGGGTTTCAACAGCGCTCTTCGAACGCAGTCCCTCAAATTTCCCCAAATGGGGTGTGAAGGCACGCCTAGACGTCACCAAGCAAAAATAATTGCTACGGGGTGAGGCCAGCAAGCTCCTTTCTCTTGTCAGTCCGTGAAGAAACCAATGTCCCACTCGGCCACTAGCTATTTGTTTTGGGAAAAGAGAGCTCCAACCAAGAAAGCGGAATACACTGAAAATGGAATGTGTGGGCACACCAACCTGCTCACTTCATCCATCTTCATCCTGTGCGGGACCGGTTTCTGGATCGCAGCATCGATTTTGCAGGTGCAATGGACGCGTCCAACGCCCTCCCCTCCCAACCCAAGAAGAATGAGGCAAATTGGCAAATGGATTTAAATCCAAATTGAGGGCGCTTTGGACATCGCTCACACGAATGAACTTTCGAATCCAGCACCCAACTTCCCCCCAAAACCCTCGACGACCAGCCGGAAACGTTTCCTTCTCTTGCTGGCCAATGGATCCTCAAATCAGGTAGAGGTAAATTTCCTCTGGCCCATATGGCCCGGAGCTATGCTTAGATGGCCTGGGACTGGTGAGTTATCATGCGTATAATTATAAACCACCTAACCTAGTTGTTAGTCTCTGTTCAATGGGTCGTAACCATTTAGCTAACTCCGTGGCCAAGTCGTTGAAACATTTGGCGCAACCTGGGACGCACCCTCCACGCCATGATTGTCAGGGGCTCCTCAAAGAGGGGAACCCCGAACAAAATAACAATAAAATAAAAAGGAACCCTATTAACCCCAAATAGGCCTGATTCGTCGCTATGAGGACTCCAACCCCATTTGAACATAGTTGTATGGTTCAGGCTTTTCCCACCCCTGCTGATGGATGCTGACAGGAAAGCAAATTTCAGACTCACAGTCTTGCCCAACCTGCCAAGCAACATGTTGGGTTGACGGGGGGGGGGTTTGCCCGGACTTTCATGCTGCCCCGCGCATGCCAATCCATGTCGAGGCCAACCTGTGTTTCGAACTAGCCGATCCGGACCCCCCAGCCCCACACGCCATGTGACTTCTCCGCTGTCTGCGCGCCCTACGCGACTGCGCAGTCCCATTTGCTCATCTGACACGCTGCCACTTTGCCGCAGGTGGTTTTAGACACCTAGTGTCTAAGAGCGGGCTTGGGGTCTTCTTGCGTTTGAAGGAGCTACCTTCCCGAATGCTGGCCTTTGTCTCCGCTGCACTCTCAGTACCGAGCAGGAACGGAAGTTCTGCCAGCAAGTTATCTTCGCATATACAAGGCAGCCCGGCCTGGACAGCTGCATGAAAGTGTTGGTGGCATTCTGAAGGTCTCTCACTAAGAGAGTCAGCCTACTTCGAGCAAATGAGAATGCTGTGCCGGCCAGCACTGCGTATTCGAATCTGAGATTCGGATACGCGAAGTTGGACATTTGCAGACTTTCCCGTGATCCCACTGAAGCCACGCTTCACTGCTATTCGTGTAGGATTTGCACAATGCCCAACCCACGTCCAAGAGTGACCGTCATTCGGTCCGGGCAAACCTCCCCCCAGCAACCCAACGTGTTGTTTAAACAATTTACTTGTCACCATAGTTGAAACCCTTACCCCTTAAAACTCCAAGCCCTGGGGAAGTTAATCTTTTACAGACATATAGCCCATGTTACCCAAAAAGTTGAAAAGTTGTGTTTTTAAGAGGTAAGAAACCCAGTTGCCTCACTCAGCCCGGCAACCCCCCCCTCCCCACCAGACCATCTTAGCCAAACACAGAGCCCGCCCGCCTCATTGCTCCAGAAGGCATTCTGCAGCCCGATGGACTTGAGGAAGCCTTTGGTCTTGGAACCCATCTGCTGCAGGAAATTCTCCACAGCTTTCTCGTCCTCCTGGGACGAGTCCACACGGATCCGTGTTTTTCGCTCGGCCAGGCACAGCCCCCCTACAAAATGTCGACTTGTTTGCTGAAGCAATGCCAAACAGGCAAACAATTACCCTCCCATCAATTCACATGCAACCTGACGTTCGGGGCCCGGTCCCTTTAAAAGGAACATGGTCTTTTAGGACACCCCAAACGTCAGGTTCCATGTGGAAAGGGTGGGAGGATAAACAAAAGTGACCTTACCCATTTCTTGAACACTCGGGCACGCCATGACTTCATACCCCTCCCAGATAAGTCCATGAGCCAAGCCGGCACTTGTAACCTTCGGAGAAACCACCAGGACCGGTGTTCCCCTCCCCAAAAACAAATAAAGAACCGATAGTTTTGCCATGTTTTGCTCATTCGCCCCGAAACAAAACAAACATCGACAACTGTCCAAGGACATCCCTCTTTTCTCCCGCGGATTCAAACGCTTTTGTGAAGGCTAATTCTGTTGCAGGTTGTCCTGGGGTGAGGTGAGATTTGCAGCGGAGATCCGACAGTTTAACGGTTTCTTTCCAGATCTTCCTGCTGCAAGTGCGAAGCATTGTGCTAGTACTTGGGGCAGTACAATTGCCTTTTTGTCGAGTAATCCCGGTTTTGAAGCCTACGAGAATAAAATCATGGATGAGCCCCAGGCGACTCGCTTCTTCATCGGCTCGCTATTTGTAATTTCACATGTTTGCAACCGTTCGCTACCCAATGGGGCCAGAATGGATTCATGGGTTTGGAAATGCCATGTTGGTTGGCATTCGAGAAAATATTGATTTAGGGTCTAGGCAAGGAGTTCATAGTGGAACCCACATACAAATGAAAGTCCTTTACCCCTTGAAACTCAACAAACCACCAGCTCAAAACCAAATCCCCTTTGCGAGGCTACTCGCGTTGCCCAGAGGGAAGAGAACTTCACAGGTGTGGTGTTCAAATGGAAAATGAGGCACTTGCCAAACTGAGCTGAGTTGAATGGCAACAATAACATTTCTTGGGCCTAGACTCAAATGAAAACACCGTCCAACAGGTTCAATGTCAAAGGATAGAACCCATCTCAGAAGCTCAGTGGCCATGGGCAAAAAAAGGGCACGGTTTTTTTCATGTCTTCGCCTTTTGTTGTTGTGTGTTGTTTCATTGTTTGTTTGTTTGTTTGTTTGTTTGTTTGTTTGTTGTGGGGGAGCAGTGGTTGATGTTGTAAGGAACACCCTGGCCAAAACAAATGGGAACAAGGGCGCAGGGCCACAGGGCAACTCGTGCCCGACTCGCCTTTCAGTTCACCATGGCGCGATGACTCGAATCGGCCCCGAGCCTTGAAGATCTTGTAGACCTGCGGTTCAGTTTGATTCAACATGTGGCTGGATGAAATCCGAGACCGCGCCACTTGGAAACCATATGGAAAACCATACTTGTTGGCGGTATAATCAAATCATTCTAGGGGTTCTGGACGGTGCAGGATTTCGTCAATCCACAGTACCCTTGAACGTCCGTTGACAATCGTAAAGTTTGAGAAATTGGCCATGGTATACGTACTGTGGGTGGAAGACATCCACCCGAAAACCCACCATCCGAGGATTTGTACAGGCGTCCCGTATGCTCGAGGTTGGATGGATCCCAAACGTCTTGTCAAAGTGAAAGAGGTTCGAAGAGAGGAACGGTGTATTCCCCTCTATCTTGCCCTCTTTGTGGATCTCTTGCTCTCTTACTACCTCTCTCTCTCTCTCTCTTTCTCTGTCTGTTTGCCCCCTGCTGATTGCTTGAAGCGGGCCTGGTCTCCACTGTTCTGGATGGCGATCTCATGCTGTTGCTCAGGGTGTGCCTGTTGACACCTTAACCAAATGTATCTCCAATACGGTCGATGTCTCGAACATGGACATTTCAACAGGATTAGTATGGGCCACGTCAGCAACTTCTTGGTCCATATCAGACACCCGAACCTCATCATACTGATCACTTATGCTTCTATCTGACACATGCCATTTATTCGCACAAGTCCCTTGGGTGTATCTTATGCATCGTATGTTGACTTGCGATGCTGCTGTCCTTGTACGTTTGTCATACTGCATTTCTCTGCTGTACTTTCAACACCTCTAGGCACATGAAGAGACCAGCTAGGCCCTCTCTTCTTTATTGCCTCACACAAGCGGTTTAAATCTCCAGCCCACCCTCGCTTGCTGATTGTCTCGACAGCCACACGAAACAGAGACAAGCCAGGGGCCGGCCATTTGTTTGTCGGGTCCAAGCGGTTGGAGCTTCAATGTTCCACCTGTCAATTTGAAGAAATACAACACATAATTTGAATTCATATCACCAACGAGGGCTTACAGTTTTCCCCATGCCCTTCAAACATCACCCCGCTGTTGCAAGAACTCTGGTTTATCTTTTGACGCCGGCCCGTTGGTTGATCATGGCGGGACTCCCTTGTAAAGAAACCTTCTGCAGGCTTTTTGTTTAGTGAGGATGGAGATAACAAATTTCGCACCAGTCAGAGCTCACAGTTTGACCCCCCCTGGTTGAACAAAGATAGATGTTTCTTGCCAGGCATCCTTTCGGCTTCAAACACTTTGAGAAATGTGCACACCCTTTTTTGTGGTGTGCCTGTCTTTCTCCAAGAAATGCAGGGTTGGGGATGAATCTGCTCCTCCCATATTCCCTGGAAAGCTGGGTGTGGCTCAAAATTAAACAGGAGGGGTTACGCAGGATTTGGTCCATGTTTCCACTTACCAGGGTTCCATTTTGGGTACCGGTTTTTTGAGCCACAGCCAATTGTGTTCTTTGTCCGCAGATACCACAGGAGGGCCCGAGTAGGTTGTTGAACATGGGGGAGCATCCTCAATCCTAATGGGTAACCAGGGCAATCTCTGACCCGCAACGGGACACCACAAGGGAAACCAGCATCTAAAGATGCATTTTGAACAACACAGCCAAAGCGTCGTTGCCGTGGCCGTTGCCATTTTTCGGCCTCTTCTCTCAATAGCTTCAGCCGGTGGCTCAAAACCGGCGACATTTCTGAGGCTTCCCTCAAACTTATTTGCGGTCCCAGGTGGCCCGCTGAACCCTAAGCCTCATGTTTAGGCCTCGGCTTCCCTCATTCTCTTCAGGGGCCGATGGCTGAACCAGCCGAAGCCTTGTCCAGGTGGGTGCCCACGATGATGCCCAGACTCCCCGCCGTGCGGGTCTTCACCATGCTCAGCCAGTACCGAAAGAGCCGCTCCTCTTGGCCCAAAGTGGACTCCTCCTCCTGACAAAAAAAATGACGCGAGTTGCGCAAGCTCTTTCTTTACTAGATCCGCCAGTAGAGAGGTTAGAATAAGGGTGCCCGATTTTTTTATGTCGTCTATTTTCGTAGGGGAACCCTCCCCCAAAAAAGGGTAAAAGGGCACAATTGGGGGACCTAGTTTAAGTCACGGCTGGTCTCTGTGACCTCTTTGGAACTGGAGAGGCCCTCTTTGGAGCTCATGGCTTTTCCATTAAACCTGCAAGAGGTTGGACCTTTTGCTCACGGGAAGCAACCCAGAAGTGGGTACATTTGAAGTAACAACCAAAGAACAAGTCTGTTTTGTCATGTTTGAAGCGAGGGCTGGACCATCGGGAGCGAGCTTCTGGCGCAAAGCCCCGGGGAGCTGCTTTTGGGCTTTTTCTTTTTTGTTGTTGCTGCCATCTTAGCTGTCCGTTTTCAGATATCCTGCTAAAAGTGAAGAACCTTGAGTGGGTGAAATTCGGAAACCCAGCCAGTGCTGAAACGCCCTGAAACGCCATGTGAGCGGTTGGCGCAGGCCAACCGAGGTGTACAGTCCTTTTGGCGCATTGGACTTGAGTCGGCCACTGGGCCTTCGTGCTTCCAACGAGCATTGCGAGCTTTTGGACTTGAGTTTGCGCTTTGGGGACTTCCCCACTTCACCTAGTAAGTTTGGCAGGCGACGTTCTGTGACGAAATGCACGCGAGTGGGTTTTCGCGGGTCCCATGCAAAATGCCAGCTTTGGGTATGTCAACCCCTGACGAAAAAATAGTAGTCACCATGGAAGAGCTGATCTTCCACAATGTGCTCTATACGGGTGGGTATTTGAAGGGGGATGGACATGTACCGGAGGTGGAGGGGGATTGGTAGTGTTATGAGATGACCTTCAGAGTAAACTGAAAATCAAGCTTCCTGAAGGCTGATTCCCTTCACTTCGCTGCCAAACAGGTTGTCTAGAACTAAACAATTACCCTCCATGATACCAAAGTCGACCATTAGACTACCGCATGGCTGTCAAGAGGTTCCCTTGGTCTCACAGAAAGTGGCCCGGAAACCCAAATGTTCAGAGCCATGGCTGCTATTGATCGCAGTTTCAATTGGAAACCTACTTGGCAGCCCAAAGAACTGGCCAGAAAGCCCGAAGAACCGGCCAAATCAAGAAACTGTACATGTAGCAAGTGCACATCGCCCTAAACAGACTCACCCAATCTTAGGGTTTCCCTGGCTCCTTGGCTCCCGCCTTCCACGGCCAGTCTTGGAGACAACTCAACCCGCCACCGTTGGTGGGCTTCAGAGGCTTGCTGTCCGGTCCCAGCATCTTCGGAACAAACCACTGGCAAGCATCTGATCGAAGGAGTTCTGAGACCTGCTGCAAAAAATCCTCATGCACGTGATTGATCGTGGCACTTTGCAGCACTAGCAGTTCCATTTACTTTTGGGGCGGGGGCGGGGGGGGGAGGGGGGGCAGGGTCAGAAGGCGTCCCAAAAAGCGGACTTCTAAACCCTTCTGACTTACATCAGGGGTCAAAATTGGTCGGGCTTTTCAAACAGGCCTCATATGCTGAAACTGGGTCCATTCCCAGTGACATATTCTCAAAATTATCGGTTGGCTGTTGCAGGGGAACTCATCCAAACAATATTGCACCGTTTCACCTGCTCACAAAATAATGTTGGTTCTACCATCCCTCGCTGCTTCCTACTGTGATTCCCCGCGCTCGTCCGTCCTTGCTCCCTTTGGCGCGGGACATGTGCAAGTCCATATTCCTGGCGCAAATGCCCTGAATAAAGCGCATGTATCTCGAAACCAGCGCGGAATTTCTACAGTTGCCCTCCACTAACACTGCCCTTCATGAGGTGATTTGTCCAGTTGCCTTCCTACAGGTGCCATTTTCGTGGAACTGAGGATGACCTGTTGGAACCTTAACTGCCAAAACAAGAAATGGACAGCATCTGCAAAGCTTAGAATAATTCTAAAACAACAACAAGGGATTCCCCAAAGGAGCTTCATGGCGAGCTCGTTCTCCACTGCCATGTGAGCTCGTCCCAAAAGATTGGCATGCAAACATGGAAAGAAGGTGCAAGGTCTTTGAGAAGTATCTGCCACTCCCTGCAAAAGTAAAATGTGCGCTGGTTGAATAGCTGAAAGGGACAAAAAAAGAAGACATCTAGTAGGGTAAATGTGCACAGAAAACATGGAAGTGCACAGGCTCCGTTGGAAGACGACCTTGCAATTGGATGGATGGATGGATGGATGGATGGATGGATGGATGGATGGATGGATGGATGGCTGGCTGGCTGGATGGATGGATGGAGGGATGGAGGGAGGGGAGGGAGGGAGGGATGGATGCAGGGAGGATGGATGGATGGATGGATGGATGGATGGATGGATGGATGGATGGATGGATGGATGGATGGATGGATGGAGGGATGGAGGGATGGAGGGATGGAGGGATGGAGGGATGGAGGGATGGAGGGATGGAGGGATGGAGATGGATGGATGGAGGGGGAGGGATGGAGGGATGGAGGGATGGATGGACCGGGAGTGCACTGCCTATTTACGACACAGTCCCTCCCGTCATCGTTGTCAGCCCTCCGCTATCCGCTCGCGTCATTGGGATGACTCTGCCTGAGGTGGTGGGTTGGAGCACCGATGCACCCTAGTCGGGCCGCAGCGGAGAAGGTCAATTGGTCGACTCGTGGTCGAAGAAAGTCACGCTTTCCCCAACCAGTTTATCACTTCAAAACAGGTTGTCGCTGGTATCACAGAAAGTGGCACCAAAACCAAACTTTCCGCAGCCATGATGAGAAACGATCGATTCGCTTGGTTGCTGGTGAGGTTCGGTTGAACTTCCTCGAAGGCTGGGTCTTTCAGCACGTACTTGCCCCAGCGCACCAGGCTGAAGACGATGATGGGCATGCTGGTTTTCGACAACGCGCCTGCGCAGCGCATCGTGGTTCAAATCCCCGAAAGCGTAGCCTCAAACGGGCAACCTGCAAATGACCCTTGAACGGGTCTTTGTTGAGGGGGGCGCGTGGTAAACAATGGCTAGTTGGGAGACGGGCGAGTAAAGGACTGGAGTCCATTTGGTTGGCTCCAGGGTGGGACGTACATCTAGCCCAGCCAACACGGGTGAGCTACACACCATTTCAATTGACGTCAGACATTTTTGAGCGTAGGCTGCTTTTTATTGGGAGTCAAAGTCAACGCTGGGTCGCACTTCCCCAAAATGGTTCCCCAAAGAACCCGAAAACCCCTGGACCTCACATGGGATGAGTCACCTCACCCAGGCCAATTGAGCTAAAGGCTCGCAGGGTGACCACAACGGTATTTTCAATACAAACAAAGGTTGTCATCGAAGGTTCGCGAGAGACCACCTTGAAAGGGGCATAAGGTGATCATCTCTTGAGCCAATCGGTTTGGACTTTTCTGAGAGGTCCAAAGGGGGCCAAAGACTCACTTACAATGTGCCTGGAGGTGCATGGCTTTGCTAACCTCTAACCCTGTCACCCAAACCCGGGGCGGGCAGGGGGGGAAGTGATGCTTGACCAGATGGCAGTAGCGCAGCAGCCTCAGGATTACCCTGTTCAAGTGCCGATTGGGGACGCATCTTTGCACCGCAACTTCCGCGCTCAATAATGTAGAACACCAAAAATACACATCTGGTGTAGTCGCTTTGATTGTGAAATATTCTTGGACAGGCAAAGTTGGATGACTTCAGTCCATTCGCTTTGAAAGTGACAACTCTGAGGCAGGGCCAACAACTTAGATGCCACGCTTTTCCAGTGACAACTGCACCAGCAACTTCGGCGCGCGGTTTTAATTTGAACCCACTAAACCATACTGTGGATGGTTGCTAAATCCATTTCGCACCACTTTGAAACCATGGTTGAAACCATAACGTTGGTTGGTATTTACAAGGGAATCGAATCAGAATCCAGGGTTTCCGAACAGTGGTGGAGGATTTCAGTACTAAACAGGGACTCCGAGCCACAGGTCCCACAGATCCCACGGGTCCCACCGGTCCCGTGCCTGCGAGCATGCCGTAATACCTGGGCTGACCCGCGGTGTCCTTCACCATGACCCGAACTTCGTCGGGGTCCTGTGGAGGTGAAAGAATTCGTGCTGTGGCTGCGACATCCGGTCGACCGCACCACGAAAGGAAACCATGGCTCAAACCATTGTTTTTGTTGGTATGTACAGAAGAATTATCATTCCAGGGTGCGCGAAATGGATTTTGTCCATCCTCAGTCATACGTAGATGGTCTCAGCGGTCTGGGACCTACCCGCCAAGGTAAAATATGTCGGAATGATGCCCCCCCCCCCCCGGGCTTGGGGTCTCATATTGGCTTGCCTGAAAAACGATGTGAGAAGCCACCGTTTAGTACATTCTCTAGACTTGCTCTGCGGTTGATAACACTGGCAATAAGCCACTTTCTGTGGTTCTAAGTCCCATTCCGAGGGTCACAACCAGGGCTAGTACCCGCGCAAGCTCCCTGACAATCTAAGTTGTCTTCCAGTCAAAACCGCCATCCTCCTGCAGTGCTATGGCGATGGCGTCCAGGGGCAGGTTCGCAGACTCCAAGGTGCTGAGTTGATCCCCCTCCTCGCGAATCCAAATGCATAAAACTGCTCGCGCCCCCCAAACAGATCAAGATACCACCACCCCAAACACTTGGGGTGTCTTTTTCCCTTGTTTCGCTTTGACCCCACACCATTCGGAAGTGCATACAAATGGACAACGAGACGTACGTGAATCTACCCTCTGTGCGACAATCATGGAAGTTGACATAGGGCTTACTCAAGAGGAAGGTCATGGCCCCGAAACGGACTGCCCCTATCCTTAATCTACCCGGGTTTATCCTTGTGGCTCTTGTCGGAATTGCTTTTCCACTGCTTTACTACAACATCTGCCTGCCCAAGGAATTCCGTGATAGCGGAGGCCCTAGTTCCCACAACAAAGCCGAGGCCATTGCATCCGTTTTGGGTAGGCCCAGCTCTTCTCTCTAGCCAGGACTTTCCATCAACACGAGCGTGGGCTTTCAGGACTTTGCCAGGAGTTGTAGTCTTCCCAGCGCTTCCCATCGTCAGATGTTGTATAGAACTCCCAAACGCATGAGACCAAATGAATAACTGGGCTGCCCGGCCCTCAGATCCCCCGCTGAAAGTTTAACGTTTGGTGGGTTAAACGGAAACTACCACTAAACTCTAAAAAGCTCAAAGGCTAAGGAACCGAGCCACCAAAATAACATTGACCCACTTGTCTCCTCCTCTGTCTCCGCCTTCTCCGGCGGCGCTCCGCTTCCGGCGGCAGCACCCACGGAAGCCGCGGCCCCGGCGTCGTCTGAGGAGCCGCCGCCGCCGCCGCCCGAGGCTTTGGCGGACTTTGCAGAGCGCATCTCGTCCGGCAGGGCGCCTGCGCGCATCGCGAACCGGACATGAGGGGCGCTGATACGCGATGTGTCCCTTTGCCCCAAGAGAAGCCATGAATTGTATAGAAAGGGCCGGCCAAATATATAATCTTTAACTAAACCAGAATACTGCGGGGTTCCCCTGGCCAAGTGGGGAAGTTCAATTTCCAGACACCCCTATTTGACATGAGGAAAAAACCGATTGGCTTTGCAGGCTTGCAGTGTTGAAGTCAAACAGTCAAGGCCGCCCCGAGCTGAACCATTGATGTGGGCAAGACTTCCAAGAACGGATCATCCTAGTGGATTTGGGCCTAACTTTCCTGCCAGTGCTGCGTGAGCGACCAACCTTCCCCCCCAAAATTCCGGGCAATCACAACTCCAAAACCGATCAGCACTGAAACATTAGCTTCCCAAGTGCAACTACTCCACAGACCTGGCACAAGGCCATTGGCACCTGACAGGAAAACCACAATTTGGCCATTTGAGTCGGGAGCAACCATCGCAGCAAGCAACTTCACTTGAACAATTTTACAATTTCGAGCCATGGCAAGGGGCGAGGACAATTCTGCCGCAGGTCACTAGGCCAGACTGATGGACAAAATCCACTCAGATCAGCACCAGTTAGGATCGGTGGGTTACCAACCAGTATTCATAGGGCTTCATCCTCCAGGATTTCCAGTCCATCTGGGTAAAATTAATACCCTTCCCTTCCAGGACCCTCCCCCCAATGGGATTGGCTAGTCATCCAGCTCACTACACATTTCAAATCCCATGCCTCCCGCGACAAAAACCGATTCACTCAACTTCGTCAGACTTACATACAATATTTCGTTCCCGATATTTCTCCCGACAACTTGTTTCTTTTGAACACCTTTCAATGATTGAGCACCCACCCCAGCCAAACAAAAGCCACGAGAACTTCGCTTCGCCGCCCACCGGATTCGTCGATGGCCTGCGTATTCGTCCTCCTCGGTGACTTCCTCCCGCAGCAGAGCGGCGGTCGCCTTAGCGGCGACCTCCGCAGCGGTCAAAGACCCCGCCTGCTCCTTCCAGTTCCTAAGCTTCGAAAGGTGAGAGGTGACCAATCGGCTTGGGTTTGGATTGGAGTTAGGCTTCAGATGGTCAGAAGACCATGAATTGGGGGTTTGGGGGGTTTGGAGTCAGGGGAGCCACCTCCCCCCTCCCTCTCCCCCTCCCCCCCCCCCCCTCCCCCCACGTCATGTTGCCAAGGCGCCCCCTGCCGAGCTTGAAGCGACTGGCAGAGACCCCATGGGTGGACTGCATCTGGGCGTCCCAGCCCGCGCCCGTCACGGAGGCCAGGACGGAGCTCTTGCCGCTGCGGTCTTCGCCCAGGAGCACCATCTTCATGGATTTGAACTGGGCCACTCCTGAGAAAAAACACTCTTACACAATCTTCACACGCAAAACACACGGCATCTCACCAACCTTCCTGCTCAAACTCAGGCTTGGAAATGGCGTCTGGGCAAAAACAACAACAACCACCATTGCAAACATCAGCTCTTCCTGAAGAAATGCTGAGGAAACTTACTTGAACCGGGCCTTTCCTCAGTTGCAAACTACACAACGCATACACAAGCGACATGAACACGTTGCACTTGTCCAGAACCCGACACACTTGGAAACACACCGGGATTGAATGGGGCCCTGGGAACAAACGAGGAACGAGCCTAGGCCTCTGGAAGTGGATAGGCTCACATGCTGGGGTTGACAGTTGTGCAGGGGACCAACTTGTCCAAAGGATCTGAACATAAAAGGTTTTCCCTTTTCGTCACACCTTGACTAAGGTTGGACGGGAAAGGAGCATCAGGGGATTGGCCCAAGCCCGAGTTTGCGTTTGCCGCAAGAATGGCCCGAGCACCAAAAGCATCAAGCCCAGGAACAAGGGGAGGCTTTGGAAAACTGAGCTGCACCCAAAACCCATGTTGGCTTTACCAGCGCAGCTGCGGCTTTGTTCGACCTTCCTACAGCCCCTATTAAACCCATAGTTCTTCAGGGCTCCCTATATCTCCCCTTAAAAAATCACAACCACCAAGGGACACTCACCTTTCATGGGCCAAAAAGGTGATGTCTAAACTCACCAAGAAGGGAAATATAGGGACCCCTGGGTCGATCGCCTGCGCCGCCACGACCCACCCACTCCAAGGATCCTGTGGCCATGGCTTTGTGGTACGCCGCTTCTGCCTGCGAAGGTTTTGTCGCTCAGTTCCCTCACAGTTGGCGCAAAGACGAGACACTTTTCTTGCTCAAATGGGGCTAAGAGGCTGCCACTAAAGGAAAGACACCACATTAAAACACATACAAGTTTAGAAGGTGGGCTTCGAACAAGTCAGCGAGTCCTATGATGTTCTCAGGCGAGGCCCACAGCGGGAAAAAACAAAACAACACTTTTTTTTGGGCTTGCCCACACCGAAGAAGGACACGCCGAGTCGGAAACAGCTGCTTGTCAAACAAAGACCTGCTTGAATTTGCGGCCATGGCGGTCTTTTTTCACAGGGTCTTCTTTTTGCGCGCGCTTTCCTTGTGCAAACCAAAGGGAAACCAATTGATTTGGGGGCCCCCACGTCAAAACGGAAAGCCGCCCTACGCCTCGCTGAGCTCTGAAGCCCGGACGCCCCGCCCGCCTCCGGCCCTCGCGCGAGCACTTCCGCGGGGGCGTCCTGCGAGCCCTCCAGCCAGGCCAACTCAAAGAGCAGGCGCTGGGCAGCGGCGCGGATGCGCGCGTCCTGCGGGGTCAGATGGGGGCGCCAGGTGGTTTTTGCTTTTTGTTTCCCCCCCTTTCCCCCCCCCCGTGGGGTGTGGGAAGGGACTTGAGGGAATTGCGAAACAACTTTTGGACATTGTTTGCGAGTTGAATGGAACTCATCTAAGGGAAACTTCATTACGAATGGTTGCTAAATGATGTGAATGGCGATAAGCACCGCCCTTTTGGTTGCCAATTGAAGCTGAGTTGCCTGGGATGCTGCCTAAGGGGTTCCTGAACCAGGACGGGGTTTTGGGCCAATTGATGGGAACCCCCACTTATGAGATCTTGCGGATGTATATATTTCAACTTTTTTTCAACCTTTTACATGTTTGGCACATCGGAAGATAAAAATAAGTCAGTCCCCAAAAGAAGGCTCTGGAGTGTGTGGTTTTGTGGGGGGGGGGGGTGTAGCTCAGGGCAATTTCGTGGGTACCCGAAAAATAATCCCCTCCGGCACCGGTTCGAAGCTGACCACCGGGTGCTTCACCCCTTCTTTTGGCACAAGCGAAAGCCAGGAATTGGTCTCCCAAACACTGGATGGCTGGCCAATCCTCATCCGTCATAACTTGGGAACCCCTTGCGCAGGGGGCCAAATTTACCAAATCCTCTCGAAACCCAAAGGAAGCCCAACGGATTGAGGCTAAGCAGTCCGTCTCTGCTGGGATGCGAGGGGCGGTTTGGGGCCAGGTGCATTCGCAAGACCCCCGCAAGCTTCAAACATCACAGCGGCAGGGTTTGTTCGGAACGCCAACCCTAAGCTGCGTTGTCTCTCTTTTGGTTTCTTTTTTGGACAATCGACGAAGGGGGATCACTATGTTATAGAACTGGGCTGCCCTCAGATCTTTTGCGAAAAGTTTAACTTTTAGTGGGTTAAATGGAAACCCCCACTAAACACTAACAGGCCAAAAAGCTAAGGAACTGGATGGCTGGGAGCCAAGAGAACACCCCTTCGCTACAGAAATCAATCCGTGTGAGCCCACTCCTTGCTGTCTCGCAGCTTCTCCAAGCGATCTCTAGCGTGCTGCTTGCCTGCGGAACCCAGCGATTTGTGCCCCCAGGCGGAGCTTGCGGAGTCTCAAGTAAGCGTTGATCCCTCCGACCATAGTTTTTTGGTTGGTTTTTTCCTTTAAACACAAACTAAAAACGGAGTCCTAGGCACAGACTAACACAAACTAAGAAACGGAGTCCGCAATTTTGAGAAACAGTCATTTTGGGGTTGTCGATCCAACTTGCTGATTCTCAGGACCTTTGTCCATGTTGACTTGTGGGGCGCCCCAGCTTCTGGAAGAATCCGGATCAGATTTGGGGGATCCTGTTCGCGCCCACCAGTTTCCACCTTCCGGGGGCAACACAAAGCTCTCCCCGAAAAAGCTCTGGAGCTTTTGATTTACCACTAAAATGGTCCAGTCCCAAAACGCCTAAAGTTCACGAACACAGGGAGTGAGAAAGTCTACGGACCTCCCAACATGCCCCAACCTGACCTGCAAGGCCTCTCAAGGTGCAGCCACTGAGACCTACCTTCATGGAACCATCTCGCGAGCGGGGTGGGGGCTCCCCAATTTCATGTATCTTGTCTTCCATAAAAAGGACATGGAACCATCAATTCCAGGGTCACCACCGCCCCCGCCCCAGTTCCATATTTAAAGGGGGTGAGGGTGTGGAACCCCACCAAGGACCTTTGAGGAACCTCCCCTGGAGGCTCGATGTTAGGAGAACGTGGAAACACACGTGGCAAACAAAGGGAGCAACGACAAAATGGCGTTGTCCCAAACCGCAATATGAAAAAAAACAACGCATTCTTTGGTAACTTGTTGGTCTTTAAGCAGGCGAACAGCAAACAAAAAAGAACATGAGAAAGGGAGAAAGGAGAAGCACGGACCCGAAATAGTCCAAGCAACAATTTTGGATGCAGCATAGCGGCTTCTTTTTTGGATTATGATCCCAGGTGCAATACACAAAGTCTTGCAACATTACGTTGACGAAGCAGTCACTGTGCCTCGGGAGCTGGCTAAAGAAATTCGCAACCCCCAACACCTCTGTCCCAAGCCAACAACTTGGAGATGGCAAGTTTGGCTAGGACTTCCCAGGCCGAGCTTGCACCAACAGTATCACAGGGGATACACCGCGAGTGATCCGAGAACTCCCTTGTATCCAGGGATCGGATGAACCCCCGTTTTTTAGTCCCACCCCCTGCCCACCCCAACCCCCCAACCCCCCCAACCCCCCCACCCCCCCAACCCCCCACCCCCCCAACCCCCCAACCCCCCAACCCCCCTCCCCCATTTTTCGTCTCGTCCCCTCCCCCCGCCTTCCGCCAGGCCCAGGGCCTTCTCCACCTTGGGGCGGATCCCCTCGAAGGAGGCCCAGTGGCTCAGCACCTCCAGGCTGGCGCCCTGGCCGGTGAGCAGCGCCTCCTTGTGGCTCTCCTGAGACCGACGAATTGGAGCCACGGACCGATGGACGAAAAAAACAAAAACCGCGGCACTTGGAATGGGTCAAAAATCCCGTAGGGTCACAATCCCCACTAAAATAGGCTCGAAAACTGGGCAGGGTTTCTGAACGGTGCGAGATGGTTTTTTTCCGACCACAGCATGTTGATGGACGGATGCGAAATACGCAACCGTTCAAGCACTACCAGGTGAAACACGGTGAAACCGTGCTTGAAACCGTCGGTAGTTGTAGGGGCATCGAATCATTTCAGGTCGAAACCATGGTTGAAACCATCACGTTGAAGTTGGTATTGATGGGGGAATCAGGTTTCAAGAAACCATCTTTGAAACCGTTGGCAGTTTAAGTTGTAGGGGAATCGACTCATTCATCTCATTCCAAGGATTCACGGTGCGAAACGTGCACAGGGGGGAGCCAGCGAATGACTCAGGGCAGGAGTCAAAACGGTGCCCCAGGAGCCTCCCTCGCGAGTCGAAAATTCCGTGGCCGTGGGCGTTTTGTGCAGACGGAAGGTTTGTGAGGGTGACAAGCAGCGCCCAAAAAGTCAACGCAAAAGCTTTGTACTGCCCCTGAAGCAGCCCTTTCAAAGGCTCAAAGTTAAAATGAAATGTCAGCCAAGAGGCAGCCACAGGTGCTTTAGGAACCCTAAAAAACCTCAGATGACCTCGGTTGCCATCACTTATCTACTCCACCTCAGAAGCTTGGGCCAGAGATTTCGAGTTACGAGGGATTGCTGAAGAGAACGCCGGGGCGAGCGATCACCTCTTGCTGAACATGTCTGGGAACCCCGGCCCCCGCCCCCTCCCCCCACCCCGCCAGACCAAAAAGATATCCGCCTCCTCCCGCTTTGGTTGCGGGACCCGTGAGTGCATGGCTAGGTCTAGAAAATCTTCTCCAGAGAACGTCTCCGAAAGGGCTTGCAGTGAGCCGGGGAGTAAACCACTTTCAGGTCTGGGTGTTGGTGGCCTTTCTAACATGAGCTTTCAAGGCAGACCAAAAAGCAACAGGGCAAGTCCCCCAGCTCCAAGACTCACTTGGCTGGCGAGGTTACAGTAAGCTTTGGGGATCTCATGAAACCATGTGCTTAAAAATCAAATCGACAAGGGCGCTTCACTTTGAGCAGGAACCCAGTTGCAAGCAGGTGACTCTGAAGAATTGCAACCCTTTGGAAGCTTGGCCAATGTTTGTCCCCCTAAGGAGGCGTGGTTCCTTTTTGGACCGCCTTGAACAACTTTCACTACAATCTGGCAACAGGATTCAGAGTTGATTTGGGTAGGTGTCAAAACTGGGCTGCCCTCAGATCCCCCGCTAAAAGTTTAACTTTTAGTGGGCTAAATGGAGACTACCACTAAACACTAGAAGGCTAAAAAGCTAAGGGGATACTATGGGACTATCGACTTCAAGGCTCGTCAGTCTTCTGGACGGCCAGCACGGTCATGCAAATCTTCAGGTACCCCGCCTTTGAGCCAACACAACTGGGCCTGCAACCTGTCTAACCCGCTCGGCCACCTGTTGGACGTGCGCGTCTGAAAGACCTCTCAAAGTTGCAGTGCTGCTGGTTCCTGGTTGGAAACAGTGCATCAATTTCCCATAGTGGAAGTTGCCGGAGTCCAGGTCCAAAGTCTCGAAATCAGCACCGGGGTGCGTCTCAAAAGGCAAGAAACCCGACCTGCATGGGCTGTTCAGTGCTACACAAGCCATGACACAAAGCACCGCAAACCTGAACAGTGACTGGCCAAAGGACTGGCCAATCTATCCAAAGGAGCTCTCAGTTATGGAGCCCCCCCAAAAAAAGGTCGACCTTTTGGGGCCATGACTAAACATGGACCAAAATAGGGAAACCAAAAAGTCAAAAGGTCGGTTTTGGGCAACTGAGAGCTTGTAAACGCCAACGGGTTACAAGACTGTCCAAGGCAGACCTGGGCTCTCATGGAAAAACTGACCCCCCCAAAAAATGGCCTCCTCAGAATGGGGCTGCGTACTCTAGAGGAAGATTCAGTCAGGGTGGGGGCAAGATGGTTCGCAACATTTCGCCCCTCATATTACCTTTGCCTAACTCGGGTTGAACCCCTTCCGCCTGAGCAAAAGGTCGATCACCTTTTGTAGGCAGAATGGAACAGAGATTTGTTTCCAACAGGTCCAGGCTTAAACCAAGACGATCGGCTCAACAAACATTACGTAGCACTATTGGATGTTGCCTAAATAGAAACCCAAAAGGACATCGACCAATGTTGATGAATGTTGATGCTTATACATATTTTTGTCCATTCGATTCCCAGCGAAATGATCCTCTGATCGAATGCAAATGGTTTACTGCGGTTGCCTACTTTTGCTTACCTACCCAGGGCTATGGAAAAAGAGGATGCGACATTTGGTTAGGAAGGGGACTGCCAAACACTTTAGAACAACGAACGGATTCCATGCATGTGGCTCAGCTTGACGATTTTGCTGGTGATCTTACCTCTCATGGCGTGGTACCTGCAGTCATTACGTGCCCCAGTTGCAGAGTGACTTCAAGGTAGACCAGGTCATCAATACGAGGTGCTCCCCTCCAAAGTGATGATTCCCCCACTGAACCCAGTTGGCCACCAGCTGGGGTTGATGAATATGGGGTCCACATTACTGGCAAACCAGAACGGGGCTAGAGGCCTCTGAACAGCTCAGGTCGGGCACAACCGCTCGGTGCCTTCACCATGCGCTCCGCGAACTTCTCCACCGAGCTGATGTTCACCAAGACGTCCAAGTAGTCGTAGCTGTACAAATGGTTCCTCCGAGACCCGTCAGACCCGCGGCACACAGCCAAGAACTTGCCCCATACATCCTGGAACTTCTCCATTACTCTTTCATATATCCTCTGGAAGACCCTGCAGATCAGTGGGCATTCCCCTTGCAATAGGATTTGTTTTAATAGGAAGCTGCTGTAGCTGTAGGTTGCAAGTACAAATTGCCACATGGAGACATGGAGATGTCCATTTTTGGGGAGAAAGCACATTTTTGAGGTCTGATAATTAGAAATCCCTTGAGTTTTGGCTGGTCTCTTCCGTGTCTCTTACCCGGTTTCCTTTAATTTCCATCCCTTACATGTTTGGTCGGGGGTTCTTCCGAGTGGCACATCCTTGAGCAATCCTATTCGGGCATGCGCCAAAGAGAACATGAGACACTTAGTGGCTTAGTGAGTCCCCCGATGTTTGTGGGCGAACGCCTTCTCGTCCATCCCACATGAACCATAGACGGACCATGAAACTTGCACCAAGCATTCGCAGTGACCAAAAGATCCCCCCTGCTGTAGGGGGGAGGGGGGTGGGGGACCCCATTCCATTTATCTAGCCTTCCCAATAAAAGGGAAAACTGGATTTCCAGGGGTCACCCCCTTCCCCCGATTCCATGAAGAGGGTGGGGATACCAGAAGAGCCTTCGGGGCTCGGGGCTCCAAGCCGGCCTGGAGCACGGCTTGGCGTCCAGCTGGATGGCGCAGTTGCAGACTTCCAGCAGCTGGGTCTCCAACAGCTCAAAGTCTACCAGCTCCTCGATGCCAAGACCCGGCAGAACAAGCTGCCCGCGGAAAAAGACACGAAAAACCATCGGTGGCCCCTCTAGTTTCCGGGGTGGGACCCCTGCTCCCGTGCAAAGCACTCCGCGCTTTGTGTTTTTTGGTTTGAGAAATAAGAGAGCCGGTTCAGGACTCCAGGCTAGGTTTGCCAGAGTGTTAAATAACCAAGTAGGTCATGGCAGGTGGTGGAATGACCCCCACTTTGATAACCCAAGCAACACATCTCCAGGTATTGCGGCCCGTACCGGGGTTGGGGGGTCAAGGGGGTTTGACCAGCTCAAGTTCACACGATCACCCTGCCTGTGCCCGGTTGGTTGTGGTTGCATGCTTTTCAAGGCGAAATGCATCTAGAGGGTATGGCATAATAATTATAAGATGTATTGGGCAAACATTGGGGGATACGTTTGCGAGGGGCATGTGCTTACTGAAACCACTTTGCCCAGGATGAGATAAATGCAAAAGCGTATGCTAGAGGCTTTAACACATGCAAGGAAACCCTTCCAACAGTAGTCCCTTACCTTTTCTTTGCGGGGGGTGGATTGAATCCTTTCGGGCGCGCCAAACCACAAGGCAAGGGAGAAGGGATCCCACTGAAGGAGCCTGCAAAAACTTTACAGGACTTCCACGAGCTACGGGATCCCCCAGTAAAGCACCTTGTCCATGGCTTTCGCTCGTTTCACCCCCGAAATTGACTCAGCTCGCGGGCGAAACGGCGCGTTTCACCCCCCCGACATCGGCTCGGCGCGCGGATGGCGCGGATGTCGCCTCGACCTCCGGCGAGCTCTCAGCGCCGTGGAGCTCCAAGATGGCGAGCTCCCACTCCCCCTTCCTCAAGAAGCGAAGCCGGGCCGCGGGGCTCAGCGACGTGGCCACTTGGGGGTGTCTGAGGGGGTAGCCCGTTGGCCCTATTTTGGTAGTGAAAACAACCAAAGGAATTGGGGGTGTTCTTTTTGAGGCTAGCCCTATTCTTGTGATGAAAGCGAACCAAAGAACTTGGGGGTGTTCTTTTTCAAGCTAGCCCTAATTTTGTGATGAAAGAAAACAAAAAGGAGTTGGGGGTGTTCTTTTTGAGGCTAGCCCTAGTTTTGCAGTGAAAGAAAACAAAAAGGACTTGGGGGTGTTCATTTTGAAGCTAGCCCTATGTTGCAGTGAAAGAAAACAAAAAGGACTTGGGGGTGTTCATTTTGAGGCTAGCCCTATCTTTGTAGTGAAAAAACCAAAGGACTTGGGGGTGTTCTTTTTGAGGCTAGCCATATTTTGCTAGTGAGGACTTGGGGGTGTTATTTTTGAGGCTAGCCCTATTTTGGTAGTGAAAGAAAACTAAAGAACTTGGGGGTGTTCTTTTTGAGCCTAGCCCTATTGTGGTAGTGAACGAAACCCAAAGAACTTGGGATGGGGGCTTTTTGAGGCTAGCCCTATTTTTGCAGT
Organism: Effrenium voratum; assembly: GCA_963377175.1. Lineage (NCBI taxonomy): Eukaryota > Dinophyceae > Suessiales > Symbiodiniaceae > Effrenium > Effrenium voratum. Next base: position 779,338 of record CAUJNA010002190.1, on the reverse strand, counting down.
GAAAGAAAACCTGGTGGGGGGGGGGTTTTGAGGCTAGCCCCATTTTGGTAGTGAAAGCAAACCAAAGGACTTGGGGGGCGGGTCTTCTTGAGGCTAGCCCTATTTTTGCAATGAAAGAAAACCAAAGGACTTGGGGGCGTTCTTTTTGAGGCTAGCCCTATTTTTGCAGTGAAAGGAAACCAAAGGACTTGGGGGGTTTTCTTTTTCAGGCTAGCCCTATGTTTGCAGTGAAAGAAAACTAAAGGACTTGGGGGTGTTCTTTTTCAGGCTAGCCCTATGTTTGCAGTAAAAGCAAACCAAAGGACTTGGGGGTGTTCTTTTTCAGGCTAGCCCTATGTTTGTAGTAAAAGCAACCCAAAGGACTTGGGGGTGTTCTTTTTGAGGCTAGCCCTATTTGTGTGGAAGAAAACAAAAGGGGTCCCCAAGAACAAGAGAGATCCACTTTGTTCACAGGTAGAATTTTCACCTGGGGGGTAGTGAAAACACTGTAGAACTTGCCTCGGCTCCTGCGGGCGGGCAGGAAGTGCTGTGATGGTGTACTACATTTGTGTCAGGTCACGGCCACACCTGAAGAACCGTGTCAGGGATCCGAGGGGTAGTGGGGAAACCCCCCCATAGCCCTTTAATATACCCTAGCCCCCTGGGGAACAAGAAAAGCATGACTTTTAGGAAAGCCAAGCCCAGCAAAAAAAAAGAAGAACACTTCATAGCTGGGGAGGGCCGCTGTTTTTCAGTGGCCGATCCTCTTTGATGGGCCACCTTGGCATTTACCGCGCGAACCCATTCAAAAGACTCGTCGATTTTACGAGGATTCTGTCGTAGGATCCACCCCCCCCTCTCCTCGGGCCTTGACTATGAACTCTTCAAGGTAGGTGTGTCACTTGTCATAAGCTCGCGTGAACATGAGGATGTCCAAGGCCCCTTGTTGCCCACCATCAAACGCGGTTCGCCATTCCTAAGAAATCATAGGCTCATAGGATCCAACCCCCCGAACCGACCGCTGCCCGTGTTTACCCAAATACTTACTTACCGTCCCAAACCAGGAGGTGTTGCCATAAAAGAAGCCGCATAAATTTGGCCCAACAGCAACCCCCGGAACCTTTCCAGAACCCTCCCTGCAACCCGCGCAGGAAGAGCCCCATCACTTGCAGCTGGGAGAATAACACAACGACACGACGAGCCGGCCGAAGTGGTTGCATCAAGTTTCGCCTCCTCATCGCCGGACCGTAGGACCTCCATGACCTCCTCCATCACCTGCGCAGGGTATTAGAATCCCCAACTTGAAGGACCACTCCCCGATCTTCACCCTACAGTCACAGTCAACTTGAACAGGTCACCCAGGCACTTCCTCTTGCAGGGTTTTCTGGTTTTGTGGGTTCCACATTCATCTTTCAGCTTACACGGTGAGGTGCGGTCAAAAAGTTTGTGCCCACAATTCCCCCGGCCACTTCTCCTTTTGCCCTTGCCACGGGTAGCCTCTCCGCACCTTGTCACTGTCCCCTGAAGAGGACCCTCAGATCATGTTAGTCTGAGGGAGGAAATGTCCCCCTTTTCAGAAGAAAACGGCTCAACCAGTCACTGGGCCAACCGCTCGCCTTTCACCGCCCTTGAAGGACAAATGGAAGGCAAGTCTTTGGGTAGGGGTACTGCACCCCCGCATGTGAAGATGGGATTCAGACTATCTTTGAATTTGGGGAAGGCCCAAGAATAAATGTGGAAGTTTGTTCATCTAAAGCCAACATAACTCCATGCCCCTCCCAGCTAACAACCTGGCAGCATCCTACGAAACTCGCTGCTGCCTTATCACCCTGCAAAGGAAGATGCAAATTGTGTTATACCCTACAACAATGCCAATGCTTTGGCTTGTTTTGCTGCTCAACCAGAGCCAATGCTAGTCCGTTGGGCAAATAGGAAGGGGCTGCTTCACCACTCTCGCCTTCACATCCCGTCCTTTGCTTATTTCACTGTCCGTTTGGGAGCAGTTTTCAAGGGGAAGCAAGATGACATCAACTTTTGGGATGGGGTTCATCCGCTGTCCTGTTCGAAGGAGCATTCTAGGGACCTCCAGCTGGGTTCCATGTGGGAGGATACTTGCAAAAATGAGAAAACCTTCGAGTCCCCCGGGTTTTGTGTAAGGAATCCAGGTCACCTTTCGGGAACTTGGCCAATTTACGGGGCCAACCTGGGAAAACCGAAAGTTGATCCGCCGAAGGGCGCGTGAGAAAAAGAAAAAAACAACAACGTTCTCTCCTCCCAGGCAGCACGATTGTCAAGAGCGAAATTAAAGGACCCAGGCAGGGCGGGCGTTTCCTAAATAGGGGACCTCTTGTGACCCTTGTGGGTTGATGTACACATGTTTCCTTGAAAACAGGCAGCATCTAACCAGGGTGAACTATGATGGTCCAATGCTTCAAGAGACCTAATAAGGAAGCCTCTAGGCCTCTAGTAGGAAATATTCATCAACCCCAGCGACCCTGATAGACAAACAGGCCCATTCATGCTCAGTGAGGAAAGAACGGGAAGACCGGCGCCAAACTGGGTCAAGGGAGATGTCGGTTGCAAAAGAAATAGACTTTGCCAGGTCGTGATTTCATTTGCCCGGTTCTATTCATGAAATCTCGAACCGCATCTTGATGGGTGACCTGCCCATGTGTGAAATGGGGGTCAGAGAAAAAAAAAAAAAAACATAGCATCACTTCTGGTTTCACATTGGGAAACACACAGGTCTTCGAGTGGCAACATGCGCATTCTTGGGGGCTACTCCTGGCTAGACAGGCCACAAAAAGTAAGTACACTTGTCTCACTTCCTGAGCGCATTGGCCCAATTGGCCAACAGAAAATCACAACTTGTTGCTCGCTCCCAGACGCTACAAAGCTCTGACATAATGGGAAGTGACTGGTTGAACATGGGGCATCTGCCACTATGGGCCAGTTAGCAAAACTTGGCACCCGATTTGCCCATTCGCGGTTGGTTCCGTTTGAGAAGGTTAACAGCATGGGCAGCTATGGGCTACTCACTGCAAATTGACATGGAACCCAACAAAGCAGCCTACCTCAAACAAGTAGTTTTTCGTTCTGCGGAAGAGTATGCGTCCAATGACACGCCTCGACGTGCCAACCCCGGAAAATAAGCACAGCCAAACTGATTCTGATACCAGTGGAATCCATAAGTTTTCAAGCAAACTGACCTAAAAAGAACACCTATGTTGGTGGTACACCCCCTTGAGCCCTAAAGAGTACCCCAAACACCGACCAAACACCACAGCTGCTCAACACCACGGTGTCTTCAGCACCACCTCTAGGTCTAAAGCGATTGCTCGGCTCACATCCGGGGAACGCAACAAAAAAAAACCTCTTGATTCGGTGGAGACCCCATCTTACCCCTTAAAACTCCAAGCCCTGAAAAAGTTAATCTTTTACAGACATAAAGCCCATGTTACACAAAAAGTTGAGAAAAATGTGTTTTTTAAGAGGTAAGCCATCGTTTTGGGTCTCTCCCGTTGATTTTTTTCCGAGCAAACGGCCAGCGCCTCCGCCATGACCTCGAGCGCGGCGCGGCGCAGCTGGCGGTCTTTCTGCAGCCGCGCCGCGCGGCCCAGGAAGAAGAGTAGAGACCCCGAGCAGAGCCTCCGCGGCCCAAGGGCTTGGGGCCCAAGGGCGCCCTGGGACCCTCCAAGCCAGGGGCTTATCCAAATCGAATATCAGATGCTCACTTCCTGGGGGATGGGCCAAAAAGAGTCCAAAATGTGCGTATGCACCCTTATCCAATGCGCAAGATTGCCTTTCAATGGACCAAAAGCAGTCCAGAATGTGCGTATGCCACTAAAATGGTCTTCCCCCCAAAACATAAGTCCAGGAAATCAGGAAGTGGGGAGAGCTGATGAAGTGCTGGTTCGGAGATGCTCATTAGGTTGGCACTGGTTCCAAGCGAACAAGTTGCACCAGCGCAAACCAACAGAAGGAACCCACACAAACATCATTTTGAGAGACATATCCTTTTGGGGAAGGACCCCCCTTTTGATTTCATTGTTATTGGCATAATTCGATTTTACTAGGGATTATTACTCCATTATGTATATGTGTACTACGTTTCTGGCGGTAGGTTGCATAACTGGAACTTCTATCACACATGGCCAGCAACAAAAAATGACATATTCTCCAAAAAGGGCTCGCTCCTCTGACTTAGGGTATTTTTACTGGGGTTCCCCTTACCTAAACTTGGGCTGGCAACAGTAAGAACATAAGGGGGCCGTCACTGCTAGGCACTCAAAGCAAGTTTTTTTCTCCAAAAACTCACCCATCTAACCAATTGCACGTAACCAATTGCACGTAACCACCCCCCACCCCCAATTAAAATGCAATCCTGAAACCCCCAACAAAGAAGGTCTCCCAAACGGAGACGGGTTTGGGGGTTCCGGAGTTTTTTGCAGGGGTCTTTGGAGGAACACCCATATCTCCCAAATTCCACCTACTTGCAGGTAACCAAGAGTTGAGACAGGGGCAATGCAAATCCCCAAGTGGCGCAATCTCAAAGAAAACAACTGTAATGCCCCCACATACCCGGCCACAAGCAATACTCCTCGGACTCTACCGCCCCTGTATTCCCCACATGAACATTCCAGTGCTCAGCCGGGATTGTCTCAAACTCCATGGGGCATCGCCCAAAAGCGGGCGTTTATTCCCGCCCAGGGCGCCGCTCCCCGGGTTTGGTGCCCCAAGGCGCGGCCCGAGGCTCGGCTTCCCTTCGCTTCGGCTCCGAGGCGCCAGGTGGCCCTCACGGCCAAAGCGCGGCTGCTGGTGAAGAGGCGGAAGAAGTGGACGGAGCAGGCGGGGAAGGAGGCGGCCGTCTCGAAGAACAGCACCACGGATTTCTGGATGGCTCGATGACTGGGGGGAACTGGGGGGACTGGGGGGGGGATGGGTGTGCTAAATGAGGGATCGCCCAAGAAGAAGTGAGACATGCGCTTCGGCCGGCTTCGGCTTCTTGGCGTCAAGTGCCACTAGTGTCAGATGGTCAAACTTTCGGAAGGAAAATCCAGTGACCCCTGTGGACCAAAACGCAGTAAAGAAAGGCAAGCGTGTAAGGGGGGGCAACCCACCTCGCTTGTCGAGGGTATGAACACTGAGGCTCCACCGGATCAGGACATCAGATTAGCCCAAGCTGCACATTCTTCAGAACCAGGCCTGCCACACCTCAAGCAAACCGCCTTTTCCTTTTGAGCTGGATTTCAACTAAAGCAAAGCGCTCCATCGGTCCATGTGCTTGGATCTTTGGGCTGCAAATGCCCTTGCAAGAGCTTGGCTGGATGAAGGAAGCCCCACCAAACAGGATTCGCGGATTCCCGCAACAGCTGAGGCTGCGATTGTTTCAGGATCAACGCAGTGTTGCTTCCATTTCGGTTCGGCGGAGTTTGGTCGCCATCGCATCAGCCAGCATGCTGGAGGCCCCGCGCATAGTCGGATCAACCTGGTTTGGTGCCTAGCTTATTCGAAGTAAACCAACTAATTTTTTCGGGGCACATTCTTAAATGGAGCTCCACGATTCCTGGGTCGTTGCCCGAGTTGTCTCCTCGTTCTCATCGAAATCGCGCCGGGCCAACTCGAAGTAGTCTTGCAGAAGACCGGACACGTGACTCCAGGAGACGGCGTTGGCCATGAGCACGCGGCAGGCCGCCATCCAAAGATTGCTCCGATCATCCACCAGGTCCTGAATCCCCGTCTACACTAGAACTTGTCGCCCAAACACGAAGGCAAGCGACAGTAGGTTTGAAAGTTTGTGAGAAAGGCCCAAAGCAACTGACGCCCCTCCCCCGACGAAGCAGGCTTCTCGAAGACTCCATGGCCTTGATGGGCGTGTTTTGTGCAATGTACCCTCCAGTGGTTTGAACTGAAAGGACACCTTTTCATGTGCCATGCTCATGTGCATAGCTCGCGCCCGTTACATTCCACAATTCGAGGGTGTCGGACTCTTGGCGAAGTTGACATTCGTGTTAGCAAACTGAGTTGCAAAAATCGGCTTCTGGGGAAATCTGCGGAACATGGTTGCACGATTTAAACGAGCGTCCTGCCTGCAGAAGAGGTTCTTCAACTTGGAAACAACGGTTCAACCATTTACAACCATAATATTTTGACATGTTTCGCCGCTGGGTTGTGGAAAGGAGGTCCAGCCGGAATTGCCTTCCCAATGACCAACTCTTCTTTTGGAAAGGAAAGCTATCCCAAGCCGTCATTCTCACAACCTGTTTATCGTTGCGCAAAATCTCGTCCTTGATGCTGGGGGGGGGATCTTACACCCCCTTTAAACAAAACTGCGGGGTATGGGGGGGGGGCTGATCCATTTTCCAGCCAATTGCTGTCGTATGTAGCCTTCAGATTCCTGGTGTCAAAAGCAAACGGTCAGTGAATGGGCCGGGACAACGCCCCCTCTTCAATACATGATTCCCCTTTGCCCACAAGTCGGGATTTCCTTCTTTTCGAACATTTGAAGAGGTCCGTTGATGCCAAGGAGTCCAACAGTGCTTCGTGCATGCTACCATTGGCCATAACCCACTTTGGGGACACCAAACTAAGCGGGAGACCGGCCCGGCGCACCGAGAAGCCTTAGCCTTCGCCCAACCAAAATGTTAGACTACCGCACAAGTGGGGACACTGGGTACTGGCTTACTTGCCCGAAATGGGTATGTGTCAAAGAAGGGTGAACCGAACAAAAAAGCGGTGTTGTCTCTTTATGGCTTCGGGTTCTATCTGCAAAGGGCACTAGGTGACAAGAACTTGAGGAGCGGGTGAACGAAAGCTAGCAGTTGTTGCATGAGATGGGTCGGTGACAGAGTGGATTCATAGGTAGCTTGTGTGCAACGAGAGGCCCGGCAAGATTCGTAGGATGCGACACGCAAACGCACATGGTGGCGTGGCAAACCTTGAAAAATGAAAACAACGAGAGGCGTCAGAAGCTGTCTTAAAGCACCTCTGGGTTCTGCATGCAGCGTGTGCAAAGATTCTTGCGAGGTGGTTTACCGAGAAGACTGAGGTCTCAAATGAACAAGCTGAATCGGTGGAACATGTAAAAGTTCGTAGCACCAAGTCCAAAACGGGCAAACCGAGACTGCTGAACACTGAGCCACTGCCCGGGGGGGGGGGGGGGATGGACCAGGGAGGAATCGAGCCTGAGACCCGGGGGGGGGGGGGAGGGGGGGGCGGGCCTAAATAATTAATGTTTTTCAATCTTTTCGGTTCAAATAATTGAAAAAATCAATATTTCGGCATTTGAGCCCCTTGCCTTGCTTACGCAAGGAGAAACTTCAGCTAGCTAAAGCTAGCTTTCGTGAATAGACGCACACTTGTGAAACCTTCCAAAAGTTTTTCCTGCCCTCTGCATCTTTCCGTCATCTTGCATTGATCCCTCTTTTGGAAGAAGCGGAGACGGACACACACACACACACACAACCACACACACCACACACACCACACACACACACCACACACACCACACACACCACACACACCACACACACCACACACACCACACACACCACACACACACACACACACACACACACCACACACACCACACACACCACACACACCACACACACACACACCACACACACCACACACACCACACACACCACACACACCACACACACCACACGCACACCACACACACCACACACACCACACACACCACACACACCACACACACACACCACACACACCACACACACCACACACACCACACACGCCGCACACACCACACACACCACACACACCACACACACCACACACACACCACACCACACACACACCACACACCACACAACACACACACCACACACCACACACACCACACACCACACACACCACACACCACACACACCACACACACACCACGCACACACACACACACACCACACACACACACACCACACACACACACACCACACACCACACACACCACACACACACACACCACACACACACACACACACACACCACACACCACACACACCACACACACACACACACCACACACACCACACACAGCACACACACACCACACACACCACACACACCACACACACTACACACAGCACACACACACACACCACACACACCACACACACCACACACACCACACACACCACACACACACACACACCACACACACCACACACACCACACACACACACACCACACACACCACACACACACACACCACACACACACCACACACACACACCACACACACACACACATCACAGACACACACACCACACACACACAACACACACACACACCACACACACACACCACACACACAACACACACACACACCACACACACACACACACCACACACACACACACACAAAAACACCACACACACCACACACACCACACACACCACACACACCACACACACCACACACACCACACACACCACACACACACACACACACACACACACACACACACACACCACACACACCACACACACCACACACACCACACACACCACACACACACACACACACACACACCACACACACACACACACACACACACACACACACACACCACACACACCACACACACCACACACACCACACACACCACACACACCACACACACCACACACACCACACACACCACACACACCACACACACACACACCCGAACGTGTAGTCCAGTGAAGCCTGCCTGCCGCAGCGCCGTCCGCCCCCCCCCCCCCACTCGCGGCTGAGTGCGTGCCGCGTGGCGCTTTTTAGCAGCGAGAGCACGGACTCGAAGATCTGAAGGCGCGCGGCTTCCACTTGACATTGCCTCAGTTCCGGCTGACCTCGAACTGTCCAAAAAGTTAAACGCTTGTTGATACTTAGGGAAGCAGATCCATTGTTCAACTGGTTGGAAAGCTTGTTTTGGATATAACAGGCTGAAAGGTTCAATGCCGGAAGGTCTTGAGCATTCGCTCGACAGGTTGAAGGATTCATCTTGGTCAGCGTTCAACCCTTACGATTCAGTTATTTTGTTCAACCCTTACGATTCAGTTATGTTCACTATTCATCATTGCCGGTCGCACAGAGCAACCAAGTTGCGGGTGGGCCAAGGAGCACTTGGCCCACACCGTGAGCAGCGCTGCTTGGATCTTGGCCTGCCGGTCTGCCGCTTGGATCAACATCGACCAAACATCCGGCGTGGGACAGTGCCACCCTGACCTGCTGACTTCACTGGCCAGAAAAAAAAAGGTACAAAATGATCAAGAAACCTGCCCCAAAAACACACACTCAAGTTTGCCAACTCACAAGGCAAGCGACACTACAACTGACTTCCTGCGTTTTTTTCAATTATTATTATTTGTTTTTCTCCAAATTAAGTGTGAACTGCTGTTTACAGGTGGAAACCACACCAATGGCGTAAGGATTCACGGCGGCTTGGAACCCCAGTCAGGGGGTCCTGTCTCTCCTGGCCTGAGTTCAGCTTTGCACTTTTGATCCCAACCAAAGCCAAAAAAAACACATACAATGAGTTTACCCCTTTCAAGCCCTTCATGAGGGAATGTTGTTTCAGAGCGGGCCGCAACCCCAGCCCAATTATCCGCACAGGTCATAATCTTTCCAAAACTTGGAGCCTTGCTTTCGCTCATTTTACCTCCGGACCGGTGAGCTCGCCACAAAGCAGGCAGAACTATTTAGGCCCTTTTAGTACCCTGAAGGGTGGACATGACATCATGTCCACCAAAGGACCCCTGAAGGACACATGCATTCACTTTCACGTAAGCCAACCAAGTAGGGCACCAAGTAGCGAGTCAACAAAAAGCCTACAAAATAGTACCTCCCAAGTGACCCTCTAGCGCCCTTCTGTCCACCAAAAAGTCCGAACTGAAATTCCCTTTGCATCAAGAAGAATACCAACTCCCAGACTAACATGGAAGCTCCCACCCTTTAGCAGACTTGGTTCCATCTCCCAAAGGCCCGGCACCCTTCCATGACTCTCAGGGAGTAGCGCACCTGTTTTCCGAGGGAGTTGTAGAAACTCGAAACCTAATCACCACATCGCGGCTCCTCGGCGTAGCCGGCTGGGTCCTTTGCGGCGCCCTGCAGCAACTTCGCCGCAGTCCGCACGGCCGGCGGGCTCATCACCGCCCGGTTGATCCCGCGGCCGATCCGCTGGCGCGCGGGTCGGCGGGCGCGAAGGTTGAGCCCGAAGTTTTTTTTTGGGAATACTTGGTTGCTGTTGACCCCCCTGCAAAAAGTTTAACTTTCTCGGGGTTTAGTAAAAAACACCGTTATTCCCAAAAAGTTAAAGTCGAATGATCCAACCCAATAGCAGTCAAGACGAAAAAGGCCCTTTGTCCGCCAAGGACAAGCTCTCGGGGGGCGGGGTCCCAGGAAGCGTTGTTGGTTCTCACAACTCATGAGCTCAGAACTTTTGAAACGGGATGCACCGGGTTTTCTGGGCCCTGTTTAAGCGAATGACATGGGTGAGGTATGCTTGGCTGGCGTTGGCTGGAGCGGGTAAGTGCTGCTTGAGTTGTCTTGCCCAACCCTTGGAACAGTTGAAGTTGGGAACGCCTTTTATCATGGTGAGAACGCTGGATCCTTCCAAAAGGTGCGTGGGCCTGGGTCATTGGGGGTTCCCCTTCGGGCCGGCGACCTGGTCAGGTCGCCATATCCCCTTGAAGCACACGGCTCGCAGGTCCGGGAGCGCAATCAAGCCAATTTCTCTGCCTGACCACCCTGGGTATGAGTGGCCCAAATGGATTATTATATATAATCCTGCTTAACATGATCAATGCACACACGCACCAGTGGTCTTCCAAGTAGTCCAAGTCCGACCTCTATGGGGACAAACTGCTAAGTGGCAAGCTAGCAATGGCTAATGTTGACCCCGGATTAATGAACCCCTGTTTATCAATATGGGGGTGTTCCCCTCCAAAAGTGATGATTCCCCACATTCCTAGGGATTGCTAGGGTTATCCCATGAAACAGCTTGATTGAATTTCAGGATGCCCTGCCGCAAAGGGACCCCAACGTTTACCAATTGGTTTATCAATCCAGTGTTCTCAATAGTCATGCAAGGGGCTCATAAGAGGCACGTCTTCCTGAGGAGTGTCTGAACTTCTTGAGGGGAGCCCTTTTTTGGGATTGGTTTAAAGGGAAACCAAAAGAACCTCTCCGCCCTATTTGCGCGGGTCCCCTAAGAAAGATACATCCATACAAACGTTCGTACGACAAACAAACACACAGACAAACAAACAGACATAGATACATTGATACATCTTATATATATATACATATGTATGTATATACGTGAATACATATTTTATTGGTCAATAATATAGACACACCCATGTACAGGCCTTTGTTTGTGCTGTTTGTCTTGTTTTATTGTGTTTTTTCGGGGGCGGGTGGGTGGGTGGTTGGGTGGGTGGGGTTTGGTGGGCAAGGGACACTTCCCTCAGAACCCCAAACGTCGCTGAGGATGTCCAATGCGTGGCTTGGCACCGTGCCGCAAGCGAGGCAAGGGCCCTCACTTTTGACAAAATCTGCGAACAGGTAAGTAAATCAAACAAAAAGCGTCTATATGTGTTGATGTACGCACAAGACAACATGCAGGCTTTGTATATGCATGCGCAAGAAATCTAAGATCGATGAACACAGGACATTAAATCAGGAATCCCCAACTTCGAGCTGGATTTATCTCCGGATCCGTTTTGCCTACTTGATATTATTATTCCCTGTGCCCATGAGGAAGGGTCCCTTATTTTGGGTATGCCCCCTGACCGAGCCACGGACTTTGGAGCAAACAACAAGCCACGCATGTTTCATGGAGGCACGCTCAGCTCCTCCCTGCCCAAGGTTTTCTCGTGGGTGAGCAGCTGAAAGACCAGGTAGGCCACGTAGGATGACCTAAAAGAAGTTTGTTTGTTGGATGCTGAGAACCCATTTGGACCCTGTTTAGGGCCCCCTGCCAAACACACGTCCTACAAAGACTGCCCCAAACAATTTTCACTCAGGAACACGGGGAAGTAGCTGGAGGTTGATTCCATTGTTAACACATCCTGCCAACAAAAGAAGGATTCAGAAGGTGCCACACCAAACAACTAGGCCATGAACAGGGGCTCACGAAACCCTGATCCAGGTATCTAAGAGCTCAAGCATGTACCCCCTATGGAAGCCAGCTTCACATTCGGAACTTCGCGAAAAGGCCCCGTGCATTTTCAGCAAGACTCGCTTCGCGAGTGCAGAACACTGACCACAGGCTCTGGCGAATGTGGGACTCGGGGGAGCGCGGATTTTTGCAACTTGGCAGAAAGGTGGGATTGGTTGGCACACGATATCTTGCAAGGGGGTGGGAGCGTCACTGAGTGAAGCTTGCTGAGTCTGGGACTCCCAATGTGTGTTGTTGAGTGCTCAATTGATAGCTCACGAAGTGCTTAGAGTGCATCCATGTTCAATCCTCATCGGCCACCCTCTCCACGCCAAGCAGCCAAGTGCAGCGCATTCCGATTGCTTTCATGCCCATTTCGGGGTAGCCTGCTGCCCAATGACCGAAAGGTAGACAAATCTTGCGAACAGATTAAGTGGGTCCCGAACAAACCAAACTGGAGGTATACTGTAGGGCCTTGGAGGTAGGGCTTTAGATCAGCCCAGTCCAGGTTCTGGGCAGGACGATGCACGCCCCAATGCGGGAGACCTGCAGAACGGAAGCTGATCGCCCTCCATATGACCATGATGCATGGGTCTAAATCATTAGAATGGTGTGGGGGTGCCAGCTTCTCATGCATGAATCACAAGTCACGATAGGAAAAAAGTCTGTAGCTATTCAGCTCCTTGTGTAGCAGGGTTGTGGGAAGGGGTTGGGAAATCCTCCAAGCAGCGTGCCCAGAAAACAACAATAATTGCCACTGGCCACGGGTTGAGAGGGGACCATACGTTCAGCATGGATAAAGGACGCGTACTTGGCTGTTCGATTTAGAAGGCACCTCGAACAATGGAACAGCTGGGCAACTGGGGGCTTTCTCAGAAGGATGCCTTGCAATGTGCTCACTACCAAGTGCCAAATGAAGAGGTCATTTCATTGTTGAAAACTGACTGGGGACAAAAGGAAATACCAAAAACACTGTAAAGGAACCATTCTCGGAAGCCCATGCAAACCCAAACAACCATCCAAGGGTACTAAGGGTCCGGCCAAGAGAAAGTGTGGCAAAAAGGAGCCCCGAAGGCCCAGTCCCATGTCACTGGGACGGTGCCCATAGGAACCTGTTGCCTTGGATCAGCTTTTGGGTTGACAAGTTGGCATCCAAGGAAAACAACTTGAATCACCTTGGGGAAGCCGAGTCACGTGCAGAACTCCAAAAGGAAAGCCTCGCTTTGAGCTGAAACCGCAAAGCGGGGGACAACTATACCCCAAAGAAGCCCCCAAACGGCGAAGCAGCGATTTCGCATGGGTTGTTTTTTGGAGCGCCAGGGATAGGGAGCCGGTCGTTTTCCTATCTAGTATTCAGATGGTTGCCTCCCAAAAGATGGAACGACAAAAAAATCACTAGGTTTTGCTTACTTCATCATGGGCATGTGGGCGCCGGCCATAGTTTTCGTTACCCCCTCCTACCAAACATGGAAGTGCCCAGCCCCGCTATGAAAGACTGGCTTGCCGATGGAGAGAGGCCTGCGCACTTCTGTATTTGTTGGTGGGCTGGGATTGTACGGTAGTTTCCCCCTTCCCCGTGGAATGAAAGGGCGCGAATCTGGTACTTGACAAAGGGAAGCCCACTCCACAAGAAGCGAGTTGAATCTGGGTCTGGGTACCGCTTTTGCTTTTTGGCGCCTTCAGCACGGACTCATGGTCATCCGACGGGTAGGAGTTGAAGATGGTCGGCAGGGCCTTGGCTGAAGGCGACGCCTTGCGTTTGGCGCGCAAAAAGCGTCGCCAAGCGCCGAGGAGAGCAATCCATCATAGAACTGCGCCTGCCCCAAACCAAAAACAGTTTGGCAAGTACTTTAGTCTTGGTGCAAGGTGTGCTTGGGGAAGGTGTGAAAGAACAAGACTCGAATCTTGACAGGTCGCGCACAACCAGGTGTTGAAAGGCTTCTTCAGCTAAAGTTCCGAGCAAACGGCTTTACCTTTGGCTGAATGAAACCTTCCCACGCCCTGATTTAGGGAAGGTAACACATCATGGAGATAGCAGTGTAGAATACATGAAAGCCCAATATCTCTCTATTGGGTTTGCTTAATTATACATGGATATCAGCAATGCTCTCTCATGTCGTTAGACATCGGACAGTTCAGTATGCAAATCCGACCAGGAAGGGTTTGGCTCCGGTTGGCTACCAAGGTTTAGATAGGCCCCAATGCCTATTGACTTTTGGTTCCAACGTGCTTCTGAAGGCTTATGCGGGTCTGTTCTGAAGGCTTATGCGGGTCTGTCTCAAAATCGGGGACGCCAACAAATGGTTATGGTTTCCTTTTGGCTTCCCTGGCCACCAGCCACAAATATTCTCCTCCGCTCGGAAGCACCATGTCGTTGTTGATTGTTTGGCCCCAGCATCGCAGGTTTTGAATGGCACTCGGTGGAAACTTGGCACAAGGCCGAACTTGAAAGAAGCGCCGCACCACCGGCCGTGGCAGCACCGCGACATTCACCTTTACAACTGCTTGCTCTTGCTCCTAAAGTGCTCGAGCGCGCAAGGCAAGCAAAGCCACGCAGGCGTCTTTGCAAGTGCGCTCAAGGTCAAGGAGGGCCACCTACACAGGCGGGGTGTTTCAAGATAGAGCCTGGCACGAGCCTTGGTCTTGTGGGGAAACCCTCCCAAAATCCGATTTGGGAAGCATGTATCCATTCCCCTTGAAGAGTTCGGGTTCAATGTGCATTTCCCACCACTGAACAGAATCAGATCGAGGAACTTCAGCCCTCAAGGTCAAAGTCCAAGGGCAATCAGAAAGCCATGCTTTGTCGCAAAGAGTTTAGAATATGGCTACCCTTTTTTCTGTAGTCTTCTTTAATAGGGGAACCCCCCCAAAAGAAGGGTAAAAGGGCACTACTGTGGGACGACCTAGAAAAGGTACGTCGATCCCACCTAGTGCTTCCAGCAAGGCAACCGAGCTTGCGAGTACCCCTGGTGATGGTAGATTGGAAGCGGGCCACGTTTGTTGGCTTCTTGTGTGTGTGTGTGTTAGAATAGAAGGATCCCCAAAATGGGTGGTGTTGCTTTTGGTTTCCCTTTAAATTGAAAATGATCTTACAAGCGGCTACCCTAAAAAGAGACACGCCCCCCCCATGTGCTATTGGGCACCCATAGGATCCCGGCAAAGGACATACAGCTGAACATCAGCATCGCCATGCTGATCAGGGCGGATTTCACCGCGAACCTCAAGCAAAGGGCTTATGAGTTGAGCACTTCTTGGGATTTTGCGGGGATCCCTCGGGGTTTCCGTGCAGTTGATCCTAACCTGAGGTTTTGTCCACAGCTTAGATCACTTTTTGCCAGGGAGCTGTCTGCTTTCTTTTTCTACGGAGTGCAGGGCACTTCCCCCCAAACTGTGATTGTTTTTCGGCCAAGGATCGAATGCTCTGCACCGACGCTAATACACCAATCCGCGCTCAAGAACCCCAACCGAAAGCGTCCGTTCACCATGGGGCCATGAGGCCGCAGGCGATGTCATTGGTCCCGCTGCCGCTGGAGAATCGTCCATTTTCTAGTACATAACTTGGGTTTGAATGTTCGGCTTCGCAGGACACAGCACCCAGTGGGAACCACTAAACCCCTGGCTTAGAAAAGAAGGTCTTCACTTGGCAAACCCCCTGAATCCATCCACAGGGTTGATCAGTCCGGGCCAAATTGGTCCAACCCTGTGACCCGACTGAACCATGTAGCGGGTGTATCAAGTTGGCTTTGCTTTCTTGGGAATTCGCGGCCCGACTCTCAAACAATGTCCGCTGCCCAAACGGAACATTTGGTGCGTACAGGTTATGCTGTAGTGTTTGTATGCCAGTATCGTCCCTCTGGAGCTGTGGTTCAGGAGTCGTGGACGCCATCTTAGAACCACATAAGGTTTATCCGGCATGTTTGTACCGACGGCTGACAGCCTTAGGGGATCTCTAGACATGGCTTGCCGGGGTCCCAGGGGTTGAAATGTCCAGGCCGCGCCCCAAAACCTTGAGCTCAAGGCTTCTGCTCTTTCTCCAGCCGCGTGGGGCCGTTCCTCTCGAACTCCTGCGGACGGACATGTTTTCGTTTTTTAGTGGTTGACCGAAGGGGTCCACCAGAAATCAGCCAGTTAAAGCGCTGCTCTCTGAAATTGACCTGCCCATTTCCAGAACAACATGGCCTCTTTGTGGAGCCTGGCTCGGGATTCTGGCGACCATTTTCCTCAAAGTGCCGGGGTAGGAACTCACTTCCAAAGACCTGCCAGACTTCATGTTCAGAAAATGAAGGGCCCAAAAAGCGTTTAAACTCACCTCTGTGGATTGGTCAGAACAAGTCCAGTTTTGGTTTCGCGACTAAAATGGCATTCCCAAAGAGAAGCTCCAAAGTCCATTTACCAAGACAGTAAGATAAGCATTTGTAGGGGTCCCAATTAAGGCAAGAGCCACGTGAGCATGACTTTCCATTGATTCCCGGTGATTTGTAGTGCAGCTAGTAGAAACGACCATTCAAATGCGAACTGAACTCTCCACTGACCGCCTGGAGGCCCGGAGTTGCGCAGCCAAAAACTGAGCTTGCAGCTCGCCATCTTCAGCGCGACTTCGGCTCTTGGAACGGAAGCCAAGTCGCGTTTTCTATGAGCACCGAAGGCATGGCAAGCGGACACGGGCGCTTAGGGCTGCCGGGACAACTCATGCCACCAGCTGCGTCAGTCCCATGCTCTGCTTCGGCGACAGAGCATGCTCTATTGTTTGTATCCTTCTTTTGGACATCTTTTCGTTTATTATCTTCTCCAACTTTAGGGATGTGGCCAGGAGAAGCTTCTATCTTCCAGATCCTTGTGAATTAACTTTTGCTAATACACTTATTTTATCTAATGCTGCTATATCTCTAGGAAATGCTTTTATTAATAACGAAGTTTCATCAGAATATATTATTTTCTTCACTTTATGGTCATTCCTTTTGTCTTCTCTTTTTATTAGTTTGCAGATTAAATAATTTCGCATTCTCGCATTATCAATTAATGATTCACTTTATTAGTGTCTTTTCTTTTTTATTAGTTTTATTTCATCTATCTATTGGTCTTCTTCTTCTAATTCTTCGCCTTTGGAGTTGTAATGACATGCCTTTTATCTTGTTTGTTTTTTTCATATGTCATCTCATTCTATTTCCGGGACATCCGGCGGGTTGACAATGATCAGGAGACAATATCCATTTTCCCTTATTTTCAAGTGATTTTATTATGGATATTATCCTTTATTTTGCTTTATTGTTGGTTTTCTCTTTTACTGTCTATTCTCCAACCTATTACGCGACAGAGCATAAGGGCATCTTTGAAGCCTGGGTATAAACCTGGATGCGTAAAGCGTGCAAAGCGGAAATCCCGCCAACAGTGTCAAAGCAACAATCCCTTGAAGTGTCAAATCATGTGAAGAGTCTCCTTAGAGCCTGACAAAGATCAAACATTCTAGACTCTAGACCTTTCCACAGTTTATGCCCGCAGTGTTTTTGCGTTTGCCAGTCATGATCGACGTTCCCAGTTTGAAACTGTCCCCAAAGCAACCTGAAGCCACCAGGTTTCCAGACACATCATTCAACAGGTGCCACGGCTGGATGTGTCAAGGCGGTCTTTCATGCAGGGCTTGGCTCACAATTAAACAGCTAGCGTTACGCAGGTGTTGGTCTTTGGTTCCATTTACAAAGGTGCCGTTTTGGTACATTTATTTTTGAGCCGCAGCCTTCAGGGGCCCGAAACTTACGTACGGCAAATGGGTGCGTTCCCCCCCAAAAAAATGGCTTCAGTGTTCCTTCTCTCCCCTTAAGCCAACTCAAAAGCGGCTACCCTGACAAGAGAACCCGCCTGAAATCTGGGACTTCCCTCGAAGGCTCTCCCCTTCGCTGGGGAACCCGGGGCGCAAACACCCACAAAACACACGGCATCGGGCTCCTAGACTAAAACGTCGATCAAACAAATAGAACTTGAAGGAGCAAGATAGTACAGCTCCACAACTGGCAAACTGCACCTTGCTGAAGGTTGATGCCCAACTGTTTTCACCCATCGTTCTTCTCAGAAGCCCCGAGCATGTCCTGGGCGTTCAGTCAGTTTTCCTGAAAGAAGCAGCCCCGGAAAGAAGGAGCGAAGTACAGCCGGGAAAGCAAGTTCACAGCACCCATCTCCCTGTGCAAAGCCCAAGGGATCCTGGGACAACACGACGCAAGCACTGGACACTTTATTCCAGCAAGGGTGAAAGTATAGATCATTGATCCCTTCTTTGTAACAGAAAGTGACGCCCTTGGTAGAAACCCATCTGAGAAAGCCCTTGATTGTCAAAAACGAGCTGCCACACGGCAAAGACCAATCCCACTGCAAGCGCAAATCCCAAACACAGAACGTGCAAGCTCCTCACTGACAATGTGGAAGGAATGGTAGCGCCCTCTCCTCGCGCGCGCAGGAAATACTGCGGATGGACAATTCCTGCACCAGTTTGAAACCATGGTTCAAACCATTGTTCGTTGGTATTTACAGGGGAATCATCATTGCAGGGTTTCTATGGTTTCTTAGGTGGTGCAGGATTTCGTCCATCCACAGTAGCTCAGATTCTTCAAGCCAAAAGGGAAACTGCAGGGGACCCGCGACAAACAAAAGACAAGCTGGTTTGTATCACAAGGGGCTCCAACACCCTATACTTATTGCCCAGGCCCGAGTGGACACGCCCCCCCCCAGAGAAAAAACACACACACACAACCAAACCAAAGAAGACAGCAAGGAGATCCAGGGCAGTTTCCATGACCACCAGAGCATACCACCCGTAGAAATCCCTGGAATTCACCATGACCTGCAGAAATCCTCAAAATTTAGGGGAAACCTCTGAATCCACCATAACTGGGCTGCCCTCAGATCCCCCGCTAAAAGCTTGACTTTTAGTGGGTTAAATGGAAATCACCACTAAACACTGAAAGGCTAAAAAGCTAAGGCGATGGCTGGGGGCCACCAAGAGCGGGGGGCTTGGTTTTGCCTAAATCCATCAGTGCCTCTGCCAGAATCCCGTTTTCCTCTTGCGGCTGCGGGTAAGCCCGCCCAGCAAGAAGGCGCTGCCCAACCTCGCGGTCGGGCCGTCGGGCTGCGCGGAGCGGGGGAGGTCGGAATGGCGACAGGAGGCTCGTAAAGTTGGGCATTCCGAAATGCTTAAAACATGTGCAATCATTCCACGGCAAAAAGAAATAAGTTGCTTTAGCAGTGCCAAAATTCGTTTAAAGCATGGGTGACTGGACTCTTACTGTGCTTGGCATGGCACTTGCCCAGAAATTTGTTCAAACAAAGCCCTGGCCCCCTATTGGTGTTGTGGCTCCGGGGTAAGGAATGAGTTGGCAAACAGCTTGAAATGCATTTTGTTGCGGGGGATTCCTCTGATGTTTTTGGGGGGGTTCGAGGGTCCAAAAACCAGATGGGTTTTCATGACCATGGGTCCGTGGCTGTGGTGGTGGGCCATGCCACTCAGCTCCTCAGCTCCCCGCACCAGCAGCGTGTTGGACAGCACGGATCCCAGCAAACTGGCCTCCGACCCAGGAAGCCCGGGGTGGGGGCTTCTGGGGGCGCCGCCAAAATGGTTGCAAGCAGAATGCGAAGCATCAAAGAGGCGCAAACAAGAGATCTGAATGGGACAACAGGCTTCACAAAAGGTGCATGGTGCCATAAATTGGAAAATCCAGACAACTCAGCGAACCCCTCAGTGCTCACTTGCCACCAAGGGACATTCGAGTGCCTTTAGGGTAGGCCCGCCCCACAGGAATAAAGTATACTCTCCACACGCGAGAAACGCACCCGCACGCGCGAGAGAACATGCGGTTTGCACCTTGACGATGGCCAACAGGTTGGAGCGAATGGACCTCAGCAATGCAAATATCTGCGCATGTTACTGGAAAGCCAAATGGGAACTGGCGGTTGGCAAGGTCTCACGTCCTGAGTGCATGGCCCAAAACAAGTACAAACTGTTTGTTTGCCACTAAACATGGTCTTGCCAAAAAGTGTAAAGTCCATGCACTTAGGAAGTGAGAGGTGCTACGGTTGAATGTTGAGCATTGGAGGTGATGGGAGTCCACCCCTCCCCCAAAAAGCCAAGGACAGACCAGTAAGGATTCAATCAGGAACCTTAATCATGGATGTGTTAGTTTGCTCCTGCCGTGATAGCTTGCGCAAACAGGTCCAAAGCTTTGATGAGCCTTTGGGTCTTTCTTTCTTTGATCAAGCTTTTGGCACCCCTTTTGCTTCCTGGGCCATGGGAGCCTTAGGGAACCGAATTCTTTGTCTTTTGCATCAATTGCTTGCGGTTCCGCTGCGGAGCATGTGCATAATCCATGCTTCTGTGTCCGTGCAATTCTAAGGCGGATGTTGAGCTAGCCAATCTGGGCGTGCGCCTGCTCCCCCTCCCTTCCAAAAGCACGCTCGCCCTGAACTGGCTCGAGTTTTGTCCTCTCAGGATCTCGAAACGGGGAATATTTGCTATTTGCCGATGGCCTCAGGGTGTCAACTAAGAACACGCGAAAACCAATGTTGCCTTGGGGGACGCCATCTCTAACCAAGGCGGCCGAGTGAAAGCGCCGCTTTGCAAAAGCCTCCGTCCAAAGTTGACGGGTTCCCTCAGCCAACCCCGAAAACAGGGGTATAGGCCAACCCGGCCAGAACCTTCCTTAGGCCGCTTCCCTTGGTTAGGTTGGCTTATACCCAAGAGACACATCCAAAGAAACATCCCACGCGCCCACTTGGGACCCCCGCTGGATGGCCACGATCATCTCCACGGCGTTGCCAAACGTGGCGTTCAGCAGCCCCGTGACCTGGAGCTCACGCTGGGACCGGCCAAACGGTGGTCTTCTGGCCTTTGGATCCGCCGCAAGTACCGAATCCTCATCTTAAGACACACCCAAGTGGTGAGTTCCCTGTGTTTTCTCTAGTAGGTATTTGGATCGTACCGTCCGCCAATTAACATGGAAGTGCAGGACCCCCCCTTTCCAAGAGGAAAGTCGTGAAACTCAGAAGGCTGTGTCCCCTCCAGCACTTGCAAAAAATAAAACTACCCTATGTTCCTTAAGAAGGGCTCAATGCTGCAAACGGTTTCCAAATGTTTGGCTTGGGAAACGCAACCTGGCGAAAACAAGGTCTCTCTCTCTCTCTCTCGCTATACGCCTGCGAGCTTGTCGGAAACGGCACCAGTCTTGCGACCAATCCATGGGTTCATATATCCGGTTGTCTGGTTGGAGCCCGGGAATAAGAACAACTTGGATTTGGAGAAGTCAAACAATTCGACAAATGCTAGAACAGAAGCAATAATACCTCCGATTGAAAGCCCGGCATTTCATTTTGCCGGGAAGAAACTCAACAGGAGCAATGGGTTTAGGCGGGTCTTGTGTTGAGGCACCCAAGGGGTCAAAGTAAAATATGCACGGACTCCCCAAAACTCAAGGATGTCCCTCTTAAATGGGGCACCGATATTCAACAGGGTTTTGTCCAATCAACCTCTCTCCTCAGAAGACTTCAATGGATTCTTAGGGTTATTGGGAGGCAAGCCCATTTCTACCTCAGCTCTGACACCCCAACTAATAATGCTTTTGAGGGTCCATATCAGGCAAAACTCAAAATGTGAAAACATGTCCAAAGAGATCCCAAGGGTTGTGCCAACCAATTATAACATGTATGTTTGAATGGTTGGGCCAACCAATTGTATGTATACACGTGTTTTAATAATCCTTGTTTAACCCCAGCTTGGTTTCCCTTAGAAGAAAAAAACACGTGACCCCTGCGATCTCAAGGTCGCAGGACCCACTCAGCTCCCCCGGCCGTGTCATTGTGAATGGAGCCCGCCAGCTCCTGCCATTTGCCCGAAGCTGCCTTCTGACCCCGCCGGCCGCTTTTTGTGGCTCGGCCGCCTTTTCGGGTGGCCCTCCCACCAACTGACACGTCAGCGCACAAAGCCCCTTTCAAATACACAAGTCGTCTTTCTACAGGGGTCTGTGCGGGTATAAAGCCAAGAGGCGGTAGCCTTTTCGGGTTGCTATAAAGGAAAGCCAAGGGGAAAACCATCCACAAGGGTCATGTTTTGACACATGGCCATGCGAACCCCAGTCTTTTTGTGGGTTCCATCTGATTCGCCTCTCTTGGCAATAGGGGCTTTCCGCACTTGAACACAGGGAAACCCATACAAAACTTGCAAAACACAGCCTTTTGCATCCTGGCAAATTAAACGTGCAGGACGTGCCCTACCCGAATTTGATCCCGTTCAAGTTTGCCGACTCCAGGGTTTGCACCTTACATTGCCTCCTCCTCAATGCGTATCAATTTGGCTTCCAACGTCGGGGGAAGCATGGGAAAACAGCATGATCAGCTTTGTCGCAATCGAATGATGGTACTAAAGTATACACAAATGCAAAGAACCATATAAGCGTCATTGCCCCTTGCTAACCTTTCTTATCAATGTTTTGATTGTGGCTCACCTCAAGCGAGAGGAAGTAACCAAAGTATGACAAACACATCATGAGGGCCAACAAAAGGGCTAGGTTGGTATCGCTAACCCCCTGCACAAATCTAACGGCCTGGTGGCTAGCCGGATCCGCATAGCTGAAGGGCAAGCTTCGAGGTCAACGCAATGGGCAACACGGTGCTCAAATGGCGGCCAAGTGGCTAGTAAACAGGGATCCGGATGCATTATACACCTGAACATTGCAACTTGTAAATGGTGGTTTCCAACTTTATTTTGGTGGAAACAGCCATGTTTCAAATGGTTGCAAAATGTATCTTTTGAGGAGCCCTGGTAAATATGGTGAGGGACCACTTTCCATAGTTGCAAGCCCCTTGGGTTATGATCAGGGCTGGTGGGAGATCATTTGGCTGACTCCCAGGCCATCCATCAGCTTCCCTCGAGTTGGAGGTGATTTAGGGGTGGTTTCCCATTTACCCTCTATTGGACCAGGGGTTGAAATTCCCAATCCAAACCACCAAACGGGTGCCAGTTCGGCGGTCAAACAAAAAGGCTGACTCGAAGCGACCGGCATCCACGTCCTCCGTGGAGTCTCCCAGGATCTTGGCCAACGGCACCTCAGGGAAAGCCCAGAAATACCCAAACCCTTCGGTTGTAGCCGCCTCCTGTTCATAGCAACCAACGTTCCTTCTGTTCATGGGCAAACAGCCATCTTCTCAATCCATCCTACCTCCCTAAACCCCAACATTATATATGCCCCCTTCTCCCCATTTTGCCCATACGAGCCTACCTGACAGCCTTATGCTAGGCGCTTTATTTGGAAGGACACTTCGTTGGGGGTATCTCCCCCCCAACTCGCCCCGATACATCTGAACTTTTCCAAATCCAAAGTAAAGGACCTACATGGCTTTCTCTCATAGCCCAAACAGCCAAACACCGGTCGAAGGTCAGCAGCTCTCAGGCGCAAGCGAGCGCTAGGAAGTTGAGCCAAAACCTCGCCGGTGGCGCTCGATGTGACAAACGTTGCTTCCAGTTGACCCTGGAAGGAGAGCAAACGTTGACATTGGCAATTTTTATGCTGTGGTTTCCCCTTAAAAGTGTCCTGCGGAGCAAGGGCACCCTGTTTTGGTATTGGTTCTGTAGGGAAACCCGAGCAGGAAGGAAAAAGGGCGCCACTAAAGGCCTTCACCTAGTTTGAGACCCACACCCCAAACACACATCAATGCAGTGTAAGAACTTTTTGGCCTACACCTGGGGGGCGCCGTTGCTCGCACGGTGGCTTTCCAGCCAAGCCAAGGAGGGGGATCTAGGATCGCGCAGGTTGCATCGGAGTACAAGTCTCCCTCCCACACCCCAAGTACAGGGGGTGCTCTTTGGGGCTTGTCGACCTTGTGGTAGTGGCAGTGGTCATGGCAGTACTGGCAGGAGTGGTAGAAGTACGGGGAACCATACTAGAGGTAGCATCAGCAGCAGCAAAAGTAGCAGTAGCATGCAGTAGCAGCAGCAATCCCGGTATAGTTCAAAAACCCAGTTCGATCATATATTGGCAAGCCATGGAAAGCCATGGCAAAACACTACAAAGTTGACCAATCCATTCACAGCCCGTGGCAAAAATGTGGTGGATTGTTTTTCTTTGTTTTTAAACAGCCCAGCAAAAAGCGCTGGTCAAGCCTCATGTCCAAAACATATGCAGAGCCATCATCTACGTTAATTATCAATGGTCTTCAAAATCGTGTCCACGGACCACATGAAGGCAAGCGGGAAGTGTTGATTGTGATGCTGATGTCGCCCACTGTATACTCCCAAAGCCAGGTTTGCTCGTGTCAACTCGGAGTTTTGGACCGAGGCAAGAGGCAACTACCTCCAAACATCGCCCAAACTTTCCGAAAAACGGCACCCAGTGGTTGCCTATGGGCAATCTTCGAACTGCCCAACCGATGACAAATACTCAAAAGAAAAGGTTCGGGGCTTGGGTTCAGGCCCTGAAATGTTCAGCAGGTGTCTCAAATGAGCTCATCTTACCCTCCTGCAAAAGCGCGATCACTTGTCCAAAAGGGCCAGCCACCCCCGCAGTATCAGGAAGGGATTCGAGACTACTTTCAGTACAACTCACTGTACTGTACTGGTGGGATTCGGAGTTCGTGCGGATGTTCTTTGGAGACTCACACATTCTGGGTGGAACCCAACCAAAATGGCTGGTCTACGCAGACTTCCAGTGGCTAGAGGGAAATTGCACAGAAACAGTTTGGGGGGTTGCTTTAAAGGGAACCCCCTTGTAAAACCAAAAGGAAAACAGCGGGCACCACTGGAGGTCTTGAACCTGTCCACAGGCCGACTTTTTGTTTGGGAAAATCCAGTGCCTGGAACCAGCTCCACACATAGCACCTATTTGCATGCTCCACAGGCCATGGGAATTGATGGTACGGGGTTGATGACCATCCCTTGCAACCCCAAGTCAACGAAGCAAAGGGTCCTTTTCAACGTGACACATTTGGTGCGGGTCCACTTCTCGTTCCCCTTTCCGACGGCTCTCGTGGCTTTCACTTCCCCGCACTTCCGCTTTCAGCCGAGCAGCACTGAACCCACGCCCCACTCCAGCCAGTGTGCCAAGATCTGGCGAATGCGTCTCCAGTCGCACAAACTGGTTAACGTTTCCCCGAGGGTCGCTTGACTGAGGAGACCCTCTCCACACCTGTTTATCTGACGCGGCACACCAAAACCTCCCTTCCGACGTTTGCGCCAGCAGAACAACGAGAAAAGTGTCCTATTCGTTTCTAAACAGCTGATAACCGTGCACAAGGGCTGTTTTCCCATCACTTCCCGGGAAAGAGTAAATTGGATCCCTCCAAGGTTTCACATCCCTCAAAGGTTTCTCTGAACCAAGGGTATCTTGCAAGTAAATCTGCTCTCTTGAAATGAACACTCATTTGGCCGGAGAGATCATTGAAATTATGTCGTTTTAGGACAACCATTTGAGCGCCAGGAACCCACATACACTTCTTCACCGCCTTCTTGTCGCACGGTTTTTGAAATTCGTGCGTGGTGGCTTGGCCAGTCTCACTTGGCCAGTCTTCAACCTCAACCTAGGAAACAACAACTTGCCAACTACCGTGGCTGGACGACATCCATTTCGCACCACCTAAGAAACCATGGGAAAGCATTGTTTGTTGGTGTTTACAGGGGAATCATCATTTTAGGGTTTCCTAGGTGGTGCAGGAATTTGTCCATCCACGGTATCACTTTGACAACGGCAACGATGCATGTGATTAAATGTTTTACAGTTTGGCCTTCTGCAAGACGCGCAAACTTTGAACCGAGCGAAGAGAGAAGAAGCCATGCATACTGATAGGGGTCTGGTGTTGGGGGGTGGGGTTGGGCCCCCCATTTTCTGCAGAAAAAAAAGGGGGGGGTGTCCAGCCCCATTTTTCATTAGAAAACGGCAGGCCGACCCCATCTTCATAAAACATGCTCAATTTAGAACATGGGGGCGGTCCAACCTCGGTCCGATGTGGCCCTGGGCCGACCCCCAAGAAAAGAAAATGGGGGGGGTCCAACCTCACCATGCGGAAAAAAAAGGCAGCTTCGTGAAAAAAATGGGACATCTATTTCTACTTCCGTGCAAGAGTCTCGGCTCAAGATTATTCTGAGATGGCAAGCCCAAGGCTGGATGGATTGTAGTGGCCTGGACCCTCAAACAGCAAATGATTATTTGTAGTTCTGTACTTGGCGTGTTTTCTTAATGCACGACACAAAACGATATGCCATTTGAGGGTCTTTTAGAAAAGGCTTCTCGTTCAACCAGCTGGCAACCAAATAGCTGCTCTTTTAGAAAATGGGGTCTTCCAACTCGGTCTATTTTAGAAAATGGGGTCAACCATTCCAGACAGAGAAATTTCCAATTTTAGAAAACGGGGGGGCCAACCTAGGACCCTTCCTTGGCACCCCCCATTTTCTTTTATTCACAATTTAGAAAATGGGGGGTGCCAACCCCACCATGAAAAATGACATCCTTAGCCAACCCCTCTAAATTCATTTCGAACCCGGCTCATACTGAAAACAGCGTCTGCGAGGTTCATTTGCCTCATGACACATCGGGACTTAAGCCCTGGTGCAACTGGCTGCCTTGGCCGATCGCCGATCGCGGCCACTGGAAAAGCGCAGGAGCTGGGAAGAATGCCACAACCAGCTTCCAACATCCACAGAAAGAACGGATTTTCACATAGGTCACCGTAAAGATTGTGGGAGTCCTTTTGGTTGTCCTTAAAGCCAACACCGAAAAGGGTACTCTCAAAAGAAGAATGTCGCATGTATGCCTGCATCCGGCAAACCTAGAGGAATCCAGAGGCGAAACACAACAATTGACACGCCGGTCGCGCCAAAAGTCTTTGGCGGCTGCCGCGGTGTTCCCAGTTTTGAGAATCGATTTCCAAATGTAAGATTTTCGACTGGCATGCTTCACGAAAAACTTTGCTCTTTGCCCCCCCTAGATTTGTACAGCGCAAAACACATATCAACATTATCAACCAACATCACCGCATTAGTCAGTCAAGCAGCAAAGGGATTGCCTTGTAGTGAAACTGCTTTGTGTCTGGACATCGGCCCATCGGCGCATTTTTCAGAACTCCGTCGGGGTGACCCCAGCAGGGCAAGCTAACAGCAGCACGCCTTGGTCTATCTGTGCTGGATAGCAAGCCACGCGCACCAGGTACGCGATGCTTTTCCCACGGGAGCTTCAGACACGCTATTCTGGTGCGAAGTGGATATTGTCCATCCATGTGGCCAATGTTGGTCAAATGCATCGAAGGGGAAAAAAGGGGACTTCCAACGTTTGTATTAAAAAACAAATCATTAAAGACCCTTCCAATGCAGTGTGACGACTGCCAAAAGGAGGATCAGCCCAGAGAGGACCTAATGCAACAAGGTGAGGGCTTTGAGGCTTGGGTGCCGCTGCAAAAGTTTACAAATTTTGCTGGGTCCAATGGAAAATCCGAGCTTCAACCCAAAAAAGTTGAAGTCCGGCTTACCATTCCAATAGCCAAGGAGGGTTCCACAATATTGAGTTGCTCCAAGAACCCCGAAAGAAAATCAGATCAACCTGTTGAAACTCGGTTGCTTTCTGCTCCCCTGCTAAAAGTTTAACTTTTAGTGGTTTAATGGAAAACCCATTAGTTGGCAACAAGTTAAAGTCCTAACATCCAAGCACCCATTAGTTGGCAACAAGTTAAAGTCCTAACATCCAAGCAAAATGCATCAAAGGAAAGGAGACCTGAGCAGTTTTTAGACAGATTGGGGCATGGTGCTGACCCAAATTGCAACTTGGCGGAGGTCGATCGGGAAAATCCCAGTTTCACGAACAATCATCGAAGCGACACTGTGCAACGAAGGACTTGGATCAAACACAAAGCAGGCTAGAAAGGAAAAGCTCAGAGCAAGGACGACTTCACCTGTTGTTTGCATGCCTGTCGCAACTTGGGCCTTGGCCACTCAATCCTTAAGGCCTTCTTGAGCGAAGCAGGTGACTTGAAGCCAAGGCACTGAGAGGATGGTAGAAAATTGTCTGCAAGCCCACGACGTTGTCCGGACCTAGGAAACAAACTACCGATGCAGGCACGGCAATTTGGGAGCAACCAAAAAATAAGCTCAGGTGATATCCCCAACAGCATGCAGTGCTCTTTTTAGTGCTCGCACCTCAGAGCCCTCGCAAAACCCTCGTGGAACCATGGTGGAACCATGGTGGAACCCTGGTGGAACTCTGGTGGAACTCTGGTGGAACCCTGGTGGAACTGTGGTGGAACCCTCGCGGAACCATGGTGGAACCCTCGTGGAACCTTACCTCAGGGCCACCCCGGACCACCCCGGAGCCTATCTGGGCTGAGACCCCAAAGCTTTCAGCTGTTGGGGAAAAACACAAGGTAACATAGTCACCCTTTGTGTCGGGAAGGGGGAAGGGGGTCCTCCATTGAGAGTATGCCCCCCCCTCCATACATTACCTACGCACCAATAGGGTTCTTCTCAAAAGGCCAGCGACATCTCATTCATTGCTCAGCCCAGGCAAGGCTGACCACTTTGCATGCTGACCCCTGATAAATAAAGCCCCCACTTATGACTAAGGAGAATAAGTGGGGTCCCGTTTTGGTGGGGAATCCTTTTTTCGAGGGGGACCCCCTGATCAGTCAAAATTATCCCAGGCCATTTGCAGCATCGACTTCTCATTGGACCGTTCGAGTCCAGAGGGCTCTCGTACGCTGGGGCTGTGGCCAACAATGTACAAGACGCTAAGCGTCCTGTGCGCTGAACGGTCGGACGAGATTAAAGGGAACTCACGTCATCCGAATATACGCACCGTCTCAATTGAGACATCACCTCACCACAAGGAGACCCGCTCGAAATGACAAGTTGAGTTTAAACTACCGCCCCCAAAAAACAAAATAAATGTAGACTTCTGCCGCAAGTATAAATTCCGCACGTCAGCCTGCGGACTTGCACAAGAGCTTCAAATGACGTAATAAGTTGTTTGACTCGGTGGTTTAGTGGTCAGGGGGTGTCCCATTTACCCTCCACAGCAAGGGGTTGAGGGCTCCAACTCCCAAACCAAACCAAACCACCCAGCTAAGGGCACCTGATGTTTCCAACCGGATGCTTTTGGCGATCGCCAGCAACTGGCTAAGCCCAGCTTTCCGCCAGCATAGGCCTGGGCAGCGCCTCGCACTGCTCTTCATTGTCATAACTTAGGGTTTCGTACTGTGGATGGACGAAATCCATTTCGCACCACTTGGAAGCCATGGGAAACCATAACGTTGGTTGGTATTTACAGGGAAACCATCAATCCAGGGTTTCTTAGGTGGTGCGAAATGGATTTCGCCCAACCACAGCAGGATTATTTCAAGGGGTTCTTGGGAGGCAGTCTTGGCCTTGACGCCTGGGCTTACCCCTATAGCCCAAGCTTAGCATAGCAACTACGCCCTCAGGCCAAATGCACAAAATCAGCATGGCAATGTACAGATCTTACTCGCTTATCTGCATAAAGAAATGGACGCCACAGAAACAACCAATCACCATGGGCCCACCGAATCCCCTGCAACATCCCTTCAACATTCCGTCAACATCCCCATCAACATCCCCTCAAAACACCTGCAACATCTCCTTCAGATCATTTCAGCATCCTTCAACAGCTTCCCCCCAACATCCGTTCAGCATCCCCCTCAAAATCCCTTCAACATCTCAACATTCTTTCAACATCCCTTCAAACTCCTTTCAACATCCTTTCGGCATCCCCACAACAAGCATAAAACCCAAGTTTCAAGTTTCGGGGCACATCCCTGATTAGTTCGAATCTCGCCCCCGACTCCCCGCGTCGGAACCGAAGGTTCGAACCAAGCCGGCGCGGCTTCTCCGGAAGCCGTGGCTGCTTCTCATCTGAAGGCTCTGGCCTGCAAAGCACGAGCCACCGGTCTATGAACTGGATGCTTCCAAAATCTTCGGAACGAACAAGTGGGGATACGGAGGGAGCGGGGATATGGGGGATTCCCTTGGCGCCATTTCCCATATCAAACTTGGTCAAGGTGCATTGTGCATTACCTGTGCATTTAGGGGGAATCCTCCCGTATCCCTGGTTCCCCCCATATCCCTGCTAGTTGGTTTCCCTGAAATCTTGCACCACTTTGGGATGGATGAAGCCCTGTTAACTAGCAACCATGGGATAATCCGGCCGCCTACCAACTGGTGCCGGATTTTGGCCATCCAATCCCTTCCACATCAACTTTCCTGAGTTGACTGGTCAGGCTGCGAAAATCATGACGCCATCTCCCATACAAATGCTGAGGTTCCAAGAGATGAGACCATTCAAAGGTTCCCGGGGTCACCAAAAGGTTTCCAAAGAAAGAAGGAACCCAGACCCAAAAAGTATCGAGTCCATGAACTCAGGAAGTGAGACTTACACGCTGGTAAGTGGGTTTTGACCAGTGCCAACCACCAAGGGTTCTGAAGCGCCGCTTTGACTTTCCCGTCGCCAGCTAGCGCAGGTGAAACTGAGGTCCGGCCGCAACTTATGGGGTATTGGGGACTGTCTACTTGTGCTCGTTTCTTTGAGCAACCTTCCTAGAACTCACTGAAATCAAAGCAAGGGACTTGGAACGGTACTTGCTGGAACCTTAGCAAACAAACAAGCAAGCAAGCAAACAAGCAAACAAACAGGAACATAGAAGCATCAAGAAGGCCAACTGGGTTGGAGCAACGAGCAGCATCCAAACACCGCACTCATTTTTCTACAAGCGAGCAAAGCAGCCCCGTGTTCAGTTGGCACACGCAAAACATCTTTCTCTACGCATCCCACCAGTGCAAGCCGGACCTGGTGAGACATGCGGCTAGCTCTTCGCAAGCGCACTTGACTCAGAGGGCCTAACTAAATCGAATGATTTCCGGTACCGAAAGCCCAAGGGCTGTCATGTGTGTATGGGGACGCCTCAATTGTTGCACTTGTGGTTCCCATACACACCAACAAGAAAATAAACAGCAGCCTCCAAAAATCACCAGCCCATGCGGTTTCTGGTCAAATTTGGGGATGCTTGGCTGAACTTTGGTTCACTCGAAAGCATGCAATCTCGCTTGCCCCAACCTCATGGCATGATCGTCATTTTGCGGTGAAGCGATTGACGAAAGGGGAGTTTGCCAAGAGGTCAGTCACACAGGGATCCGAACATTATACACCTGAACATTGCAACTTGTAAATGGTGGCTTCCCTGTATTTGGGTGTTGAAAAAGCAACGTGTATCTTTTAAGGAGCCTATCTTGAAACATGGTGGTCTCTCTTTCTTTTGGGTGGTTTGCCCTTGAATGGTGGAAACAGCCCATGTTTCAACTGGTTGCAACATGGATCTATTTTTTGTGGAGCCCCTTGTGCATCTCCGGGGAATTCGGAACCTCGAGGAAGCCAAGCAGACAAGCAGCTGGTTTGGGGTGATTGGCTTCAAGGGATTGAAAAGAACCAGAGAAGGGAGAAAAACAAAAAACAAAACGCCGGAATATCTGCTCATACCGCTGAAACAGGGAGGCAATTTTGGCCAATGAACCCTGTATGGCCGACTTCTGGGATTTCTGGTGCTTGACTTCAGCCACAGGTCGGGGAAGCAAGCTTCGGACCATCAGTAGTCTTCGCTGTCGATGGGCCCGTCCAAGTCGGGGAACTCTTCGCCTCCCGCAAATTTCGAGAACGAGCCATTCAGAAGGGGACCCAACAAAAAGAAACCCGTCCCAAAACGTGGTCACCGGCGAAACAATGTCTTCAAATGGTTGAACCTGTGGGTCCCATGAGACCGAAAAGTTGAAGTCCAAAGATCCAACAAAATCCTCACACCTCTGAGGTGCGGGGGTATTGGTGGGACCCTCACTTCTGATTGAGTGGATGAGCCCTCAGTGCCATTGACCACATCCCAAGCTTCTTTCAAGCGGTTTACCACATGGGTGTGGCTCAAAGTTAAACAGGAGGGGCAAACCGCAGGTTTTGGTCCATGTTTCCACTTACCAGAATTCCATTTTGGAACTCCGGTTTTTGGAGCCACAGCCATATCCGAACTTTTTGGTATGCCACGAAACTGGTCCAAGCCCCAAAAGTTTATGAGGCCCAGGAACTCAGGACAGTGGAACTCACGCGCCCGCTTGCAAGTTACAGAGTCCAGGCGCCCTCGTCCGATCGGCTCTCCAGGGGGAAGCGCTGCATGTCCTGCACCGCCAGGAGGGCCTCTTCCAGCACCTCGAAAAAAAGGGCGCGGTGCCCGATTTCAGTCCTAGATCCTCCAGTAAGAAAGGTTAGAATAAGGGTACCAACTTTTTCTGCAGTCTATTTTCCAGGTGAAGCTTCCATTTCCATTCTTTCCAGGAATCCTTCTTTCTGGAAAACCACCCAAAACCCTGGAGAAATTGCTGATTTTTGAAAAGAACGATGGCTGAAAAGAATGGGGAATCAACCGCTAGAAATTTCAGTTCTCTAGTCTACCCTTCAAAAGGGAAAACAGAGCTATATACTTTAGAGGGTTCCTTCCCCTATTCCATTTTTGAGGGGGCGGGGATGCTCAAAGATTAAAAAAGGTACCTGGGGCAGGCTCATCACAAAGCAAGCTAACCTTCAAATTCACTTGCAACACGAACACTGTCACATGGATTCTCCCTTGCAAAACACATGCACCCTGAATCAGCTTAGCGTCCACAAGTGAGCTGCAGGGGAGGAAGGCCCCATTTGTCCATCTCTAGTTCCATTGTGCTAAAAAGACTCATTTCCAACTTGCTTGGACAGCCGGGGAAGCAGTAAAACCAATTGCATCTCATGACCGGACATGTGCAAACCATCCCCATACCTTCGTCTCCGGGGAAAATGCGTCAAATGGAATTGGGGTGGACCTGCCTCCAGTTCCCTGAATTATCGGTCCATGTTAAAGGGCTGGGGACTTCAAGCAGTAACCCCGACCCAGGCAAGCTCCCGCCAGGACTGAGAAGCTTTTGAGGGGCCATGCCTAAGGGGAAGGCAACCAATCAACCACTGATCGACTACATGTTGCCGGTAAAAATCAATCAAACAGTTGCTGGTCTGTTTTTTTTGTTTCCGCAACTTGTGTTCCCTTGCCAAGTTAAAAACAAATAAAAATGGACAGCACTTCTGGAGGTCCAAATCCCACTTGGCTTGTCTTTTTCGAGGGCAACAGGAAGACCAATCATTTCTTGGGCTGCCCCTCAAAACACATACCCTCTCAGACCACACCGACACCGAGAGAGCCGCCGGTTGTGCCTCGTTGGGGTACTTGAGCTTCAGCACCGGCAGTACGGAGGTCTCCGGCACTGCAGAGGCCTGCTCCGGGTTGGAGGCCGCCTGCGTGTAGATCCCCGCCTTGGGCAAGTCATCCAGCCACTCCCCGACGAAGACCTCCGACCAACAAACGGAAAAAAAGGGGGGGGGGGGGGGGCGCAACGCACCCGGAACCCTGAACACGTTCAGAACCACTACCTGAGATGTGGGGGTCGGGGGGGCGGTGCATCGTTGTTTGCCTAATTTGCTGTTGCGCAAGCTAAATGCACTTAGGTAGAGTGAGGTGAGTTTTCGGAAAAATGGAAAAACGTGAGGGATTGGGTTTGATCCGCAGGAAGTTGTTGGCCGGAAGGACGCAGAACAAACCGGAAACACGTGAGGGCAGCATAGTGGCCTAGGGCAGCCTAAAGTCCAAACATTTTTTTAACGGGTCCGCTTGTGGTTTTCTTTGGTCTGGTGAGAAAGGCTTCATGTGTCAAACGGCCGCGGCTGAAACTTTGGCGGAAGGAGTTTTACAACGTTGCACACTTGTATGAATCAAAGTATCCATTCTGTCCAGAGTTCCTTCTTTTCAGGAAATCACCAAACACCGAATGAAACGGCCGAAACTTGAGAAGAATGACGGTTGAACGAAACAAAAATACATGAGCTGTTGGGCAGCTTTGAGAAATCAACTTGGTTGTCCACCAGCCATTGAACCTGTTTGTGTGACCCTATATAAATGGGTTCTATCAAATGGGTTGTAGGATGCTGCACACATGATGGTGCGTTGCTACAAGTGGTCGCAAACCGTTTGCATAAAATGTGTTTGCCATTCAATCGAGCTGGTGAAGTTTGGCAGTGGAAAAGTGTGTCAAACTTTTATCGACATCTTGACAGTCAAGCATCGAGCAACT
Organism: Effrenium voratum; assembly: GCA_963377175.1. Classification (NCBI taxonomy): domain Eukaryota; class Dinophyceae; order Suessiales; family Symbiodiniaceae; genus Effrenium; species Effrenium voratum. Next base: position 745,036 of record CAUJNA010002190.1, on the reverse strand, counting down.
GGACATGCAATGTGTCAAACACTTGGGCCCCAGTTTTGGTCAAACGGGATGAGAGATAAGCACGCATCTAGGGAATATCGACCCAGGGCAAAGTGATGTCGACCCTAAATTAACAAACCTGGTGGATTATGTGGGGCGGGGGTTGGCCCAAGAGCGGAGGATCAGCTCTTGCGCGGGATGACCCTCTACCAAAGCCAGGGTTCAAATCCCTAAAACCACCACTTCAAACCACCGATTAAGCTTTACCTATAAAAAATGGAGTCTCCCACTTGATTGCGCTGGGGCGATCTTCCCGCCTTGCCGCTCTCCGCGTAGAAATAACTACCGCTGCCCTCCTGGCAACCAAAAAAAACACGGCCGACTGGTCCAGTGGATTTCCTCACTGGAAATCAAGAACTCGCAGGACCATAACTTTTTGGGACCTCAAACTGGATGCGAAAACCAAAAGATCCAACAAGATCGATCCGCTTTTTCTCT
>CAUJNA010002190.1:724559-732059 GCA_963377175.1 Effrenium voratum | reverse complement strand
GCCGTTCTCCGTGGATTTCCGGGGGTTTTCTAGAAAGAAGGATCCCTGGAAAAAATGGAAATGGAAGCTACCCCTGGAATCCTGGTGGCTGATGTCAAATACTATATCCGGGTTCTTTTACATCCAAATGATTGGACCGAATAGGCTGATTATTATCCTGAGTCCAATTCTGCCCAGTATCCTGATGACCTGAGCAAATACTATTGGCCATCTGATTCACTATTAGAGTTAGGCTCAGATATAGACTGTATAATTTTATTGTTTGCTTCACATGGAGTCACTGATGTAAAACACTGGTGACATGTAAATTGTATCCTAAGTCTACCCCCGGATTCTTTTCACCTCCAATTCGGCCGCGCGGCTGGCGCCCTTCTCCACCTTCCCGGTCTTGGACCCGTCCTCCGCCAGGATCTGCTTCCCGACCTCACGTGACTTTTTCTGAGCAACCGGATCCATCGACACACGCCCGGCTGGCGGGTTTTTTCTCGTTTGCCCAAAGGAAGGGTTGTCTTTTGGCAGGGGGGGCGTGTATCCTTTCGGGATCTTTCGGATCTCTTTCACCAGGTTGTCCAAGAAAAGCTTTCCTTCCGGCTTCCCTTTAAACACCACGTATCCAAGAGAAAGACACATCTGGGCTGTCCGCTTTCAGATCCCCGGCTACAAGTCTAACTTTTAATGGACGAAATGGACACCCCACTAAACACTAAAAGGCGAAAAAGCTCAGGAACCGGATGCCCGGGAACCACCAAGCGAATGAGGCCCCAGGCCTTGGTTGTGGGAAACCAAGGGGCAAGTTCCAAGGTGGGGGAGGCCAGGCTTGGGATCTGCGGGTTCGTTCCCACAGCACTTCAAGGGATCCACTAAGAACCTGCAAGTGACACAAGGTCGGCATTTCTATGTTGGCTGTCCACTGATTGTTTTGACCTGGTCTTTCAGGAGTTGCGGGGGGGTTTGGTGTGCATGGGTTGCACTTCGGGACAGCTCCCGTCCAACTACTGCCCCATTGGGGTTGGAAAACCCCTTTTCAAACAGCACCAGTCTTCAAACGACCATGTCCTACTGTGGGTGCAACAATCCACTTCGGCAAATATATATATATATATATATATATATACATATATATATATGACAAGGCCTGGATGGAAAACTGTAGCTTGGCATAACCATCTGCAAGCTGTTTCAGGCGGCCTCAGTCACTGCAATGTCTGACCTTCCAAAAAAGAAGTGAAACCCACCAAAGCGCCCCGAAATAGAGAAGTGTGATTTGAATTCGCATGAGTAAAATGAAGCCAACAGGTTGAAAAAACGATTAGATGCGATGCGTGGTTTCTTTTCTTCTGCATTCAGTAGTTTCCGACGGGGGGCAAAGACACCAACCAAAACACAGGCCCGAGCTCTTGGAAGCTCGTTGCTTCAAACGGGGCGGGCTGATGCCATCCATTGTTGCTCTTGGTTTCCCTTTCAACACCCCCAAAAGGATACTCTATGATACCCTCCCACAAAACACAAACGTGCTCCCACTTTAAACGGGTCCCTAAAAACACACACTAGAACCACGGGCGGCCCGAAAGCATAACGTATATTTTCACATGTGCCTTGCATGGCGGTTTCTGTGCCCAAAAAAGCGTGCTCATGTCCTTATCTGACAACGTTCACCCTCTATTAATCAAACCCAGTGTATTTCTACTGGGTGGGGGCTCCAAAAGGAATGATTCTTCAGGACACACACCCTTTTAATAGGGGGTCAACATTCATGTTTCAGTGTTGCAGATCTGCGAGTCGTAGCTGCAAGCGCCTCTTTGCAAGCTTCTGGGGTTCTGGGCGCAAAATGTCTCACACAAGCGTTCTCGTGCAAGTTGGCTCATGCAATTTGCTGTTCTCACGTGCAACTTGCTGCGCGCGTTCTCTTGGTGTTCCCTCGTGCAACTCGTTCTGGACATGCTCTCGTGCTTATTGCTTTGCACGCGCTCTCGCGCTTCTTGCTTGCTGCGTGATAAGGCTAACGTTGTTTGCCACAAAATCCCTTCGCAACGCTTTCGGGATAAACAAAGCTGCCCCCCGCCATCAACAAAAAGTAACAAAAAAAGGAACGTCTGGCCAAAGCTTTTCCTAGTCCATTGGGTGACGCAAAAGGGTCCTAGAGTCGCCCGAAGACCTCAACCAGAGTTGGCTTCAGGCCAAGAAGCCCTAAGGAAGATTGACCATGAACCTATTCAGACTGAGCGACCCCAGACCCCCATAGAACCCTCACCCGTTTACCCAGCGGGTCCCTAACATACATTTTCAGACTATTGGGGCACCCGCTTCTGCTCCTTCCCTTCTTCCAAAGGGCCCAGTAGATGGTCCCTCGCTGGCCCGACTTCATGGCCTTCCGGTCGTGGTGTCGCCACAAGGGCTCAGGCCTTCGAAGATTTGGCCGTGCGGAAAACATCCAGTGAAGCCAGGTATCACTCCCCAGCACCCTCCATTCAATTGTTTATCTATCGATTCATGTTGTTTCCTTGGTGGTTTGTCATGGTTACCTACTATATATATATATATATAGAGTGATAACTGGACCCACTGGGAAGGTTAAAGCTGGTGGGTCATTGGTTCGCCCCCGGCAAAAGGTGCAAACAAATGTTGCACACAAGTGGGGACACATTCGTCATGTTTTAACAAAGCTACATGGCTAAAGGTTGATACAAAGATCAACCAATTGCTCGTCATAAACTACTTCCTTTTGCAGCCAACAGGGAAACATCCAACATAACCTTAAGCAAATGGATGTGTTTTATTTGCGTAATGAGGCCCAGGGGTGGTGGGCATAGCCGATCAAAAACTCCGGAAAGCCCCTGAGGCTGAAGACTTGAGGTGGCCACTTTGAGGCGGTGTTCATAAGCCAACTATGGTTGGAAGCCCCTGGAACGCGTTTTCTCCGTTGTGAGATTTCCCGAAGTTGGTGTCCGATCCCGTGGGCATTTTTGTGACTCCAAGGATTGCTCCAAAACCCGAGTCCGATCGTCAGAAGGGTTAAAAGTTCGGCCCTAAGGGGAGAAAGCAAAGAAAACCACGCTGGCTGTCTGCGATTTTTTTCTTCTCCCAGTTTTGTGGCTGGCAAAGCAAAACTGCCGTGGCCTGTTTTGACAGCTTGGAGCCGTCTAGCCATCTTGTGTTGAGCTCATGTCTCTTGGAGACCTACAGTTTCATCGGTGGAATTTGCTTCCAACTTGAAGCAGCTGAAAGAGGGAACGTGACGTGCGGCTGTTCGAAGGCAAGCCCAAGTCTCTGGATCTGCAAATTGTGCGGCCTGCAATAGGCCGGCGTGTCAGCTGAAAGTAGCCTTCCCAGGTAAACCAAGGCGACGCTTGGAATGTGAACTACCAAAAGCAAGCTATGGCGAATCCTGAATGTAAAGAACCCGGCAAGAGGGCGTTTACCGGCGATTCGTGGGTCTAGCAGGCTTGAACTACGGGCCAGTGCCTATACCACTAATGGCAGTGTAAACAAGTTCTGGCGCCTCATAGGGCACGTTTAGTTTAATTCTTTCCCAACACCAAGGCATCTAAAAGCAAGCCCACGATCTGGGCGCACGCAGTGCTCTCCACCCATCCATTTGGGTGAGTTTTGTGAGGTTACCCATTTCAGGTGGGTGTAAAGGGAAACCAAGAGGAATAATTCCATTTTGAGGGTCCCCTATTTTGACCCATGCCCTGTTGGAGACCTTTGCCTTGTTCGCATGGTCTGCTCATCTTCCAGTCCCCTCGTCGGCGAGGAGGGGCTCTCCATCTTGGGAGCACCACCGTCCGAAGAAGCCAAAGCAGCTGCAGCAAAGAGCTCACTTATCCCTACATCAGCAAGAGAAAACTCATCGAACTCGTGGCAACCAGAAGGTGGTGTTCCAGCGGGCTGGACAAGGTACACATTACTACCAGTGGGGCCAGCCTTTACCACCTCCTTAAGGGTTCACTTGTAACACAGGTGGCTTTGAGACGAATAACCCAACAGGAGCAAACATAACCAAACCACTCTTCCACCCATAGGAGTTTGGTCATCCTTTCCAGGCTCATGTTGCCCCTGGACGCGCCGCTCAGAATGCACCCTCATCCTCAGGTAGAAAGCCAAACAGCATGCTTCTGGAACGCACCGATCGAGTGGATGGGCCAAAAAAAATCTAAACTGCTTGTTGACCACTAAAATCAAAAAAGGTTTAATTCCAGGAACTCAGGGAGTGGGCAAAAACGTGCTTGTGGCGAAGCAGGTTCAGTTTGGGCGAAAGAACTCATGTGGCAATGGAAAATTCAAAGGCCGAAGGATTGGCATAGGACTGCGAGGATCATTCTAGCAGTGCTGTGGGAAACCCTTTCAGTCATACAGGCCTGTGGGATTTCCAAACCCTCCTTCTCACTTTGAAGGGGGTTCGTTTGGCAATCCATAGGAAGTGGAATTCCCTAAAGCGATGTCCCTCATGTCAACCAGCCCCCTTTGGCCACCAACGTGGCCCCTTAGGGACTCTCAGATAGGCCCTGAGAACCTTTCTGGTAGGGCCGGCAAATGACAAACCTTTAACCTGCACTCCCTCAACCATCCGGGGTGGAGGGGCCCGTAACAATCTCAAAGTAACCACCCTTGCCAATAGGACCTACTGCCATGCAACGACGGCTGAAGGGGGCGGCTTACGGCCGGGGACAAGTTTTCTGTGGATTTGGCAAATAGGCACCGCTCTACCCCCCATACCAAACCAGCTATACACTTTTTAGCTAGAGGTGTATGAGGCATGCCGGTCCAAAACAGCAGTTCAGACAAGACAGTTCAGACAATGAGTGATCAAAGATTACCTTCTGGGGCGTTCCATGGATGCTTTGGTTGACATGGAACGCCAAGAAACACGTTGTTCAGCAAAGGTTCACGAGATTTCTGGCACATTCGCGCAGGTCAACATGACATTACAACATGTGCAGAAATCGGATTTCGGGGAGTCTCACTTTCTGAGGGGACTGGCCCAAAAAAGTTGGAACTTCCGCCTTGCCACTGACATGGTTCAGACCCAAAAAAGTTTCAAGCGCAGAAACTCAGGAGAAACTGCGCAATGCGACCCGCACTCTCCCAGAAAGGCGTCAGCTCTCGTGTCCGAGAGCGTTCCCGCCGGTTTCCGCCTCTCCAACAAGTCGAGGCGGGAGCTGGGGCGCTTGAACTCCAAGTTGTGCAGCCGGTGTCGAAGCTTCATTGCCATCGCCTACCGCGGGGTGTTGCCGGAAGCAACAGCCCGAAAAAGCCCGCAAATTTGCGGGGAATGGGGTGGATTTGTTTTCTTGGGAACTTGGAAAATCAAATCACCCAAAGGGTTCTGAAAATGAGGGATGCTCAAGTTCCAGGTTTATCTGCAAAGTCCCTGGTAAAAAAGGAAACCCAGGTTACCTAAGAAGCACTTCAATGGAAGCCGGCCAGCAGGATGCCAACGGGGTAGCTTCCAAGCCTTTTCAGGGAACCTGTCAAAATGCTTGGGAGTATCATTTAACATGTTCTAGTGCTCGGGTTCCAGCGCCGAGACAAGCACGCCCTTTGCCAGAAGCAGCTTTAGGGAGGCCATACAAACAACATGACGAGACTGTGCCACCTGGGGCCCTACAATAAGACTTCGAGATGATGGAACCTTATTAATTTTGGAATCGCCCACCTACCACCCGGTGCAGGATTTCGTCCTTGCGAGGGCTAAATGACGACTTACTTCTCCTATGGTCATGATGAATTCATTGGCCGTACGGAACTCCATAAGCCCATAATACTTATGGGCAACACCTTGTAGACATTTGGGACCACTACTGTGACAGGCAGACCTTCCATTTCCCCAAACGGCAAGCCTTCTTGGAGCCAATCGGCCGCTCAGCACCGGCTTGGCCACTTTTCGGGCCGGCCTTTTTTAGAGGGAAATCCACCACGCAGAAAGGGACTAGGGTGAAATCCTAGCTGGGGGCAAAAACAAAACCGTGGGACGCGAAGCAAAAGCTGGACCCATTGGTAGTCTTTCCGGAGACCCTAAGACAAGAAGAACAGGTTGGATTTGGAGCGAGCCACGTTTCAATCATTGGCTCAAGGCGAAAGAAGCAAGGGGTTGGCGATCCAATTCATCGACATCCACACAGGTGTCAAACATATGTGGATCAAATCTCAAGTGAGCCATCACACCTGATCCATCCAATCCCTGGTAGCCATGTCTGAGAAGCAAGCCTGAAAAGAGGAACAAAAGGAAGACTTCATCCCAAGAAGTTGAAAACAGGGAACCCCGCTCCAAAAAACAGAAGCGACGCATGGAACACACAACCCGCCCAGGCAAAAACACGGATTCACTTTGCACCAGCACTTAGAGGCTCTGGGTCGCGAATCGTGTGGTTAGGAACCACGGACCTTGGTTATAGCCCCCAAACCCATAGTTGTAAGTCCCAATCCTGGGTGCAACCAGGGTTAGTGACCATTTCGGCATGTAGAAATTGGTCCACCCCCCAAATGGTACTACATGGTGGCTTTCTTTCTGGTTTCCCGTTGCTGCGCCAAAACGGGTACAAACCCGGCAACTGCAAGAACCACACCACCAGCCAGCGATTGGACCAAACGGGTTGCGGGCTCCTTGAGCTTGATGGGATTGATCGCCGCCGCCTTTGCCACGCCGTGCGCCTACAAGAGTTGGCAGGTGCACATCTCCCGATTGAGTTGGCGGCTCACAATTTCAAGAGCTAGGGCAAACCGCAGGTTTTAGTGTTTGGTTCCATTTACCAAGGTGCCATTTTCATATATGCTGTTGAGCCACAGCCACTTTGAAGAGAAACACTTGTAAGTTATGCAGTCCAACATGGAACCCAGCTCATGTGCAGTCTTGCAGGACCAGGGCAAGTTCCGTTGGATGAAAGGGTAGCTTCTCATGCAAGCCGGTATGAGACAGCAAAGCACACTGGCAATCCTCGGCCGCTACCGAAACAGGGTTTCGCTTCGAGTCAAGTCAGTGGGATCCAACATGGCAAGGTCAACCATAGAGGGCCCCTCAAAATGGGCTCAGGGATTTCTGCAACTGGATCCTAGAACCGCAGCAGCATTTGATTGGCACCCAGTGCTGACCAAGACGGCCATTTCTGTTCGGTCGGTCGGTATTCTCTATGGCCACCTGCAAAGATTCTGGCTTGTGGCACCTGAAGATGTAAGAATCTGAAGGGAATGACCCAGGCATTGGGAATGAATTGGGGGAGTCCCTTGAAGGAAACTATAGGAGATGGTTTACATCGGGGTTATTTTATTTCTCATTCCAATTCTCATGCCTATCGAACCAGCAAGTGTTGCAAGGCAATCGCAGTCATCCCACCCACAGCAAAAGGGCTGCACTCCCAAATTCCCGGCCTGCCAATCATGATCTCTGGTCCTCGATCGGAAAGCTGAAAAAACAACTGCTGTGCGAAGGTGTGTACGTATATGTATATATGTATAGACACATATGCGCCTGTACACGGATGTGTATATATATATATATACACA
>CAUJNA010002190.1:699559-719559 GCA_963377175.1 Effrenium voratum | reverse complement strand
CTTTAGGAGGGGGATGACAAAGGGACGTATGTTGATCTTTTCCCCTTTAAAGCCAACAGGGGAAAATTCATCACCACAATGGAGGTTTGGGTTCCAGCGTGATTTCGCAGTGTTCGACGATTTGAAGCTACCCCAATTCATTGGGAAAACCCTTGTTGGCTATATTTAAAATCTAAAAAGAGAGATACACCTACCTGTAGGGCATGTGTCCCTACAAAAACCCTACCAACACCAGACCCCTTACTTAAGCGACAGCCAGAAAAAATCACGGACGGTCTTCATTTTGGCCTTTTGCACGATGTAGTTGGAGGCTCCAAACGGGATCTCCTTCTGTGTGGCCCACAGGAAAACAGGATAGTCAGTTCGTACGCTTTTGGGGTCAGTGGTTGTTTGGGGCCATTGAGGGGTCGAATATGTCGAATGTCAAGGGGGTTTGTTATGTGTCTGGGGAGCATCGCCCTGAGAGTCCCACTTTGGTTTCCCCACCATTTCAACATGCATCCCAGTGGCTGCTGGGAGTCGGTGACTTGGTGACCCTCCCTGCTCCGGCCCTCAAAATGCCCAGAATTCAGGAACAGAAGCCCAAAAGGACAAAAGCTCCCGCCCCCAAAATCCCACAACTCAGCAACAACAGCGAAACAAAAACTTGGGTGCTTTAGATCCCCAGCAAAAGTTTAACTGTTTGCTGGTTAAAGGGAACCAAAAAGCTAAAGCCTAAAGATCCAACCCAATAGCAGTAGAGAAAAATGAAAAGGTACGCTGAAACTGGCGATGTTACATGGGGCAACGGGCGCGCTGCTTTGCTTTTCCGGCGCCGTCGCAGGGCGTCAGCCCAAGCGGCTGACAGAGACGGCCAGGGGCGAACTGCCGTGCTCGCCGTTGGGGTGGGGAACGGACCCAGCACCAGTCCGAAGATCCCTGTCTTAGCCCAGTTTGAGATTTTTGGGCAAGGGGTGATGTGTCAAATTTGGCCCACACCTGGGGGTACACGGAAAATCAATTGAGAGTATGTTTCAAAGAAAGCCACCCCCAAACATACAAAATAGCTGAAGAGGACACTCCACTGTATGCTTTGCAAACCAGCTGCAAGCCACCAAACCTTGAAAGCGTATGTCTGCACATGTCACTGTGATTCTACCCCGATCGATCCCCAAGTAAAGGACCTGCGTCACAAGCCTGTTTTGCCCCCAGGTGAGCTTGCCAATGAAATATGCAGGTATGCATGGCACACCTCCATGTACCCCTCAATTTAAGACCTGGCTCCTCCACAACACGCTGATGTTTTACGGGGGTGCCTGAAACAAAATCTGATTGAGGCACATCCAGAATGGGGTTATGGGAGGGAGGGGGGGGGTTGGATCCTATGAGGGCTTGGATCCTATAATCAGAGTGACGCTTCCCACCCATGCACCCCCATGGGAGCTGACAGGAGGTCTCTTTGCTCAACACCTTCAACACGTTCTCCATACGGCTCCAACAAAACTACTTGATACAAGTACACTAATGGCTTTGCGCCGCATTTGCTTGCTGGTGCGGTAGGGCAGGGTGTTGAGAATGAACCGTTTCGAGATTCCCTTCAAGGAAACCATAGGGGATGGTTTGTAGGGGTCATTCCATTTCTCATTCCCTGCTAGGAACCAGCAAGCTTAGGTTTAGTGGAATCTCCTTGTTAGAGTCCCCGCAAGATCTCTAGCAAGTTTTACGTAGATGTGCACGGGACGTCTGGCAAGTTATTTACTGATGCGGGTTGACTATCAGGCAAACCCTCGCTAGCAAGGAATAAAGCATCTGCATGGCACGAATGACTTTCCAAAGCTGCCATCATGTGCCATGGCATAAACAAAGAGTTGCAGAATTGGCTGTGGATGGTCGTAAGTCATTGAACAGACTCATCATTGGGGCTGAATTCCAATTCGCTTCAACCATTTTTGGGTGGTTTTCTGCAAACAAGGATAAACAAAATGGTTGGAAGTTAACCTCAGGATCACCGTGGGGTCTCAAAAACCAGTATTTGGTTCCCGCCCAGTTGCAGCCAGCATGTGAAGAGTATCCCCGGCCAAAAATCGCTTGGCTGATCATTTTGGGGAAGCCACCAAGCAAGGAAACCAGTGAACACTCAATTGGACTGGGACCTGCCTGACTGAACAGACATGCGGGGGGGTCACTTGGAGTTCCGAGGCGTCAGCAATCCATATGCTGTAGGCTATAGTGATCCATCCTTGGCCCAAATCTGGGGTACATACACCACAATCTAAGTTTAACAGATTTTTGTTATATTTAATGTTACCAACATTAGCCAAACCTAACATGAGCAAAAAGCAAGTTTTGCAGGAGACCCCAGCATTGGTACAGGTTCCCCACCCACCCACCCCGTGCAAAGCGCAAAGGCGTGCCACTGGCTGACTCAGCGATTGGCATCACGCCGTAGAATCGAGTCATGGCGAGCGAGATGAGTATGTCCTGCTTTTCCCAAGCTTCAAGTGGATTATGGGATATTATGGGATCAGAGTAACAAATGGGGTTGCCTCCAAATGGAGGTTGCAACATAGCAAGAGAGGTAGGAACGAGACTGAATAAATAGGTCGGATGTGGTCGATTCCCAGGTGCAACCGGATTGACCAGAGGGGAACCCACCCTCACTTCAGATCGAGTTCGCCCAAGCCAAACTTTTGGCTTGCCACTAAAATGGTCTTCCCCAAAAGTCGGCAAAGTCCAACTTGAATTTGGACACATGCAAACCCGGCGAGGTCAACACGGCGCAACCCTTGGGTCATTGAGGGAGGTCCTCTTTGACAGATGTAGTTTGGGGGGTGTGCGGGTTAGTCCGAAGACAAGCTTCAGCTACAGGGCGAGGCCCGGTTGAAGGTGCTCAGTTCTTCGGTGGATTGCCCCAGACAGCATGGGACATTTAGCGCAAAAACCCAACAAGTGAAGAGGCACCCAAGCCAGGGGCAAACTCATAGAGCAGCGACCCATCCTTGGTAGTACAACCCTGGTGTTTGTCTCTGCAAGGATCCTGCCCAAAACTGTAAAGTGAAGAAACTTAGGGCTCTAGTCCTGGTCGACCGTGCTAGAAGGGATGAAACCATGGTTGATTTTGTACTCATAAACGTGCCTTTGTTTCTTCTAAGAGTGCTGGGCCCCACTTAAGAGCCTTGCCTTTGAACAATACTGTGAATTGCGTGTTGGCTTTGGGGACCTCATTTTGTCCTGCAGAAAGAAACGCCGGTTTGAGTCTCTGAACTTGCAAATGAGGTAGGTTCCAGCTGTCTTGGGAGGCTCATTGTACTGGATGTCGCCGTAAACAAATTGGCCTCAGCCTGTCGCGGCCAGACACTGCAAGGGTTGAAACGCGCGCTTGAAGTCGTCTCACAGTCGCCTGCGGCAACCATCCAGTGGTGGTCACGGTCGCGGAGGCGTGCGGGGCATATACCATGTCTTTTGTGGGCGTGAGACAAATGAAAACGCACACATTTTGTAGGGCGAATGGTTGGTTGCTAGCCCTGGCTGGACGGGTGTCTCCTATAAATGTTTCCATTTCATGTTCTGGGGAGTAAGGGGACGCCCCGATGCTAAACAGGGAGATGCTGATGATTAAATGGCAACATGCCCGCGAAACTCCAATATCTCAATAACAATGTCCCACTACCGATCAATGACCCATCACAATAATAGTTGCATGTTGCCGCCTGAACTTGACCTGAGCAATTTCGGCCACGTTTGAAGCAAACGGCATGCGACCTGCCAAGAAGGTTTACCGTATGGGGTGTGCCTAAACACAAACTGAAAGACCAAAGGATCGACATGTTTATGCTGCAATTGGAAGCAGGGCATCCTGCAAATCAACATGATGAAGAGCATGTGGCAGTTTTATGAGACCAGTGGCAATCAATAAGCACCATCCGATCGACGCACTGTAGTCAACATTCAACAAGTCTGATTACGCCTGGTGCAATCCTACGGCTGAATCCCCACCTCTGCAGATGATAAGAAAATCACCGCACATGACTCCAAGGGTGGCTGGGCTTTGTTATTGCGTCCATTCCACGTCTTCAAGCAACAACCATAGGGACCGAACTTCCTGGTCCCAACCAAAATGGAAATGGGCTTAACGACTAAGCTTGAATCCCCAACATGCACGTAGACAAGGCAGGGCAAGATCTACTAGGCTGCTCTCCTCCAAAAGCTCTCTCTCTCTCTCTCTCTCTCTCTCTCTCTCTCTCTCTCTCTCTCTGAGGCCTCTCTCTCCCCACACGAGTCTGGCCGGGGAATTTGTCTCCAAAATTGAGGGAGCCTCCAAAATGGTGCTTTTTGTTTTGCTGTTGTTTGCAAAAGGTGATGCTGAATCCGCAAAACAGGGAAGGAAACATAGGCCCTGGACATTTGCACCCTTTGATTCCTCTCTTTGACTGGCGCCTCTCAGAACGGCGGCTCCTGCGCAGCTCCGGTTGCGGGTTTCACCTTTTTCCTTTTTGCTTGCTTGCTCGAATCTTGCGGATGACACGTACCTCCAACTAAACATGTTACTTCCATATTTAGCGAACCTGAAACTGCAAAACTACACCAGAGAGATCTCAGAAAACGGAGAGCTTGCTTCACAAGTGATCCGGAACGCTAAAGTAAAAGGGCCCCCGACATGAATCCACCAGTGAAACGAATGTTGGGTTGCAGGTGTGGCGTGTAACGCTGATTGAACCTAGACCTCGAAAGACCATCTGGCAATCAGAAGGCTCCTTCAATGCTCAGTGAACATTTGCGGCAAAGTAGAGAGCCTGGTTGGCAAGCCCGAGCATTCCCCAATGTCCCCTCTCACAACTAAAACCCCAACATCGGCTGCTAAATATGTTGACCCTGAGTTGAATATGTTGAGGTTTCTCAAAAGAATAAAGCCCAGGAAATCAAAGAAGTGAGCCGAGATATGAGTTTGGATAGTGCCATTGTCCATATCCCTGGCTTTCCCACCCCTGGCAAACCATCGGAAACCATGCTCCAAGCGGCTTACCATATCCGAACTTTTTGTATGCAACTAGAATGGTCTTCCAAAACAGCTTACAATCCAGGAATTCAGGAGGTGAGGTTCCAAGCAAAAACAATATGGAGGTGCTAAAATCAAACAAAGAGACACGGGCTGCCCAGGCCGAAGCGCCGTTTTTCGGCTTCGCAACCCAGTCCTTGGGATGCCAAAAGCCCGGCACTTGGCGGCCAGACCAGGAACCCATGGGGCAGGTCCTCATTCGAAACCGACTGTGGATGGACGAATTCCGGCACCACTTTGAAACCATGTTTTTGCCAGGGCACCCTTTCGGCTTGGACAGCCCATGCTGTGGATGGATGAAATCCTGCACTGAAACCATGGTTGAAACCATAACGCTCGTTGGTATTTACAGGGGAATCATCAGGAACCAGGGTTTCTTAGGTGGCGCGAAATGGAGTTCGCAACTATCCACAGTATCTGGGTTGCGGCAATGACCCCTCAAAACGTACATGACGTTTTTTTGTGGGTCCACTCACCTTTTTAAGCAAAAGCTGAGAAGACTCACCTTTTTAAGCAAAAGCTAAGATCCAAAGTCCTGAGAATACCCACTGTTTCAACCAAAAGCGAAAGACCAGCCACACAATTCCGGGTGTGGGCTTTTTAAGGATCCGATCCCACAGAACTAAACAAAACAAAAAGGCATCAATGGCCGGTAGTCTGGGTTCCAAGTGGGCGCGCATCCCCAATCTGTAACTCGGACTGGCATAATACAAGAAAGGAAACCGGATCTGGCACAAGGACAAAAGGATTGATTTAGAAAGACTCAGTCGTTTGTAGCAGGACGTGATAAGAAACAAGAACATGGACCTTGCGATTTTGGATCGAACCAACCTCCTTCCATGGCTGCCAAGGACCCCCCAAAAAGGGGAGGGCTGCTGAAAGGGTCCTACCCCTTTTGGTGGCTTTCCAGCATTTTGCGGGAGGATTGGGCTGCAGGGGGGCCATTGTTAATCGCTCATCAGTGACCTTTCGGTTTCCGCAGTGTAAGGGCAATCATACAATATAAACACACATTTAAACATGACTCCACCAAGGGGAAATCACCAACAACGCTCAAACCACAGGTTAGCCTCCTCAGAGAACCTGGAGGTGATGTGGGCCTCATCTAAAAGCTGCTCGGAGGTGCCAAATCTCCCTCAACCTGGTTTTGGGTGGGTGTGGAGCTTAACGACCTTTTGCTTTGGTCGTGATGACTCCAAAAGAGAAGTCTCGGCCAGGGGCTCGAAATCTGACCTGCTCGAAGGAATTTGTGCCAAGCCCTGAAAGATGATGCTCCTTAACGGCAAGCAGGTTCCGCTTCTTGGTACCCCTTCACGGCAAAGCCTGACACCTGCCCTGAAAAAAATATCAACTCGTTGCTCTTGTAAAGGGACCCTTTTCACGTAAGCGCCCCTGTGAGACCACTCAGTCAAGTTCCAGTTCCTGTCCAAGGCCGAGTTCGTGCATCAAAAACGCACCCACTGACATTTTAGGCCCAAGAGTGACATCACGGCCTGTGACGTATGCCCCCCACCCCCAACTTTACATAATAAAACCATACTGTAGATGGACGAAATCATGCACCACCTACCATTAGACACCATTTGTTGACAGGGGCGTCAACATTCCAGGGTTTCTTCGGTGGTGCGAAATGGATTTCGCCACCATCCACATGTGGTGTGCCCTTGGAAGCCGTCTCTTGCCAAGCAAAAGGAAACGGCTACACTCTGCGCACTTTCTGAGTCCTCAGAACCCAGATCCGCGGCTGGGGACTCCGGCGGGGGCCGCAGCATGCGCACGGTGCGGTGCCACCGAACCTCCAGCTGGCACCCCGCCTCAGGGTTTTGGCGAAAGCGTGGCTTCCCGAAAGAGGAGTGGCCCTGGTTTCAACTGAACGGGGACTTACAAGCATGGCAAGCGAGTCTTCAGAAGCAAAACAGGCATCAACAAGGTGTTGTGCAACACCGCACAAATCAACAGAACCAAGCACAGCAGTTCATTCATTCATCCATCCATCCATCCATCCATCCATTTATCCATCCATCCATCCATCCATTCATTCATTCATTCATTCATTCATTCATTCATTCAATCTTGAGAGGGAGTCGCCGGCTGCGCCTTTTCGGGCACAGGCGAAGTGCCTTGAAGACGGAGAAAAAAAAACAGGGTCATACAAGGAACCCCTATGCCAAGCTTCAAGGAGCTGGGGTTCAAACCTTGAAGCTACGAATCCACCACGAGATAGCTGAATTGCTGCTGGCAAAAAGCCTCTTGTTTCTTTGCAGGTACGACCAAAAATCCAATCAAAACAAACAAAACTGGGATGATCTGGGAATCGCTCAGTGACTAGTTCGCGTGGATGGGTTCGCAAGGGCTATGTTGAGGTTTGACTGGGATAACTCCTTGGAATATATCTGACGACCGGTGCCTGATTTCCCCAACCCCCGCTTTGCCTTTGGAGTCAAGGGGCGCTTGCGATGGGTATGCGCGTGGGGAATGGCCCGATTGGGGGTTCCCAGTGAACATCCGGCGAGTTGGATCGGTGCAACGCGCTCAAGCTTCACATCACAGACTCGGGACTGCTTCCCCGCTCAGCCCGGTCGCACGCAAACTAGAACCCAGAGCAACAACAAACCAACACATTGTGATATACCAAGAACAAGTGAAGTTTGACTCAACCCTCTGCTCCAAGCACCTGAGCGGCTTGGCGAAAAATAGCAGCCACACTACCCAAAGCCCGACATGCAGGTGAAGGGTGCAGCCAGACCGGGAACATTTGCGGATGACCCTTGTCAGCACGGTTGATCCCCAGTTCTCAGGCCAAACTCTCACGCGTGAAGATCGGAAACAAACACATTGTCACTTTCGAGGCCATCACAACATGTAGACCAAAGAGCTTCTTACAAAGCAAGGTCCATTCAGATTGGCCAGTGGATCCAGCTGACAAATTCCCCCATTAGGCGAGCAGGGAAAACCTACTGGGCTAGTAGTGGAGGTTATTTGGACCATGTCCATTGACACCAAAGGGAGTACCGTGTAAAGCAACCAGTAGTCATTGAGTCATAGGGATGGGAAACCCATTTGGTACCCGGAAATGGGTGGGCAGCCTTGCAACATGCAGCAAAGGAGCTAAATCATTACACACCCATGATTCTATCTACTGCACTGGAGAAACTAAGTTCTGGTTTTGAAGTATCCCACACCCCCAGCCACCCCCCCCCACCCCCCCCCACCTCCCCCATAACTACTACCCAGGCCCAGAAAGTCGGACCGTACTGGACACACGATCCGAAAAGTTGCCGAGCCAACGGCTGGCAGTACCCAGGACTCGCCGTCCTGACCAGATCAAGCCGTTTCTTGGCTCCCTTCTTGGGTATTCCGTTTGTTGGGTCGAAAAATGCTTGGGTGTCCGATTTTTGTGGGGAGACCATGTGGAGGGGTCCCACAACTGTTTGAGACACGCAAAGAGGCAGGCAAAGAGGCTGAGCCTTCTTGGGAGGGGATTGAACCACAAGCAGCGAGGTGCGAAAACTCCCTGGGACACATCAAATCCAAGGAGTGGCTGATGAATGGGTTGAAAGGATGAGGTCACAAGAAGATTCCAATGGAGGTCGCGCAGCCCTCATGCTCACCGCGCCATTTGGGAACCTGGCAGATGTTCATTGGGTGCTTTGGATGGTGCACCTCTAACCGGTCTCTAACCCCCTGTCTTCCAACCAGGCTTCTACAGATCTGGACAGATTAGCACAATTCCTATCCGGGGAAGAAGGTCTCCCCAAACAACAGGTCTGGATCATGGGTGAACTCATTTGACCCACTCGTTCGTTTTCTTGTCAAAATCAATGAACTGGGTGCACATGAGTGGACAAAGCAGAAATCCAAGGCGCTGCGCACTGGAAACTATTGATGGGAGACTTTGATCCCCTGGCATGAACAGGTAGCTCGGTGGCCCGGTGGTGGGCAACCAGCCCAAGGATCCTAAACGGCTCATCTTGCCCCAACTCTGAGGTAAACCAAACAACCCCAACCACAACTCTTGCAACCCTTCCGGAGCCCTAGCCCTCAGCCGCTCCGAACCACTTCGGAGCCTTCCTGGGCAACAAAACAAACTTCAGACCTTGGGACATCATATTTTCGGATCATGCTTCACATGGCCATGGGTCAAAAGTCGAATCGTACCCCCAGTGAACATCCCAATCCAACCACTAAAATCGGTCCTAAAATGGGTGGTGAATTCACCTACCCCAACCTGGGATCCCATTGGTTTTGACAACCACAGCCACTTTTTTTCCGTCTACGCCAAAAAAGTAGTGAGAACCAACGAGAGTTCCCAAGGCCGCGCTGAGCTTGCGGCCATCTGGACGGCCTCTGGACCTGGGGATCAATCTCTTGGGACTGGCGTCACTTTTCCTGTCTAGGGGTCGGCCGAATGAGTCATCATCAAACCTTGGTATTAAAACGGTCGACCCAGAACCATGCAAAGAATTGAGAAGGCGGATATCCGCAACTGTCTATGCTTGGGATTGCCCCTTACTAACCTTCACTTACCCGCGTTTTGATTGTTTCTCAAATGGCTAACTCTGGTTGGCACCCAGAAAAACCTGCAACGGTCAGCGGGTCAACAACCCGAGAAAATGGAGCACCGGCATACATCTGTACCTATACTTTGGGACTCATTTCCTTGGCTCCGGGAAAAGAAGTTAGTGGGGCCCCTACCGGGGTATAAGCCAACCTCGCCAGAACCTTCCTTAGGCCATTTCTCAATGGTAAGGAGGGTTACGACCTGAGCCGCTCGGCCTTGAGGGTGAAATCGTATGTTCTTGGCGAGAATAAACATAAACCCGGAAGGACAATTCGTGGTTGAAGCCCCCCCACGAGGGACCTTTTTGCTACTGTACCTAAGGGGCTTGGGAGCCACTTTGATGTTCTTTGGATATTTGTCCTGGTAAAAGCCACTTAGCTCACTGACAAATGTGAGACACCAATCCCGCAAAAAAGTGTCCAAAATAGCCACGGGTTCAAACATGGCTCCATACATAAATGACCAATGGCTGCGGCAAACAGGGCCATGTTTTTTGGTTTCGGATAGTTTGCGCAAAAAGGGTGTTTCCTTTTTTTCTTCTTTTACGGGGGTGTGCCAAACTTGTTGAAACATGCTCAAACACATCATGCTGGTTTCCCCTTAAGAGAGGCCAACCACGATTCTTCCAACTCGACCCGGTTTTCAACCTCCACGTTGGCTTTTGGCTTCTGGGCCCCAAACAGCTCGTCGCAAACCGCCGCCGGAAAGCTGAGGAGCCTGGGCACTGGGCGCCCCGGGCGCTCCAAGGTCAGCTTCAAGGCTGCCGGGCGCTTCAGGACCTGACGCTGCGGGTCACTGGGCATGCATCAGAAATTGCAAGTTCAGGAAAGAAATCGGCTGCTTTCCGCTCTACTAAAACATAACTGTTTGTGGTTTGATGGAAAACCCATTAGTTGCAAAAAGTTAAAGTCCTAACATCCAAGCAAAATGCGACAAAGAGAACACAGCGAACTGTGTCTCTCGCCCTCGTCTCTCTCTGTCTCTCTGTCTCTCTGTCTCTCTGTCTCCCTCTCTCTCTCTCTCGCTCCATCTGCGACGACGACGAAAACAACAACCCGCAGCAACAAACGACAAGCAGTACACCGCCGTGAGTTTCTGTGACCCGCCAGGGGTTCACCATTAACCCACACCCACCGGTCCCCCTCAGGTGTCAGGATGATCTTCCTGGAGGCTCACCGTGGTTCAGGCGCATCAGCAAAGGGCAGTGCCTATCTCCGCCCTCACACAAACGGTGTCTGGGCGTGGGAGCTGGTCTTGAACCCTCACTGATGGTGCGAAAAATGGCGAACATGCGCACATTCTGGCAGCCACGAACTGCTTGGAAGCTGACACATGATGGAACATGGTTGAAGTGCCCTCCTTGAAGCCAAGAAGAAGTACACCTACTTTGAGCAAGCAGCGCACGACGAACAACGATCTCACAATAAGCAAAGAGCAACAAGTAGCAACAAAAGCAAACAACAACCCTCAGCCAACCCAAGATCAACCTATACCCGACAAACTACAACACAGCTTACAAACAACAATAACCCAACGACCACCAACGCCAAGAGAGCTGGAGAGTAGTCCGCATAACACTTTTGCGACGAAAGATCTGGCAACAAATGGCTAACCTGTTGCAAGTCTTAAGTATACCTTTCTAGACCCAGGCCCCAAGCCACCATTCGGGTGAGGCTCACAAGTAAGAAGCTAAGGGTACGCAGGTTTTAACCGCCAAGGTGCGGTTTTCGTGTACGCCTTTTGAGCCTCGTCCATTTCACATAGTTTGAACCGCCCCCTGGAACCTGGTTCCTGGGGCATGGCAACCTTCCGTGCAACCACCATCGTCCTGGTGGTCTTTTCATAGGACATTGTTTGGCGAGCCATTTGGGTGTTTCTCAAAATAAAGGTGGTTGGTGTCCTTTTGGTTTCCTCCTGAAACCATCCAAAAAGGGGACCCCTATGTTGAGAAGCACCCATTTGCAAACCCAGTTTCAGCTGGGTCAAGTTTTCGCTGGCCCCTTAAACATGATTTGAGGTTCCGGGTGGTCCAGGATTCCATCCAACTTGGGGTCCGACCTCCGCAGTGCCGCCGGCCATCACCTGAAGAGATCACGAGACTGGGAATTGGAGGCATTGCTGAGGTATTTCTGGGCGAATTCCCTTCATACCCGGTTACCCCACTAGCATCCGCTAGGGGTATCGCGCAGCCCACTGCGCCCCCTCACTTAACCTCTCTTGAGGTAGGTGTGCGGGCCCTCGCATCAAGAATCAAGAATCAAGAATCAATACACCCAAATTGACTGGGTTGAAAGCCATGGAGGGGTCCGAGGAGTACTAACCCCGTGGTTGAAGTGGGGTTCCCCATTCACAGAATCGTTCGTGTTGTGTAAAAAACACCCAAATGCGATACCTTTAACTGGCGAGCTCGGTTTACTTCAAGGGCACTTCACCCAAAAGAAATGGATACAAGGGTGCTGCCGTTGCAGGAAGCTGTGCCCCCAACTTGAATCTGCCAATGTTCCTGAAGCATGTCACCCCAGCATGTTGGATGCTTGCCTGGAACCAGCCAGGCTTGCACTAGCTTGTGAGTGCAGCATGTTCGAAACGTAAGAAGTACAAGGGATCACGCCATGATCTTGCTCAAGGCTTCCATCTGATCAGCTCTGTGCATATGCCAAGATGCAAGCTTCCAGCCAAAAGATCTGATGCTGCAACGGAGTTCGGGTCCCTTGAGCATGGCTTTTCAGGGGCCTCCCGCAGGTTCACGGTTTCATGAAAATTGAAAAACTAGGCTGGAATTGGGAGCCCAGCAAAAATATATGTTGCATATGTTTTGCCTGGTTAGTGAAAGGGACCCCAAAAAAGCAAAAAAACAAAAAGGGGAGCTAATTCTGGGGAAGAAAAACGGGGAGACCCTTGAAATCAGCCAGAACCTGGTCAAAGGAATTTCGCCGGGAGGGCGCAGCCAAAGCGGCAGGCGTTGCTGAGGGTCACCTGGGCAGACTTGGACCATGGGTGAGGGTAGGATTTCTGTTTCGTTCCAAAGTTGCATCCAAGTTCTCTCCCTCTCTCTCTCTCTCTCTTTCATTTGGTTTAGACCTCTGTAAAAAATAAAATATATTTCCAGTAGTGATAGATTCCCTTTAAAACCAACAGGGGAAAATAAAAACAATATATATATATATATATGTATATATAAGCAAATGGAAGCTCTCTTTCTTTTTTTTTTTTTATGCGCCATCTACCGATGCCCTTCCCAAAGGTTTCGTGGACACATGTGGTTTAGACTCCCGCAAAGTCGGCTCGGCTTATATAGCCAGTGGTTCATGATCACGTGATCAACCTCTGTAGAAAAGGGCGAGGATACAGAGAAACCAAGATGCCAAAAGGTTGGCTTAGGCAAAAGGGCAAAATCCGCACATGAGTCCGGTCTTCTTTGCCCAGTACAAAGCCATGAACAAAAACAACTAGAACGTCGCTTTGCTTGGTAGTTGGCGCATGTTCATGCGAAGCCCGCTCAAAAAACAAGAAGGAACAGCAAAGGCCCAGCACTTGATGTTTACTGGACGACTGGGTGGGTTCTCCACCTTGGCATCCCCACTGGGTCCTCAACAGCACACACCCACCCCTGGTGAACAGCCTGGTGTCCTCCTAACAAGGCCTTGGCACGGTCTTAGGGTCTTACTTTGGAGGATTCTAGGGGGAGACGGAGTTTGGACCCTCCTTTCGATTTCAGGTGCCAAAATGGGGTCTGGACAAAATGAAGAAACTATCCAGTTGGGGAAGCAATTGGGTTTCACGGGAAGGCTTAGGCCCTGGCCAGCTCCAGCAAATGATCCGACGGAGAAGTCTGACTCAGCTCCTCCCGGGATAGCACCACACCTCAGACACACGCAAGGCTCCTTGTGCCACATGGAATTGAATGGGCCCACATGGTGATGCTTAAATCCACCAATGGAAAAGAACTGCGAGGACTAAGAGGACCTTCTTGCAATACGAACGGGCCCTTGAACGTTTCAGGGACCCGTCCCCAAACCCAGGGCTACGTAACCCCGCTGTCACAGGTCTGGGGAACCTGCCACCCCGGGCAATGGTGGCATCAAAGACTTCCACAGACCCCAAAGCAGAAGAGCGAAGACTTACATCGGGCTCACTTTTCTCCCCTGTTTTGATGGCTCACTCAACTGATGCTTGACATGGGCTCTGCTTTTAGGTGCAGACCTGATCCGTTTTGGCCTGGAAGGCGACGTGCCACAAATTCCAAAAACCGTCAATTCAAGGGCTCTTCTCACCTGAGTGGATTGGCCAGAAGTCTACAGGGGAAGCCCCTCCAGAAAAACCCGAGTTCGGCACGTCCAGAGCCATAAGAGTTGATGTTCATCAGCGTGAGCTGTCGCACTCCGCCCACCTGGCGAAACGCCTCGTAGAAAATTTGTCATTTCAGCAAGTGGAAGGCTTCTCCTTTTTTCTGACTCGCTTCGATTCGATGGACCAAAGTCTTTGAGTTGGGCCGGTCGAAATGGAGGCTTGGTCAATCTTGGTTGCTGCAACGACCCCCCTGCAAAAAGGTTTAACGTCTTGGGGGTTTAGTGGAAAACACCATTATTTCCAAAAATATAAAGTTTAAAGATCCAACCCAATAGCAGTCAAGCAAAAGGCCAGGAGAATTCGCACGCAAGCACAAGGTCTCAGATCGATAAGAAGTGGAACATCCATTGGCAGATTCCTCTGATGAGCATGGTCTTATTGATCCAGCAGAAGTGCCTATTTTGCTACACACTAAAAAAATGACAATTTTTTTGTTTGCACGTGCATACGGGTCTTGCCCAAACATTGCACCAGCTAAGGGCAAGTCAAACACATAAGGGGATGGCTGTGTGTGTGTGACTGACTATCTAGTCCCTTACTGGGTTCCAGTGGTCTTGAAGACCAGGTTCAGCAGCCCAAGCCTGCAAAATAACTTCTCAAATCAGACACCCCTGAGGTAGGACCCTGCTGAAATCTTCGCATACGGTCCCTCTATCGTCGGTCGTCATGTGGCTTTCAAGGGCCTGAATTTGAAGAGTTGAATGTGGATTCTCATTTGTTCCTGGCGATTGAGGGCGATCTGCATGTTGAACTTTTAAGCCCATGGAACATTCCAGCTGCTCAGCAAACAAGAGAACCCATGTTGAAATTACCATGTTGTTTTTTGTGTGGAGTCCACAACACACAAAAAAGACAACGCTGGTCGCGCAACAACTTCTCCCTCAACAACTGGAGCTTGTTGTTGCTTCCACTTAGTAGCTCAGTGACTGCTCAGATCTGGTTGTGATACTAATTTTGGAAGACCATTTGTAGGTGATCAACTGGGCTGTTCAAAGGCAATCCTAAATTCTTACCTTGGGTTTCGCAAGGGGTCCCCTGTGTAGTGGCTTTCCTACAGAGACTATGGATTAGGAGTGGCCCACCCTCCATTTTGAACAGCCCAGTTGGTTGTGGGCCCTCCCATTCCGTCCCGCCAAGAGGAAACGGATCCAGGCTGGAACCTCCCTGTGCCATGGCAACTTGGGAGGAAAGGTTCTGGTTTGACCAGAGCTTGGTGCCTCAAAATGAAGGAAAGGTCAAGAGCTTAGGAAAGGTAGCGCTTCAAAATGAAGGAAGGGTCAAGAAGCATGTGCCTCCATGTTTCTTTGGACACGTTTGCGGGGAACCCGGGCTTGAACTGTGTCTGGCGAGTCTTGAGCTTTGGGCGCAATCCTGGCAGCGAGGCGTTGACAATGACTTGAATAGTAAAGGTTCGGTCGGTCGACCGGAAAAAAAAAAGAAGAAAAAAAAAGAGTGAACACCCGCAAAAAACAACAACACTCCTGGGCATTGGGAAAACCGGCTTGCTCCTGGAGGTGGTTGTCTTCAAGCAAAGCCTACCTTGCCTCCAGCTCGGACCAGGGCGTGCTTGCGGCTGAGGAGGCGCTAGAGCGGTATTGAAGCCTCACCCGATCAAAAGTCGATTGGTGTCAAGGTGGCCCTGGTAGTTGATTGAACCAGGCAACCCAGGAACCGCCCTCTATTATTCAACGAAATCAATCAAAAAGGACACCTATGGACATGAGGGTCTCAATTTTTGAGGTTACCCCCGGAGCCGGGTGAAAAATGCTGAACAGGACAACCCCCTCACAGGGTCATTATCCTAGGGGGGTGGGGGTCCCCAATTTCATTTTCCTTTTTCTTCCCGACGCAGGGCAACCCCGCTCCCCGGTTGAATTTGATTTCAATTGGTGGGCTCTGAAAACGAAAAAGGGGCTAGCATCCCCGCAACCTCAAAATTACCTGTTTGCTCACTCCCTGCAAGGGTTGGCAAAACAAGATAGGACTTGCTTGTTTACCCCTGACATGTTGTTCCCAACAGGAACATGGAAACTGAGGGTATTGTTTTGACATGCCTTTTGCAGCCCTGCGAGCCCAAAAACAAAAACAAAAAACAAACATGGTAGAAGACCTCCTGCAAATTAACACAACGCACCAATTCACAAAAGGGGTCCCTCCCGGGAGGGAAAAAACAAAAAGAGAGAGCGACTTTTGCAATATTTCTAAAACCTGAAAAAACAGATCCCCAAGAAAGGATGTTAACCATGGCAAGCTCGTTTTACCCGCGCTCGCCATGAATTACGCAGAAGAAT
Source organism: Effrenium voratum (assembly GCA_963377175.1). Lineage (NCBI taxonomy): Eukaryota > Dinophyceae > Suessiales > Symbiodiniaceae > Effrenium > Effrenium voratum. Next base: position 703,322 of record CAUJNA010002190.1, on the reverse strand, counting down.
GTAGGAAATTTGAGCTTCCATGTGGGGTAAACCAAATGGGTTGCCCTGGTAACTAGAACCAAGCACTGTTTTCCAGCGATCCATATCCTGCTTGTTTAATTTTGACCCATGTTTTGTTGCAGGAGCTGTCTCTGCAACAAGTTTCACTTGTTGTTGCTTCTGGGCTGTCCGTTTTCATGCTAAAAGTGAGTAACTTTTAGTGGGTGAACGGGACCCCCCCCCCACCGCCAAGGTTTGCAAGGGGCACACGATGCTTTCCCAACTTAAAGCCTAAAGACTCAAGACCCAAACAAATTGCATCCCAGTGAGGGTATGCAAATGTTTGACGGTTCCATTCGCATGCAAGCCTCATTTGCCCCGCTTCAGACATGGGAAAACAGACTTGTTCTTTGGTTGCTGCTTCAAATGTACCCACTTCTGGATTGATCTTGTGGGCAAAAGGTCTAACCTCCTGTAGGTTTAGTGAAGCCATTGGCTCCAAAAGGCCTCTCCGGTTCTCAAGGGGGCAGAGAGACCAGCCGTGATTTAAAGAAGCGCAATACCACTGGCTGCAACTTGGAGTATCTTTTAGCATTTCGTTCTTTAGGATCGCGAAAGTCGATTCCGGAGTGAATTAGGACAGCGTGGAAATCTAGGGACCCTCTGGTGGACATGGTGGGGATTCATGTCTGCCACTTTCCAACTTTTAATTTCATTGCCACTCCATGGTGGCTTGCATTGTGGGAGAAAGAACCCCAGTTCATGTTGGAAACACATCGGAAGGTACCCCTAAGCTCCAAAACACCAAACCCCCGCCGGAGGTTGTTGACTGAGGCAGGCACGTATCACCTTGCACACTCAGCCTCGGCCACGAATCTGTGTTAATGAGGGTGCCCTGTCATGACTGCAGCCCTTCCCGCAAGCATGCATTCTTGCAACTAGCGCACTTGACACTCAGAACCTTACCCCTATGTGATCTGGACAAGCTTGGATTTAAACTTCAACCTGCAGTTCTGCCTGAAATCGATGAGAAGCGTAGCTGCTAAGCAAAGAAAGGCTCCAAACCAACAGGAAAGGCGCTGTCCCTCGTTCTTCCTACAAAAGGGTCACAACCAGCCGCATCCATCCCGGTTGCCCAGTGACCCTGTTGGAAAAGGAAACCTCGCTGGGGAACTCAGAAGCGTGGAACCTCCCAACCTGTCTACTTCCATGATCGCTGGAAAGATACTGGGGAAACAAAATCCCAAAGAGCAGCTAAGTAGGGGACAAATCCGCTGTGTCCGTTGAAGTGACATCATCAACATTGCTAGGTGGCTTTCTGCTCCCCTGCTTGCTAAAGTCACTAACTCTTAGTGGTTTGATGCGGAAAAACCCATTCGTTGCTAAAGTCCTAATATCCCTTGGCAACATGCACCAAAGTTACCCTCTAAATGTCGCCTTCAAGGGCAGCACGCCAAGGCGAATACTTTGAGAACCCCCCCCCCCGGGCCACCCAACAAATACAAAACACACGAGGCCAGGTGTAGAAAAAAACAACAACTAGGGCAACCAACAAAGTTTGGCACGTGAGTATTAGTGACGCAGTCGAGTTCCTAACAAACCTCACGTGATGCTTCTTCAACCGCATAGATTCGCCTCTTCAAAACATAAAGCCACGAAAAGGAACGTGAGATGTCCTAGGGAAGCTCTGTAGGAAACAAATAGAAGGGCCCAATATTTACAACCTTGTTGTCCATGATAGTGACACGGCTTGGAAATGAGGACTTACAAACCCCATTCTAATTGTTGACGGTTTAGGGCCCGCAAAAGTGGCCGTGCCCCTTGTCGGGGACCCAAAACCCGCGCTGGTGTAGGGAAATCTGTAGTTCTGTGCCTCACTCAGTGAAATTTAGGTTTAAGCTTACCTCGGGGGTAATCAACAACATGGAACCCACTGGGACAGACTTTGGCACCCCTGGTTTTCTTAGATGGGCATGGGTCAAAATAATCATTTTTCCACTTGCCAGGGTTCCATTTGGGGTACATATTGTTGACCCACCAAATCATTCCCCTGACAGCCTCCCTTGAAAAGGGTTTCTGCACTACCAGGTTTTTGGCTGCTTATTTATCCCACCAGTGGAAAAGGCAAGCCATGTTCCCTGACCAAATAAACCCCCACTAAACACTAAAAGGCTAAAAACCTAAGGAACCGGATGGCTGAGAGCCACCAAGTTTTCTTAGATCATTCCCCCGACCCCTGACCGATTCTGCTGGCACCATGAGTGAAGGCTCAGCCCAGCGGCGGGGCAGCACAGCAGCTGAAGCCCCCCGTGCGATAGGCCTGCGCTTTGACGACCCGACGCCTCGGGGTGGCTTTGGGGTTCTCCTTTGGGCGAGTCCATGGAACTAGGAGGTTAGAATAAGTTGGTACCCGATTTTTGTCTGTAGTCTAATTTAGAACAGGTTGGTACCCGAATTTTGTATGTAGTCCATTTTTGTAGGGGAACCCGGAAATGGAAGTCTTCGTTCCAAGAAGCCAAGTGGGGGAGCTTTCGGCTCTTCGTCTGAGGGAGTGTAGTACTGTCTAGTACCGATGGATGAAACCCGATGCATCCGGCGCAGGACCTCCAGGATTTCGTCAGCTTCTAGGGAGAGCGTTGCTGGTACTGCCATCAAGGTATCCTCAAACAACATGCACGGCTTCGAATCTTCGCCTGCCTTTGACTCCAAGGTTCTATCGCCTGAAACCATGATATGAACACATCCCGCAACTTTGCACTGTTTGCTTCTGATGGTGTTTCTTGATCTCTCCCTGATCAGCTTCAGTTTGCGGGTTGAGCTGTTGCCCGCTCTAACTTGGTTTGCGGCAAATCGCAAGTGCGCGGCACCCCGAGGGCCTAGGCATGGTTTATCCGCTCACAGTATTACCACAAAATAGATTTGGGGACCACCCTCGACCGAGCACAACCATTGTGCTCATTTGTTCATGTGCGCATGCCTGAGTTCCGTTGCCCATCACTCTGCAGCAAAAGCCGCCGAATCTTGCCTGCGCGGCGTAGCAAACCTTGCCCAGGCCAAAGAGGAAGCACAGCTTTCCTGGCAGCCGCCCGCCAGGTTTATTTCGTGCCGAGCTTGCCACAATCAATACAAAGAGTGCACCCACTTACATCTGCCAAGGCAACTCTCGTGTATGTGGGACCACAGGGTCAGGATGGGCTGCCAGGATGTTTGAACTCGCTGGGGCTGTACAGAGATGCCCCCAAATGTCAAGGTAAGGCAGTTGAGGAGGTGTGAGGGACCATAGAAAGGCTTAAAACCCGTTCTTGGGCGACCTTGAATTTGGCTCTAACAAATGGCGTTCTTTCTATGCCCGGGACACAACAAGTCCTGTGCCCCCCAGGCTACGTCAACAAGCAGCATGGCCGGCCCTTGGCCGGGCACGTGGGTTGCAAGGGCAGGGTTTTTCATGGAAGGCGAACTCCTACCAGAGATCAGCAAAATAAGTAAGCCCCAAAGGAACTACATCATGGCTTTCGCTCGCGTTCCCCCCTGAATCCGTGAGCACCCCCTCAACTTCACATGGAAGGTTCAAACATCGCCCGATCGCCCAAAAAGGAACTTCCCTTAAGTGCCCATGAGGGAAACCACTATCTAGCATAAGGATTAACTCTTGATTTAGAAGAGCTATTGCCAATTTGGAGCGACCACAAGGAGCCATTCAGGAATTAAACCACTACGTACCAGCTGGCATTGGAGCGGCCTGCGCAACTCCAGTCATCTCCGGTCTCCAAAACGCCACTCATTC
>CAUJNA010002190.1:614559-692059 GCA_963377175.1 Effrenium voratum | reverse complement strand
CTGACTTTGAGAACCTCCCGTTAGTCAAACGAATGACGAGAGACCTTCGTTGGCTCTCTTTTTTCGGGCCGCCCTCGACAAGTTGTTGTTCGCACACGTGGGCCTGTGTGGTTCCCAGCGGTGGCTCCGAAGTTCCATGTGGCTTCCTGTTGTGACCCAAGTGACAGTCCGGTTCCCGGGCAAAAGGGGTGGCCTCCACTTCGTCGAATGTGAGATAACGAGAGAGACACCCGAATGCGAAGGTTATCTGCTGGTGATCAAAAGGCATGCCCAGCCCCAAGCGCGTGGGGCTAAGGAATTCCGGAAATACAATTGCATCATATTACATCAAGCAAACGGCTTGTGTCTCCGAACTTTTTCGAGTGGAAAAGAATCCCATTTCAGACAGCTTGAGCTTGGTTTCCAAAAGAGGGTGAACGGTCGCACAAAAAAGAGCTGGGTGAAGTGAGTCTTAAAAATATGTGGTTACCCTCCATTCCCACATGGGTGTGGCTCAAAGTGTGACAGATGAGGGCACACGCAGGGTTTGGTCTTGTTTCCATATACCAAGGGGTCATTTTGGGTACCTTTTTTTGAGCCACACCCATCTAGCTTGTCAAAGCTTCTTGGGCCAAGGTCGATGGCGTCTATTGCGGGACCACCTGTCGGTTGTTCGAGGCATCCGATCTGGGCCATCCACCGCGTCGGTTTTGGGCCCCCGGCAAACACTCGCTTGCCGTGCTGGGTAGGGCTGCCGTTGGTTTTCTGGCGCGGCACAAGGGGTGGAAGCATCCACCGGGGTTGACCCGTTGATCATGACTCAACACCAACTCTTTCAACAAAATCGCTTCAATTTCCCTTGAACACTTTAGAGGGGACCAAGCGATGGTTGTAGCATTCGAACCTTCAGTTTTGGCAGCAACCCGAACAGTACATGACATACAGCTGAACAAACAGACGGCCGGGAAATGTCAAGGGACACCTCCAACACCCTCTTCAGGGGATCCGAGGTGAAGCAAATTCAAGGCATACCCCGTGCCTGCTTTTGTCCCACGCCACGCCAAGACCGAGGCGACCAAAAGGGTGCCCCAATTACATTCGTCTTTTGGGGGGCTTTCTTAGGGCACCCCCCAAATGGGTGGATTTCCTGATGGATTCCATGTAAAACCAACCCAAAAGAGAGAGGTCTCGTGGGAAGTGCTCATAAGGAAGGCTAATATCATCTCAAACTGGACCTGTCCACTTTCATGCTGGTTGGAAACAGGGTCAGTTCGGCGAGGATTTCTTTGATGGCCCCTCAAAATGACGCGTGCCTCTTCCCCATTGAAAGGAGACCACGGCGGGTTCGCTTGCTTGAACAAACCTAAGGCTTGCACTTCCCCGTGTAGATCAATGTAGGTTACCTGATTGCCAGTTGGAGTTTCAAGCTTGGGTGTGAAACTGCTGGGACAAACTCAGACCAGCTGCAAGAAGCAATCAGGGACACCAAAAAAATGAAAGTCGCATTTAAGGGACATGTGGCAACTAGTCACTCGGCTCCTAGGCTCTTCTGTCCATTAGTTTGAGCCCAGCCGGTCAAGTCGAACTGAACTCTTTCAGGTCTTGCCTCCTTTCCGGCACCCTCCTTTACTGAACTTCCAGCCTGAACTGGCCAACACAAAGAGCCCGGACACTTTGTGTGCTTGCCACTAAAAATGGTGGCTCAAAAAGTAAAAAGTCCAGGAAAACTCGGGGAGAGCGAGCCATTTTTGCCTTTCTGCCTCCTTTTTTCCCGACAAGCCCAACCGGCGTTTGGCTCTGCCAACACCCGCCTCCCGAAAGGCTGGCGGCCTACGGCGCATAAGGCGTGAGGCAAGTTGCCACCGTGGAAAACGGTTTGCATGTGGCGCTTTTTTGCGGAACCTCCCCTCTGGGATATTTAAACAGCACCTAAAAGAGTACTAAAAGAGTTGAACTTTCAAGGATGGAAAAGGTTGATTGGAATGATGAGCCGCGGGGACGTATGTCCAAACATGATGGAGGTTTGTGTTTCTATGTCGGACACATACCATTTCTTTGTTAGTGAGAAAAGTTGCAAAACCAGCTTCGCCCACCAAGGCACATAACATGTAAACACTCTGACTGAATCCTTGTCGCTTGGCGTACCGAAACACAGCCAACGCCTTGTCTCCCTTACCTACATTGTGGGTCCACCAAGATGCTTGACTGGCTTATAAGGGCTTCTACTATGAGTACTCGGCAGTCTTATGAAAACAAACGGGCAACTACACAACTCCGAAACCGATAAACCTGCAAAACCCCACACGAAATCGATGTCCTGGTAGTACTGTGGATGGACGAAATCCTGCACCCACTAGAAACCATGGGAACTAATTGTTTGGTGGTATTTTCAGCATAATCATGGTTCCAGGAATTTTGGGGTGGTGCAGGATTTCGTCCATCCACCGTATGTTCTCCGTTGCTCAAGTAAAATCCGCGCCTTTCTGGAGGGTTTCCAACGCGGGTGCCTTTGTCATGAGACAAAGGCGCCGCTTGGGTCACGAAAGGACCAGTTGCAAGCAGCCAAGTCGATGCGCCGAGAAAGGCTCTCTCCGACTCTCGGATCTTCACATCCAAAAGGTCGAGTCGCTGACAACAGAAACCCCACAACCTGAAAATAATTTGGGATGTTTTTTTTCAGAAACCCCACAACCTGAAAAAAAAATGGGCATTCGTTTTTAGGCGCAAAATGGGTGGTTTTCTCGCCGAATTGGTGAGGACGCAAACTAATTAGTGCAAACTGAATGTACAAAAGTGTCACAGGCCATCACTCCAAGAATCCTCCAACATACCCTTTTCAGCACACCCCAACCCTCCCATGTTCATCTTCGGAATCATCTTACTCTATGCGCGAATTGGAGGATTGGTAGTTTAAACGCTGCCCTGTTGAGCATGGAAAGGGTGGCCCCTCCCGACTCACGGTGAATTTATTGGCATAACATCAATGGAGAGAAACTCAACACAAGGGCGATTGGCTACTGTCCCGCGGCTGATCTCCACGCGACACGCTCAAGTTTCATGGCATGCTCCGGAAAAAAAAAAAAGAAAGAAGAAGAAACAAAAAAAAAACGGGATACAAAGAATGCTAGGCTGCTCCCTTGCGTTGGGGTCTTTTTGTTGATGGACCAAATCCGCGATGCACCATGAAGCCTGATTGAAGAATGGGATAACCCTACCAACTGGTGGATTTTGCCCATCCACCGTATTGCTGTAGCTCGCTTCCTGAGAACCTGGACTTGACTTGGGTTTCCGTAGTGGCAATGGATGGGAACTGGCTGGCGGAACCAAGGGGTATAGCAGGGGGGCATCAAATGGAGTTCGGGAGAGCTTGGGATTGGGAAGGACCCACGCAAGGCTGCGGAGTTGTCGTACGCGAACGGGACACGACGCTTGTAAAAACATGTCACTGGTTCAATTGCACCCTGAGGTGGAAGACAGCACTGTTTTGTTCGAGAGGGAGTTGGAGGATGCAGTCATGTCAATGCCAAGCCGAGTCCAATGATTTCCCCTAGACCTTTTTAGAAACAAACTGTTGGCTTTTCAAAATTAGACCTACACAAAGGTCTAACAACCACTCATACTATGGGAGTTCAGTCTCCGGCACTGTGGGGGAGACAGGGGTCCTCCTGATAAAAGCCTTTGACTGCGTTGGATACATTAAAACCTTAAAACCCCTACTTGCTATCACCACCCTCGAAACACAACACAAAACCAAACTGCTATCAACCCAAACCGTACCCCCACCCTTATCCTGATCCCTCCCTCCCCCAAAAAAGAAAGAAACAAGCTCCACCCGCCCGCCCAAAAAACCCTCCCACCCTCCCTCCCACCCCCAGCAAAGCTCTCTCTCGCCGCGCCCTCGCAGGTCCGAGACGTTCTGAGCCATCAGCGCCGCCTGGTCAAAGGTGATGGTCACCTGGCCGGCACGCCGCGAGCGGAGTGCCGGAGCGAGAGAGCGAGCGGAAAGGGGGCAGAGGGAAGGGGGGGGTTTGGGCGGTGTTCGAAAAGCTGAGTTTTGTGGTTAGGGGTTGGGCTGATTTCATTTCATATTTTATTTGTACGTGTTTCTTTGGGGGGGGGTTGGGGTTGGGGGGTGTGGGCTGATTTGTTGGGCTTGGGGCTTCGGGTTTCAGGTTTAAGGGTCCTGAGGCCCGGAGTCAAGCAGGCTAGCGAGGTGCCTGGCTAGCTGGCTGGCTGGTTGGTGGCTCCCAAGGGGAACTGAGAGAAAGCGGAAGCCCAGAGTGCAATCAAAGGAGCGCCTCAGAAAAAAATAAAATAAAAAGCACAGTGGCACCTGAAACAGGGTTCCTTACATCCAAACACTGCTTTACAAGGGGATCCTCTAAGTGGATCGATCCGCTTCTAGTCAGACTTCGGGTGAGCTAGAAGAATGGTTTGGGAGGTCGTACATGTACATGTTGGTTCAAGCGGTGGAAAATGGCTTGCTTTGGGAAGGTTGACCTTTCTGTAGCCAAACCTAAGTTGGGGTTCCCAAAACATCACCCAAAAATGACAATCACCTTCTCTCACCCAAAGGCGCTACGTACTGTGGATGGACGAAATCACTTGGAAACCCTTGGGCAACCATGTTGTTTGGAATTTACAGGGAAATCGAACCATTCCGCAGTTCCTTAGGTGGTTGGAAATGGACTTCGTCCATCCACCGTAGAAATAAAATGCTCCAAAAAAACCACTCTCGCGGGGAAATTTCGGTTCAAGGCACCTGCCACTGGTCCAGTGGCACAATGTCTGCTGCCAGGGACCACCTCGAGACGTGTGGAGGTGTCTTTTTGGGGGTACCCACCGCGGGTGGTTTTGAGGGAAACCGAAACTCGCCTGTCCTCAGATCCCTTGCTAAAAGTTTAGCTTTTAGTGGGTGAAACGGACCCCCCCCAAACCATAAGAAGCTAAACAGCTAGGGGGATGGCGGGGAACCAACAAGGAAAAGGCGCCTATCATTTTGGGGTCCCCTTTTGGACAAAGCCATCTAGAGACAGTTGCAACCAGTGGGTGGAAATGTAAACACCAGGTCCGGGCCGGTTTGCGTACGTAGAGGAAATTTGCGGTTTCCAGGCCATACACAACTTGGAAAGGGCTAGCCTGCGAAAAACAGGGGCTCCATTTTGGGAGGCATTTTTAGAGGGGAACCCGGGATGTTGAATGGACCCAAGACCAACTGGAGTCCAGTGGGAAGCTCTATTTTGGGGATTGCTGCCCCAGACTCCAAGCAGTCTGCGTGGATTACGTCGCCAAGAGCCTGCGGAAGGCACCGAAAGCCCTTGCTCCCCGTTCGGCGTGTTTTGGTCGTTCTGTTGGTTGGGCTGAGTAACCCGCTAGGCCAAGGGGCCATCGCATGTCTCTTACCAAAAGCCGTGAGAGACCCTGGCTCACTAAGGAAGAACATGGGTTGGGGCCACTCTTTACGGGCCTGCGGTAGCACGGATTATGGCACAGGTTACCGTGAAGCTTATGAAAACATCCTGGGAGAACCAAGAAGAAAAGAGGTGTTGGGCGCGGAAAGAGCACACCCAAAACAGATTCAAGTCCCAACCGTAAAGTGAGTTGCGAAGGGAGCTCCCGCAAAAAAGAGCGTCAAGCTCACCCCCCACGTGTTGAAATGATCAAAGGGCTCCTCTGGCCCGGAGGAAAGCAGGAACACCCGGAACACCCCCATCCAGCCCAACAAAACTCAGACCTCCTGCGGCCATGCAAAAAGGCACCTGATTTCAGGGAAATCCTCCAAACTAAAGCTGAAACAAGGAATAGTACACCTCTAGCTAGGAGCAAAGCATGGCACACCCCTTCGTTCTATCCAAACAAGGAACAAGGCGTGCCCTCCAAAAAACAAACACTATTTAAACGTATGTCCCTTCAAAAGAAAAAGGGACAAACTGGAACAAGAGGCCCTTCTTAAAATCTGTCAACTTAGTTGTCTTCATACAGCAGCCACAAAAAAAACCTCCAGTCATTGCCAGTGTCCACCTCAGCTAGACGAAAAGGGAAACGAAACCGTCCCAGGAAAAGAACGAAATCCGACCCCCCCCCTCTCCCCAAACACAAGGCCTGGATCTTTGGCTCCAGCTTCCCGGGAGCAATGGGCGGAACGCGCCGGGGCATCTGAACCATCTACTCAGATTTGAGAGGACTGGCTAAATCCCTAGGGTTCAACCCCCATTCAAAGAACGGGAAGGGCCCAATTTGGAGGTAAACTACGGTGGTTATGTAACTGTAGGAGTTTAACCATTGATTTAATGGCAAACAGAGCCGCCCCCCTCTTTTTTTAATAGTGGATTGCATCCTAGGGTGCATGGTTCCCCAACCTTGATTGTAACGGGGACTTACCATGGCAATGGCCGCGCAAAGTCCGAGACCATCTAAGTGGAAGCAGATCCATTTGGTCGGCCTTTCGAGGCCCAAAAACAGGCTGGTCATGTTGACCCCGGATGAAGAAACCGCTGTTTAAACATTTTTCCCCAAACAGTTTACTGTGAGGGGTTCTAAATTCATTTAAGGTGGCTCGCCTGTTGCCAAGCCCTAGCCTGGATGCCTGGCACAGCTCTCTGGGTGGACGGGTTCATTTGTCTCCCTGTGTCTCCCTTCATTTGTCTCCCGTTGTCTCCCCGCCTGGATGCCTGGCACGGCTCTCTGGGTGGACGCGTTCGTTTGTCTCCCTGGGTTCACTTGTCTCCCTTTGTCTCCCTTCATTTGTCTCCCGTTGTCTCCCAGCCTGGATGATCCAGTCTGGGTGGACGGGTTCATTTGTCTCCCTTTGTCATTTGTCTCCCGTTGTCTCCCAGCCTGGATGCCTGGCACGGCTCTCTGGGTGGACGGGTTCATTTGTCTCCCTTTGTCTCCCTTCATTTGTCTCCCAGCCTGGATGCCTGGCGCGGCTCGGGTTCATTTGTCTCCCTTTGTCTCCCTTCATTTGTCTCCCGTTGTCTCCCAGCCTGGATGCCTGGGTGGACAGATTCACTTGTCTCCCTTGTCTCCCTTCATTTGTCGCCCGTTGTCTCCCAGCCTGGATCTGGCACGGCTCTCTGGGTGGACGTCTCCCGTTCTCTCCCAGCCTGGATGCCTGGCACGGCTCTCTGGGTGGACGGGTTCATTTGTCTCCCTTTGTCTCCCTTGATTTCTCCCGTTGTCTCCCAGCCTGGATGCCTGGCACGGCTCTCTGGGTGGACGGGTTCATTTGTCTCCCTTTGTCTCCCTTCATTTGTCTCCCGTTGTCTCCCAGCCTGGATGCCTGGCGCGGCTCTCTGGGTGGACGGGTTCATTTGTCTACCTTTGTCTCCCAGGATGTCTGGCACCCCTTTGTTTCCCTTCATTTGTCTCCCGTTGTCTCCCAGCCTGGATGCCTGGCACTGTTTTTTTGGTGGACAGATTCACTTTTCTCCCTTTGTCTCCCTTCATTTGGCTCCTGTTGTCTCCCAGCCTGGATGTCTGTCACGGCTCTCCAGGCGGACGGATTCACTTGTCTCCCTTGGTTCCCCTTCATTTGTCTCCCATCTCTGTGGGTGGACGGATTCATTTGTTTCCCTTTGTCTCCCTTTATTTGTCTCCCGTTGTCTCCCAGCCTGGATGCCTGGCACGGCTCTCTGGGTGGACGGATTCATTTGTCTCCCGTTGTCTCCCAGCCTGGATGTGTGGCACTCACGCTCCGCGGTTTCCTTCACTTCCCGCGGTTCTGTCCTTTTGGCGGGGTCTGGTTTGCCTTCGGCTTTGGCCCTGGCTTCGGTCATTCCTTGTCTTGTGGATGTTGGGGACAGGGTCCTCCTCTGTCTGCCCTTCATCTGGACTTCGATTTCGCTTGGGCTCGTGGTGGGTCGTCTTCCTTGTCTATCGTTGGCTACACCCTGTCTGTTCGTTCAGTGCCTCGTTATCAGTTGCGGTCCCGAGCTGACGATAGCGGTGCGCTGCGGTGCGCGGCTTCAGCTACGAGAAGGCTCTGTTAACCCCCCGGTGAAACAAACGTGAATCACGCTGGAGTTAAATCCTCTATCGATTCTTCGAGGATGTTCAACGAACCTTACGCTGAGATACCCAGTGGTGCTCTTGGCACCTGGGGTTGTCCCGGCTCTCTCTCCCTTTATTTGTCTCCCGTTGTCTCCCAGCCTGGATGCCTCTCTGGGTGGACGGATTCATTTGTCTCCCTTTGTCTCCCTTTGTTTGTCTCCCGTTGTCTCCCAGCCTGGATGCCCCTCTGGGTGGACGGATTCATTTGTCTCCCGTTGTCTCCCAGCCTGGATGTGTGGCACTCACGCTCCGCGGTTTCCTTCACTTCCCGCGGTTCTGTCCTTTTGGCGGGGTCTGGTTTGCCTTCGGCTTCGGCCCTGGCTTCGGTCATTCCTTGTCTTGTGGATGTTGGGGACAGGGTCCTCTGTCTGCCCTTCATCTGGACTTCGATTTTGCTTGGGCTCGTGGTGGGTCGTCTTCCTTGTCTATCGTTGGCTACACCCTGTCTGTTCGTTCAGTGCCTCGTTATCAGTTGCGGCCTCTCTCTGTCCTTGCTCGCATTTGGAGTCCCGAGCTGACGAGAGCGGTGCGCTGCGGTGCACGGCTTCAGCTACGAGAAGGCTCTGTTAACCCCCCGGTGAAACAAACGTGAATCACGCTGGAGTTAAATCGTCTATCGATTCTTTGATGATGTTCAACGAACCTACGCCGAGATACCCAGTGGTGCTCTTGGCACCTGGGGTTGTCCCGGCTCTCCCGGCGGACGGGTTCCTCTCCCTTCATTTGCCTGACAGATTCATTTGTCTCCCTTTGTCTCCCTTTATTTGGCCCCGGTTGTCTCCCAGCCTGGATGCCTGTCACGGCTCTCTGGGTGGACGGATTCGTTTGTCTCCCAGCTTGGATGTCTGGCACGGCTCTCCGGGCGGACGGGTATTTGTCTCCCTTTGTCTCCTTCTTGTTGTTTCCCAGCCTGGATGCCTGGCATTCGCGGTGTATTCCGCGGGCACGCATGTGTGTTTGAGGCTCAGAAACGTGTGTTTGAGCGCGCGCGTGCGCTTGATCAAGCCACAGGCAGCATGCTGCGGATGCACGTACGAGTGCTTCAAGTAAATGATTGTGTGTTCTTGGTGTGTTCCAGCTGACCACATCGGCGCGTTCCAAGTGAACACGCACTTTTTGCATGTGACCACATGAGTGTGTTCCACGTCAGCACATGTTTGTGTTCCAGGTGAAAGCATGCGATTGTTCTGATAAAACACATATGCGATCCGGTCAAAATTCCTAGTAAGGGGGTTTAGTCTACAGAGGCCACCGTCGCAGTCACTTTGTGCAGTTTTTCATTCACACAAAGCGGAGTCCTGCAAATACCAATGGATTGCCCGCTCCCCACTGGAGGCGCTAGGATGGCGCTTGGTTTGCGCTAGGGTCTTCGGTGATCTTGGTTTCCAAGAGTTGGCGCGTGGGTTGCCGCGATGGGCTTTGCGTGGCTTTCAAGGGTGTAATGTTGCAGTTCTTACTTAGTACTTGAAGCCAGCCCGCACGTTTACCTTCATCTTACGTGGCCTTAATTTGTCAAATCCACACAGATGGTCGCCGTGACTCCAAAAAATACGGCGAACCCGCGCTAGCCGCGCGCTAGCAAGGCGCTAGCGCAGTGGTCAGCTGTGACCGGTTCCCAGTTACGCTTCAATCCAAATTTGCTTCCGCTCTCCTCGCATGCAATTATCATGGAGTGCGATTTGCTGGACAAAGGGGAGAAACAACGGCTGAGGCAAGACGGCAGGGATGCCTTGTACCGAGCATACGGAAGAATTGGGTTGCGTATTTCCCTGCGAAAGCAAATGCTTTACTGAATCGATACGAAGAGTTGCCACAATACGATCAAAGCACTTTAGCAATCGATACGAAAGACACTGTGCAGCTAAGCGAGAAAGAAGCGCAATGCGCCGGAAAGCTTTTGCTAAGCTGAAGCCTGTAACTGCTGGAGACGCATCCGATACTGATAGTACTAGCAGTAGTAGCAGCAGCAGCAGCAGCAGGCTCGCGCGCTAGCAATGTGTTGCAAAAAAGCTAGATTGATCGTACACGAACACTATTTTCCTACTTGGAACACGCATATAAAACACAAGCGTTGTTCAAGGCAGAGCCCCATGGAATAGCGCCTCACAGCCGGCTTCGGGAACTTGATTTATGTGTCGCCCAGGCGTGCAGGAAATGTAAATTCCATGTGAACACATTTTTGTTGTCCAGGTGAACGCATGTGTGTTGCACATTTGTGTTGCACATGTTTCTCCACATGTGCACACACGTGTGTTCCATGTGTACACATATGTGTGTTACAAGTCAACACAGAAGTTTGTTCTGGTTAAACATGCTTGTGTGATCCAGGTCTGCACCAGTGTCGCACGTGAACACAAATGCCTGTTCCAAGTGAGCGCATATATGGGTTCCAGGTGAACACATATGTGTGTTGCAGGTGAACAGAAATGTGCTTTCCAGACATACACACATATGTGTTCCAGGTGTACGCATGTGTGTGTGTGCGTGTTCCGGGCGCGCATATATATATATATATATATGTGTGTGTGTGTGTGTTCGCGTGTGCACATATGTGTGTTCCACATGTACACATATGTGCGTTCACGTGCGCACATATGCGTGTTGCACGTGTACACATATGTGTGTTCACGTGTACACACATGTGTGTTCTTATCAGACACGTGTATGTGTTCCAGGAGAACACATGTTTGTTATCAGATGAACACGTGCGTGTGTGTCTGCTCCGCGTGCACTTTTTTTGTATGTGTGTTCACGTGCACACATTGTGTGTTCACGCGTGCGCACATGTGCGTTCCAACTGGACACGTGTTTGTGTTCCAGGAGGACACATGTTTGTTATCAGATGAACACGTGTGTGTGTGTGTCTGCTCCGCATGCGCATGTGTGTGTGTTCATTTGCACACATATGTGTGTTCCACGTGCACACATTTGTGTGTTCACGTGTCCACACATGTGTGTTCCAATTGGACACGTGTTTGTGTTTCAGGTGAATACATGTTTGTTTTCAGATGAACGCACGTGTGTGTGTGTGTTCCGGGTGCGCATATATATGTGTGTGTGTTCACGTGTACACATATGTGTGTTCACGTGTACACACGTCTGTGTTCCAATTAGACACACGGTTGTGTTCCAGGAGAACACGTGTTTGTTATCAGATGAACACTCGTGTGTGTCTGTGTTTTCCGCGCGCGCATAAATGTGTGTGTTCACATGTGCAGTACACATGTGTGTGTTCCACGTGTGCTGTGTTCACGTGTACACATATGTGTGTTCACGTGTACACACGTCTGTGTTCCAATTAGACACACGGTTGTGTTCCAGGAGAACACGTGTTTGTTATCAGATGAACACTCGTGTGTGTCTGTGTTTTCCGCGCGCGCATAAATGTGTGTGTTCACATGTGCAGTACACATGTGTGTGTTGCACGTGTGCACATGTGTGTGTTCACGTGTGCGCATTTGCGTCTCCCACGTGTACACATATGTGTGTTCACGTGTACACACATGTGTGTTCCAATGGACACGTGTTTGTGTTCCAGGTGAACACATGTTTGTTTTCAGATGAACACTCGTGTGTGTGTGTGTTCCGGGTGCGCGTATATATGTGTGTGTTCACGTGTACACATATGTGTGTTCACGTGTACACACGTCTGTGTTCCAATTAGACACACGGTTGTGTTCCAGGAGAACACATGTTTGTTATCAGATGAACACGTGTGTGTGTGTCTGCTCCGCGTGCACTTTTTTGTATGTGTGTTCACGGCACACATTGTGTGTTCGCGCGTGCACACATGTGCGTTCCAACTGGACACGTGTTTGTGTTCCAGGAGGACACATGTTTGTTATCAGATGAACGCGTGTGTGTGTGTGTGTGTGTCTGCTCCGCGTGCGCATGTATGTGTGTTCATTTGCACACATATGTGTGTTCCACATGTACACATTTGTGAGTTCATGTGTCCACACATGTTTGTTCCAATTGGACACGTGTTTGTGTTTCAGGTGAATACATGTTTGTTTTCAGATGAACGCACGTGTGTGTGTGTGTTCCGGGTGCGCATATATATATATAAATATGTGTGTGTTCACGTGTACACATATGTGTGTTCACGTGTACACACGGTTGTGTTCCAATTAGACACACGGTTGTGTTCCAGGAGACCACGTGTTTGTTATCAGATGAACACTCGTGTGTGTCTGTGTTTTCCGCGCGCGCATAAATGTGTGTGTTCACATGTGCAGTACACATGTGTGTGTTCCACGTGTGCACATGTGTGTGTGTTCACGTGTGCGCATTTGCGTCTCCCACGTGTACACATATGTGTGTTCACGTGTACACACATGCGTGTTCCAATTGGACACGTGTTTGTGTTCCAGGAGAACACATGGTTGTTATCAGATGAGCACACGGGTGTGTGTTCCGGGTGCACATATATGTGAGTGTTCACGTGTGCACATATGCGTGTTCACGTGTGCACATATGTGTGTTCCACGTGTACGCACATGTGTGTTCCAATTGGACACGTGTTTGTGTTCCAGGTGAACAGATGTGTGTTTCACGTGAACACATTAGTATGTGCTAGGTGAACTTTTTTGGCATCTGACGACATATTTGCTCTCCAGGTGTGCACATGTATGCGCTCCAGAAAACGCATGATTGTTTTCGAGGTGCGCGCATGTGTGTGCGATTTAGGTGAGCATTTATGTTTGCTCACGTGTGCGCATATGTGTGTTCCACATGTACACACATGTGTGCTTTAATCGCACACGCGGTGTTCCAGGTGGACACATGTTTGTGTTCCAGTGGTATACATATGTGTGTCCCACGCGTACACACATGTGTGCTTTAATTGCGCGTCTTTGTGTTCCAGGTGAACGCATGTGTGTTCCACGTGTACACACATGTGTGTCTGAATTGGACACGCGTTTCATTGTGTTCCAAGTGAACACACATGTGTGTTCCACGTGAACGCATTAGCGTGTCGTAAGTGAACACATATGTGCGTTCCACGTTTGCACATGTGTGTGTGCTTTCCAAGAAGCACATGTTTGTTTTCCAGCTCAACACATTTATGCGTGTGCCGCAGGTGAATGTATACTGTTTCAGTCGTATACGTATGTGTGTTCCACGTGTACACACATGTGTGTCTGAATTGGACATGTGTGTTTGAACTGCCCATGTGACTGCGTGCTTGCGCGGCCACACTTGCGTTCACGCGCGCGCGCTCGCCCGCCATCGCGCGCGCTTGCCCAACCTCAGTTCTGGCGCGGTGCTGAAGCGCGAAGCACGCCAGCAACACACGTGCAGCAACGCAACGCGCGCCAGGTTCACGACTGCATCATTTTGATTCATCCGTGTTGAAGCGCAGAAAGCCACAAGCTGTTGGCATGTTTGTGCTCGCCCGTCAGCCCTCAACTGTTTGGGGTCTCTGCTGGTGTAATTTGGGGTGTTCTTGGGTTTGGGGATTAAACCATTCTTCTGGATGTGTTGAATTTACTGGGGGTTCAATTACTCTTGCAGGGAAAAACCATTCATACCAATGGACAGGGATGTATTCATCCGCGCTCGACCTGGATACTCGTCCCCCCCTGGATTTTCGGTTCCCGCGCTGCACGTAGCCCACCAGCGCAGCCACCGAGCGCAGCTTCGGGCCCCAGCCTGCCGCTGGATGACTTTTGGGACCCGTGGACAAAGGAAAGAGGAGTTTCATAAAACTGGGCTGCCTTCAGATCCGCTAAAAGTTTAACTGTTAGTGGGTTCAATGGAAACTGACATGAAACACTGACAGGCTAAAAAGCTAAGGGGATGGCTGCGAGCCACCAAGCAAAAGGGACCCTCCTGCTTCCTTTGGCTGTATATCCACCCACCTTTCAGAGCATCCCTTTTGAAACCATTAAAAGTCTAGGGGTAACTTGCCTATTCTTTCCAGGGATCCTTCTTTCTAGAAAACCACAAAACACCCTGCGGAAATGGCTGGCTTTTGAAACGAACGATGGCTGAACAGAATATGGGGAATCGACCCCTGGAACAAGGGACCCTCCCGTTTTCTTTGGCTGTATACCCACCCACCTTTCAGAGGCTTCCTGTTGAATTTTCACAGCCACAGGAAACATCAAACAAAGGGGCAGGGGTTGGAAACCCAAAGGTTGATTAACTCTAACACGATGGTTCGTCTTTTATTGCTCCAGACTCCCTATTGCTGGATGCATTGCGACATCCTCAACAATGACTGAGCCAAGATAGTCCTCGAAGTCTTCCCTTCAAGGGTGCCGCGGTGCCCATCTTTGTGTGGAAAAAAAGAGGAGCTGGAAACGTTGGGTTGTGGTTCAGCCGTCCGTTTTCTTTCCTTACTCATACCCTTGCGATCCAAAGCTTCTTGAGACACACGAACGAGGAACCCGCTTTCCGAGAAAAAACAAAAAAAAGAGACTGGTCCAAGAGGGATCCTTGCGAGGTTTGTTTGCGCCAAATGGCCATGGGTCAAAATCCAAATCGTCCCCCCAGTGAACATCCCAATCCCCACTAAAATGGACTAAATGGGTGCTGCACCTACCCCAAAATGGGATCCCATTCCTTTTGACAACCACGGCCAAATGACTCGGTGCCAACTGCTCGCGACGTCCCGGTTTCGCCTAGAGACCTGGCCAGGTCGTTGCCGGTGCCAGCCGGCACCACGCCGATGGCCGGCTCCTAGGAAGCCGTGGAACATGTGCTGTTTCAATTTGGCCATGGGTCGAAAGCCCGTACCCCCAGTGAAAATCCCAATCCCCACTAAAATAGGCTAAAATATGGAGCTTGTCCTTGGACCCTGATTCACACCACTGACCACCCCCCAAGCACACCTCCCACTTGAGTCTTTCCTAAGGGGGCGTGATTGGGGGGGTGGGTGTTTGGGGGGGTGTCCCCTTCAGGGGGTGCGAATGTTCCGGGTTCGTCTTTTTGCGGAAGAAGTGAGTAACCTGTCAAAACCTGAATGTGTGGGTGTGTGTGCTAAAAGTAGGTCCGGGTCCCCAAATGAGTGGCTTCCCTTTGGTTTCCTTAATGCCGAGCCTCAACAACGCACACCCGCGTGTGCCCGTTGCATAGTGGCGATATGGTGGTGGTCCTAGATAGTGGGAAGAAGACGTGGCACTGCTACAGAAGTGGCTCTGGTTGGAACCAACATGAAACTGGTGGAATCCGTTCTCCATCTATCTAAAACCAAACTGACCCAACGGTGACACCAGTGGTATGCCCCACCTCCTGTCCGAGGGTCCTTTGAGAATGGAAAATGCACAGCAAGTTGCTGGAATGCAACTTAACAAGTTGGGGAGGATACACATGGCTATCCTACATTCCTGCCTAGAAACGATCTCTGACCGACCCAAATTAAGATACGCACAATTGAGCAAGTTTACATACCCAACTCAAGCAATTTATCACCCCCAGCTTGAAACATGTACTCAATGACTGCAAAATGCGCTAGTCATAACTCGGGAAAGTCACACGGGGCCCCAACTGCAAGGGCAGTTGCTCGGTCAGACTGATGAGGGGCCACACTTGTAAGGGGCACAACCCACTGATCCCATATTAATCAACCCTATTACAGGGGGTGATCACTTTTGGAGGGGAACACCCCCCTATTAAGAAACTAAAATTGGTTGATTAACATGGGGTCAGCATTAACAATAAGGCAAATAGTTGCTCATGTCTTGCCCGTTTCGATTGGAAATGGTCGCCCGTTCGAGGGTGAGCTACTCAAGGGTTTTGCAGAGCTCGGCTCAAGTGGCGCCGAGCTCTGCCATGGGAAGGCCAACAAATTAACCATGGGCACTTGATCTCTTCCTGAGAGAAATGGTCTAAACTTGTTCTTTACCACTAGAATGGTCTTCCCAAAAACTATAAAGTCCATGAACTCAGGAAGTGGGCTTGCAAACAAAGGGCTGGCTTTAGAGATCTTACCCTGGGGACCGAGACGGAGGTTTGGACCATGGGAAAACCCTACTGTTCGAATCGACTCA
The DNA here is from genome assembly GCA_963377175.1 of Effrenium voratum. Lineage (NCBI taxonomy): Eukaryota > Dinophyceae > Suessiales > Symbiodiniaceae > Effrenium > Effrenium voratum. The sequence goes on along the minus strand of CAUJNA010002190.1, from coordinate 676,031 downwards.
AGTGATTCGTTTCAAGGGCGTCATGGTGTCACGGTATCACAGGGTGCTCCTCAGAGTCACTCTGGATTTTGTTGGATGGCGGAACCCGGTAATCCGGACCCACCTTGCCCGAAACAAACAGATCAACCCAGCATGGTCCAGAGTGTTTACATTGGTTGTGCAAATTCCCTAGAGGGTGACAATGCCAAGAAACCCCAAGTCAAGAGAGGACTCTGACGGATTCGCGAATGCGATCCCCAGGCGGCCCCACCTCCTCCCGCAATTTGAAGAGGTCTCGGTTCTCGTCTTTGCATGCCTGCGAGCCGCTGGATGCGAAGATGGTGAAAACTTCCGCTCCCACCCAACCACCGGAAGAAACAACATTTGCGCATGTCTAATGAACCTTGGAATGTAAAAACATTTTAAGTAACGCGCAGAAACTGGGAAGTCCAAAGTGGCCCCAGGGGCCCCAGGGGTAGTTGACAAATACCGCCCCAAACAGCACGGCGCAGGATAGTGGACGACAGCTTGCGCGAGGTCGCACCTCGATCTCGTGTAGCACCCAGGTGACTGTGCCGTCGCCTCCGCACACCAGGAAGCGCCTCAAGCCGTCACCGGGGGGCAGGGCTCAGGATATGTCAGCATCGCAACAGGTCCACCTGGCAATACGAGCAAAGGTCATATGCCTTAAAGGACAGGGGCTCTTAGTCAGCCCCTTGGTTGTGATTGAAATTTGGTGCTTCGCCTCCATAGCCGAAACATGATGGTCTACTGAATCTCGGCCGGCTTTTTAAGGCAAAGCTTCTCCTTTTTGAAGGCTTCTGGAGGAGCAAGTGAACCAATTGGCAAGAAAGCGGCAAATCAAGCTAATGCATGGCTTAGGATAAGGCTTGGGATAGAGTACGTTTCGATACGTTTCGCGGGACTTGTTTGGTGCTGTGATGGCAGACATAATTTCATGTCTAACGAGTCAGCATCCTTTCTATCCAGCATAGTGGAACATAGCCCTTTCTGTGGTACAAGAATGGGCCATCTCCCTGACTACTTTATCAGTTTGAAGAGGGTCCTCTTGGCCGCTCAAGGAAAATGGCAACCTAACATTCAATGTTCTGCAACTGGCCACCGTCCCCAAGCACCCCTCCAGTTTTGGTCTAGTCTTCCTCAAGCTGTAACTCCTTAGCAATGCCCCTCATTGAGGGGGTCCCTTTGAGACATGTCCAGGTGTCGTGCAGGCACCTATGTTGGTGGCAGGGTAAATCTGCACACTTAGAATAGAAAAACAAACAGATTTATATTTATATATATATATATATATATGGCCATGGGTCAAAAGCCTGTACCCCCAGTAAACATCCCAATCCCCACTAGAGTAGACTAAAATGGGTGGTGCACCTACCCCAAAAGTACCACTGGTTTTGACCCACAGCCATACATATATATATATATATAACGGTTCTGCCACCTTGAGACCTTGCTGGCCTACATCGCCTTGCTCTTCCCCTTTCACCCCAGAGGCCCTCTGGGGTCCGGCAGCTGGGTAATGTTCGCCACCGCCATCAGGCGCTTGGTGTCGCGGATGACGTCCCGCACGTGCCTCGCAGGGCAGGAAGGTTCACGGGACATGAGAAAAACATGGCCCCAAACGCAAACCCAAAAGGTCTGTGCTAGGTCGATGTTTGTTTGAATGTTTCCTCTCTGGGTCTGCTGGGTGCAATCCAGTTGGTGCACTTGTGCTGCAGTCGGTGTGGTTTACCTTAATATTTGCGAGCAACCCCTCCTTCTATGTTTGGTCCGTTGAAGCTGTCCAACCTTGTGTCCCAGTTGCTTATAGTGACCATGGTAGAACAAGGGAAGCCCTTTTGAGATTTGCTATTTGCAACGGGATCGGAGGATCAACAAACCCAAGTGTACTTCCTTGACATGCTGGCTGTTAGTGGCTGTATATTCCACTAGTCCCGCAGGGGTAGCGGTTTGGAGAGTAATCCTGACCCAAGATTCATACAACCCCTCGTTGATTCATGGGGGTGTTTCATCTGAGAGCGGATCCCCAGCTAGGAAACACCACAGGTTTCGATCCATAAGGCTTGGCTCCGGGGTTAGAGCCCACCACAGCCAAAGGGTTGCCTTCAAAGGCCTGAGGTGCGCACATGGAATCCACAAGGCTTGCCTTCGCCAGTCGCGCATCCACCCGACGGCAGCAACTCCATTCGAGCTGGAGAACTCGAATGGCAACATCAGCCCCCCAATCGTTCAGTAGATTCCGCCCTCGAAATCCATTTGTTGGGCTCAAATAGTTTCAGCTCGCCAAAGGGGGTCCCATGTTCTTTTCCAGGTCACTGGGCAGCTGGGGGTCACTCTACGTTTTGCTCGAAACAGATTTGGAGCCCTGCTCATTGCACCGGGGATACATGGGCTGAGACCTTGGTGAACCACATGATGCAAGCAAACATGACCAGAGTCCCATGGCTGTTGTCAACCAATCCAATGCACAGCGGACACAAGCGTTTTTTCAACCGGCACTCGTGCTTTGTGGAAGCCCATTGTGGGAAAACAGACAAGAACCGCGAAACCCCTCTGGACCCTCAGGCAACCTTCCGCACCGCCGCAAGGTCGCTGTTCGGCCGCCAAATCTCCAAATCCTTCGCTCCCGAAGCCTCTCGTTGTTGCTCACCTCGGAGAGCTCACAAACGCTGCCGGCCAAATACACCTAGGGCGTGCGAGCGCCGTCTTGAGATTCTGCATGTGCTCACTTGCCTGCCATGAGGAGAAGACAGGCCAAACATGGTTCCAGAGTGAGAAGCCAGAAACTTGGGACGTGAGAAACCATAATTAGATTGCACATCCCAAACAGGCACAAAAAAAAAAACAAGTCAAGCCTGGCAATGACACGTGACATGACCCCAGCAAAAGCCATGCGGGAAGGTTATAATGAATACTCGGGCGGGGTTTCTGTCTGCGAAAACAACTTGAGGCATGTGCCAAACGACACAAAACAACCGGACTACTCCACTTCGCCGATGAGGCAGTGACAAGTCCGTCAAAGGGGGCCCTGCTTGCTTTTCCGCAAAGAAACCAACGGAGGACCGGACCGCACCGAACGGGAACCGACGTTTGAAACTTGGGAGGCTCTCAACTCCTGCCTCCCCGCGGCCGCTGGGCGTGAACCTCACCACCGACGTCGGACGGGTCTCGCGGGCTTCGGGCCGAAGGACCACCCCACAGGTTTGGGTTTGAGTTCTTCATGGGGGCTGGGGGGGTGGGAGGGGAGGGGGAGCCCAAAAATAAGCCCTTAAGCCCTTAAGGCCGTATTTAGCTCCCTCCTGCCCAGCCCCATGACTTCAACATGGCACGCAGCACGCAACATCAACAAGCACCACAGAACACACAACACGCAACGAAGAGCACGCAGCACGTAGCACACAGCAAACCACTCGCACCGGCACATCCAGGCAAAAAGCACTCCTGACTCTTAACCACAAAGGCACGGAGAAAAAAAAATAAACAGGCGCGCCTTCCTTTACCGAAAGCTCGAGCGGGCATGTCCGTCCAGCGTCCTTCTCTGAGCCAGCGACTTGTGATCCAGCAGGGTGTTCAGCTGCTTCTTGATCGCCTGCCGGGGGGGAAAAGGTGGGGGGTGGGGGGGTTGGGAGGAGGGGGGAAAGGGAAGGGGGGGCTGCCTGGTGTTGAATAGAAAGCCTGAAACATGAAGGGGTGATCGTTTTTGGATTCACCGAATGATGAGCTCACTTTTATCCGAAGTCAAAGGCTGATAAACGACATACAGGCTCATGGCGGTGGGTGACCGGTTGGTTTACCATTCCTTAGCCATAATCGGCGCTTAAGTCAGCAATGAATTAGGTGCTGATACTAGGAGATTCAGTTCATAGATGCAGCCTTTGGCCAAAAAAAAACGGTTTTCACAACCAAAGAGGGTTCTCCAGGATCTGCGCACCGCTGCAAGAATCTGAAAAAGGAGATCCCCCCTCCAAAAAAAAGTCCCTTGTAAAAAAGCTGGCGTTGGTTTGGCTCCGTGGCCATGTGCTTGGGAGTACTTTCATTTTTGTCCAATCTGCCTCAGGAAATCCCAAAGGAAACGGACCTTCTTCAACCCTCAAGTTTGGAACACGCCGTTGGCGAGAAAAATGGGCTGCTTGGAGGGTTTCCTTTGCGCACTACTTAGATGGCCTGGGACCTGGCTAAGTGGTTTTGTCTTAGACCCAGTTACAATGGGCGTACGTCACCTAAATAGGATATAGCCATGATATAGCAATCGCTATCACCCAATCAAACGGGAACAAACATCCGGCAATCAAAGGTGAAGCCAGCAAGGGAAAGTTGAGCACCCTCGAAAAATCGCAGACTTCCTCCACAACCCCGATCACCCTGAAAGCAGACATGTCTGACATGTACACCTGATTTGGGTCTGACTTGCCCACCTGGGCTGAAATAAGGGATCCCCAATGATCCTCAAGTGAAGGGATCTGCATCATGGCTGGCGCTCGTTGCACCGTTGGCCCTCCATATTTGGCCATAAAAAGGGGGCAAATCCATGCCACGGCCTCAGGACCACCCACATTTTCTTCCTGACCTGTTTCATGTTGTCAATCAACTGCTTGCTTGTTTGCAGCCCACCCAACAAGAAGATGGTGTCAAGAACAAGTTGCGGTGTCCGCATTTTGGACACCTCCAACCTATCCAGGTAAGCGCCAAAGGTAACTAGGGAAAGCCAGGGTATAAAAAAATATTATTAAAAAAGCAAACAAGAAGTACACTAGTTACCTGCGACCGGGCCCACCCCCAAGGAACACCTTCTGTTTCACACTAGCCAAGCTTTATTGTATGAAACACTTGCTTCAGTGGAGACCCCAGACTATAGTGGCTTTCCCGGATCCACCAATCAATTTTGAGGCCGGTTGAGCGGGTCACTATGCAGATATCGCGAGTCGGTGTCAAAGATACGTTCCAACACAAGGACGTGATAAATGTATGCCTCGCCCCTTCTTACTCTTCTGGGACATTTGGAGCTCATTCCTCCATGTCCCTCCCAAACAGACCATGTGGGTGTTTCTCAACACTGACCCCACCCAAGTGGATGGTTTGCTTTCGGCTTCCCCGAAAGGGGTCCTGAGGTCGGCCAAAATATATTTGAGTTTTGCGAAGCCCGCCAAACAAGCTGGATAAGCAGCCCTTTGTGGCAGCCAAGACTATCACAAGCTCAACACGGATTGAAAAAGACTCTCCAGTGACAGTGACAGTGAGAGCCCCAGCATCACCAGCATGAATCACAAGTAACACCCCTAAGCGCCAGCACCACCTGTGCGCGTCGCATCAACTGTTCACACTGCAGATATTTAATTTCTGCAATTGAGCGCTTAAAAGAACATGCTTGAACTCGCCGGCCGGCATCACCTGCCCGCATCGCCAACATGAACTGTTCACAGCGCTGTTATCTTGTTTCTGAAATTGGGAACTTGAAAGACCAGATTTAAATATTTACAACGAAATATCTTAGATACGATCAACCATATTTTGACCATCACCTGGTCACAGCGCTAAATAAGACCCTCACTAATGGTTCAAAAGTCCTGCTGTCGGCTGTCCTGGGAGACTCGCAAGTTGCCGGACATAGAGTTGACCTCGGCCGAGAGCGCGGTTTTCCGGACACATTGGGTTTCAACCCGGAACCTGCCCAACTTGGTGCGACTTGCTTGAAAGGGACATCAAAAGAACTACCAACAGTTTGGGGGGGGGGGGGGGGGAGGGGGCTCCTATTTTAAATGCATACCAATGGAAAATGATATGTGTAGTCATCAGAAACAGTGGTGGGGGTTCTCTGTTGCCTTTTGTAAACGTGTAGCTTCGGAACCTGATCACACATCGAGTTGGTTGCCGGACATAACTCCCCATCAGGTCACCAAACCGTGCCTCCTTCAACTTCAAGCTCATGTGTTCATTGGATTCTCCCTCATGGGTCCTAGCTGACTGCCTGGGAGAGGCCGAGCAAACTTGAAGCTCTTTTGAAGGGTCCCAAAGGTCATTTTTTGAGCAGGAAAGCCGAATCGAGTCATACTCAGACCATACTCAGATGTCTTGAACGCTAAGCAGTTCGCGCCCATCGTTACCCATGTATGCCTCCGCTTCAGTGGGTGACAACCAGGGTTTGCAACCATTTAGCAACCCAGACTTAAGGATCCATTCGACTCTTTTTGCCTTTCGCAGTCCTTGTTCCAGATCCTTTCACGGAGCGAGGTTCTCCCTTGAAACGGTGGCCACGTGTCTTTGCTTGGGACTAGCACTTAGCCTTCAAATGGCTGTGGGTTAAAAATATGTACCCAAAATGGAACCCTAGTAAATGGAAACACTCCTTTGGGGCAGTGCAGCGATCCACTTTGCTCTTCGAAGCCGCGAGAGCAAAACCAAGGGAGTCTTAAAAAGAAATCATTAAGACGGAAACAAGCTACACAACAACAGCGCATGTACGAAAGCTGTGGCTCAAGTGCTAGCCCAGGCAACAAAAACCTTGCGAATGGACACCTGGCCGGTATAAAAAGTATTCTTGTGCCACGTTTTTCAGCGGCACGTTTCACAACTTCCAATTTGGTTCCTGCTCTGAAGGGGAGCCCTACGGAGGAGATTGTGGGGGAAGCTCGGAACTTCAGCTTGGCGAAATGGCGCGTTGCAGAAGTAACTACTGAGATGATGGAGCTTGAACAAAGAACCATTGACTTAACTGTCTTCCAAAGTTGAAAACTGCGGATTGATGAACGCAAACTCAAATTACTCTAATCACTTGATGCTAGAAACATGTTCCATTCTTGACGGTTTCCCTCGCAAACCGGGTGGGAACTACCTAAACTCACCTCAGTCAAGAAACATTTCAACTAGATGTCCCCTATAAGGCATCACCGGCCACCACAAAGAAACTCAACTGAACTGGGCGTATCCAACCGCTGATGTGACACCTATGACCATCTCAAGCGTCCCCATCTTCTTGGAGGGTTGTGGGTAGAAACAAAATCAAGGGTTGCATGCGGGCCCCCAATGCCGGCATGCGTTTGAACAGGGTACCCCGCAAACGGTTGCCGTTCTTTGCGTTTCCTCTCAAAAAAGAAGTGGTCGTCCCAAGGATGTCTTTCTCTGGAGCTGGCCCCAAAGGAAAGCCGCCCACGAGCCAACCCCAAGCCGGAAAGTCCACGAAACAACGCTACGATCCCAAGTGGCAAAGGCGAGGATGTAGGGAGGCTTTTGCCCGCAATGCGTCTGGCCGAACGGTTCCCCAGCCCGTTGAGACATGAGGTTTTTTGTTGGCCCCCTCTCCCCTGGGGTTGGTCCAACTGAGCCCTTGCAGAAGGTTTGAACTTGCCGGTTGGTCAATAGAAAATCCAAACGCTTAAGAGCCTCAAACACCAACTAGCATGATATCCTCATCCGTAAGATTCACCTATTCAACATCTGTGTGAACCCCTTTGAAGGGACAATTCATCATGAGTCAGGTCGGATGGAGGGGGCACTTGTTCGCCTGCGCCCCAGGAACAAAAAACAAAACATACGGGAAAGCCTTGATTCGAGGCATCTCCTAAACACTACAAGGTGTTCCCCTTGGCTTTTGCTTGTGAGGGGGAATGAAGGACACTCTAACGGGCAGGACAAAAAGGAAAAGCATCCCCCGAAAGGAAAACAGGTCAAGGTCAAGGTCAAGAAGCAACCCAAACATCTCAAATCCAGGCTCGGCGGACCAAGTCGTCATGGCAAGTAAATGGGAACCCCACGTTGATGAATCAACTTCATGGCTCAGCTGGGGGCGGACATTAAAATTGCACGCTCCAAACAAATTCTCAGAAACTTGTCGGGGGATGGGAGGGATCTAAAACAAGGGTTCCAGCAGCTAGGGAAACAACTTCTATGATACGTCGCGTGCCCTGAATATTGCAAGTAACAAAGCCATGTTGCCTACTGCAATTTACTAGGGAGTTGCGGTTGGACGTGGCTGGTTCACTTGCAGTGGAAGTGTAGCCAACCAACCATACCGCTGAGACTTGTCCCCAAATTGCCAATGCTTGACTTCCAGGAGTGCAATCCCTCGTGTTCCAGTGGCTGAAAAATCCACACATGGTGTTGTCGCGAACGCGTTGCCCTATGCAAAACATAGAGAAGTCTTCGGCCGCCTGTCACCCGGTCGGAGAACGTGCAGGGAACAAGCGCCGTGCTGTTCTCATGGCAACTCTCTGCGCTTGGAGCTCCGCGCTCTGTGTCCACGCATCGATCTGCCAGTGAGCCTCGTGGTTTCAACCTTGATCTGTGGCTGAGCGTTGGATTTTACCCACAAGAACCCGGGGTTCAACCCCCCCCCAACCAATCCAAGCCACTAAGTGAGTCCAACCACTGATGAAACCTGATTCTTGACAATTTCTCGCCCCTGGGAAACTAGCTCACCAACCTAGCAACATCACCCCAAAACAGATTACATTGGTTTGTTTGCCCAAACAGGCTCATATCATGATCAGTTCGCCCACCCCCCCCCCCATCCACGCATCATGAAAGTCAGCCTTTGCGCTAAATGAGAGGAGGGCCACGCCAATTTGCTGACCCGCCTTTGTGGGGACACATAACCAGGAGCCTTGTGGTGGCAGCGGCTGACAGACTCGGTTGCTTTCTGCTCCCCTGCTAAAAGTTTAGTTTTTAGTGGATCAATAGAAACCCATTAGTTGGCAAAAAGCTAAAGTCCTAACATCCAAGCAAAATGCACCTCTGGAAAGGTGTGCATCAACTTAAACAATATAGCGATGTGTTTTATGGAGTTGAATCCTGTTCTCCTCAGAAAGGGGTGGTGCACCGAGCAAGTGGGTAGTAGCCCTGGTCATAACCCACTTGCCGCTCATAAGTCCCTTGAGTGGGCTATTGGCACGGTTTCTTGTCAGTCGAAAACCTGGCCTTCAAAGCACCGTGTCGTCTGGTTTGGGAAACATCTACTGGACCCAGTTTCCCCTGCAGCAGGCAACCAGGGAAAAAATGGTTAGAAAAACCCCAAAGGGAAACGATGCTGGTGACCAATTGTGTGGTAAAAATGAAAATCCGGGACAGTCGCGCATCCTTTCGCCACCCGTTTGGCGTGTCCGAAAATCAAAGGAGTGGAGCCCGCCGGCCTCCGACCAGCCGTCGAAGAATTGCCTCACCTCGCATCGGCGCTCGGACGTCCTCCCCCCATGTTGATGAGTACCTGGGGTTTTTCGGCTTCCAGACTAAAAGAAACAGGGTTCCCTATGTTTCCCTTAGGGGTGATGTTTAAAGGGAATCCTGCAGTTGCCACTAATGAAATGGCTGTTTGGGCGTTGCCACCATTTGGAACTGGTTGGTTTACCACTCGCACTGGTAGAAAGAGAGGGGACAACAAAACTCGCTACCATTGGATACGGCATTGCTGCTGACCAAGGGTTGCCTTGTAAGAAAACAACACAACCCAGTTGCAACCTGTGACGCTGGTAGAAACTGGGAACTACTTCTTCTTGGCTGTCTCTTTGATTCTTCGAGGGGGCCCCACTAAACAAACATAAATATAGAGGATGCCACTGAACAACTGTTCCGGCTTTCCGCTATGCTGCACATGCCCTCAGGCGGAATCTACTACGCCTGAGGCTGCATGTATGCGCAAAGAACAGAGACTCCGCCGCCACGAATAGGGGCGGGGTGTCGCATGAAACTGGTCCACCTTCGGGATAACGGCCAGATCACAGCCATCGCCCTTCGTGACTGTGGCCTCACTGTTCGCCTGGAACGAGAAAGCTGTTGCCTGCCGGAGCACGTTGCCCCTGCCCTATGTCACCAACCCAGGCGAACCCAGGCGATCCGGCATCCGCCGCCCCGCCAAAAAGCCAAGCACGATAGGGCGCGTGTGGAGAGAAGTCGTCCGGGTCCACCTCCGTGTTTCCCTGCTACTCTACGCTGTGCTCGAACTCCCATTTGGGATTGGTCGACTATTTCAGATTCAGTCTGTTCCCCTTTTCCGCGAGACAATTTCGTCAGGATCGCCGACCACGAATCTGGAGGTTCACAACTCACCGGAACTGAAACTGCGTTTTCCATGCACTCCTTTCAAGGGGCAAGCCAATTAGAAGAAACAAGCAGGTTGTCTGTCCTGATTAAACTCTAAATTCTATTAAATTCAAAAAACGGAAAGGACATTTGAATCCAAACCCCAACTAAAATCGGATTGTCTTTCTATACCAGGTTCATTCAAAACCGTACTTGGAAAGGAGCTCCTATATCGAACCCAAATTATAAAACATAATTGTAGTTAAATTAATTGGAACAAACAACCAGTTGTGTTTTCCTCATTAAACTCTCCTGACATTTTGATGAAAAATAATCTTACTTGGACAAAACCCATTTAATATTGAACAAGAAAAACACACTATGGAATTGACATCATATTAGAGTCCTATTTCAGCTTAAGGGCTTGCAGTTTGAAACTTGCAAACAACAAGAACTGAAGCTGTGGTTTCCTGGAGTTTGTATATTGCGAGTTCCCCAAGCTTTCTGTAGACCCGATGCCCTGCAACAAACCGCAAGTTTGCCAAACACATAAAAACACAGAAGCCTATGGGCCTAAACAGACTGTGCAGTTGTTGAAAGCTCGAGATTTTTTAGGCCCTTTTCGAACACATGACCAGCATCAGGAAAAAAAAGTGCCCGTCTGATTCCGGGCCGCCAGATCTCTTCCTGTGCCATGGATCTAAGGCCCTGGCGGGCTGCAAGGCCTCCGGCCGCGCTTGCTGCAGGCCCCAGAATCTGGCGGGAAACATCGGCGGCGAGTCACTCGGAAGGGGCACAAGGGCTGGGGGCATCTCATGTGGGTGAGGGTATGTACATACATATGTGTATATATATATACATATACCCTCCCTTCCAGAAACATGGCTTCTGACAGAGGGCCCCTTGGAGAGTAGATTGATCTTCAAGCTACTCTCCCACAGGTGCCATGTTAGTTGGAGGAAGGGTAAATAAATATATATATATATATATGTTTACTCAGGGAGTCCATGGGAACTTTCCGAGCATTGATGCCAAAGGGAACCCGGAACCTCCAAGCAAGGACGAGGGTGGAGGTGAATTCAAAACCTATGGAAAATACCGCACGAATGGCTTGTCAGCCGCGCGTGACGTGAAGTTTTGGTGAGGGACCATCCCACTCAGCCTTCTCTCGCCGAAGGGCTCAAGGGTAGCAGGCAAAACAAGGGTCGTTGTACATCCTCTTTTTTTCCTCACCCACAAATGAGGTGATGTTTAAGCCGGGCACACCTCCTTAGCTTCGTCTGCTTCCATTTGACTAAGTCCCCAGGAAAAGAAAACATATGCCCAGTAGTGATAGATTCCCCTTAAACCCAACAGGGAATTATCACAATATGTTCTCAAGAAGATGGAAGTCCGGGAGTTTCGGCATCCCTGTCTTCTTGGCTCGCCCAAAGCATATGCGGTGCCAGCCACTAGCGCGTCATTTTCTCTTGCAGCGACTGGGGCGTTCGAGCGCCGCTCGCCCGAGCTCGCAGCAGAGCCTGGTGCGTAACCGCGGGTGAAAACGCATGCAATTGGACACCGAAAACAAATGAAGCCGCGGAATCAATCGTAACGCATGGGATCTTGCAGATTGATTTGGTTGGGGGGGGTCATGGCACCACGATGTTGTTTCCGTCGCTCCGCGGATTGGCCAAGGAAATGTAGCCCTTTGCTTCAGATTGGAACACCAAACATCGGCTTGCCATTGGTGTGGATGTGTGTCCATGGCTGGTTAGATTAGGTGCCGTCTTTGGTTTCATCAAGAACCAAGGTCCGAATCCACCAATTCAGGGAAAGGCCTGAGTGAGGGAAGTCATGCCCCAACGACGAAAAACAAAACGCACGCCAGGCTCAAAACGGTGGGCCAACGAGGCGGAGCCCCGATGAAACATCTTCCGACTCTCAAATTCGCCAATTGAGGGCTACCCTCCCAACATGGAAGCTGACCCCATATTAATCAACCAACCAGCTTATTAAATTCGGGGGGGGGGGGGGGCACCCTTCAAAAAGTGGTCTCTTTTCCAACCACTAAGCCCAGTTGGAGAAAAGCACCCCCCCTATTGAGAAACTGGGTTGGTCAATCTGGGGAACATTACCTGGAAGCTGACAGGGGGGTTTATGGAACTTTCCTAACCCCCCCCCTCCACTTCACAGGACTGCCCCGTTGCACGCCCAGGGAACAATGCATGCCCAAAAGGCCTTGCAAGGGCTGCGTCTTGGACATGTCACTGGCAAAATGGCGGTTTCTCTTTCAAGCCACAGCCTAGCTTAACCAAAAACAGACCCATGCCCACTGGATCCAGCTGCCACCCCCCCCCCCCCGCATGGTACCAACCCCCCCCCCCACCCGCCTGAAGGTAAGCATCCTACCTCCTGGGGCGGGCCTCAATCCACGACACCTGTTGCGTCCAAGGCGAGCTTCAGTAGATGTCCTGCGCTTCGCAACATTTCGGCCTTCGGCTTTAAACCCAAGAGTCATCAACCCCAGCGGGTGTTCCCCTCCAAAAGTGATTCCCTTCTAAAAAGACTAAACCCTAGATACCCACCAAACCCCCCAACCAATGGAACCCAGGAACCCTTAAACTGACCATTAATTCATCAGGGGCTAAGCCCAAAGAAAGCCTCAGCTTTGGGTTCGATTGCTGAGTTCGATCTCGGCGAGACCTAAGGAAGGAGACTCGCGGAATGAACCGCCCAATTCAACTTGGGAGGTGCTTCATGACTCAATTGCTCCCGCGTTCGTACATCCATCCCTTGGTTTCCCTGTCGCAGGGTGACCTCACAACAACAAAAGCAAACATCCCTTCGAAGGAACACGCGACGTTCTGGCTGAGTTGGCTCCCAGGATGGATCAGCTCCCGCGCCAGGTAGCCATTGCCTTGCACTCATCCTTCTAAGGTTCTTGATTTTGACATTCACCAACCAAATCCAGGCAAAGCAAAAAACCCGCGGGCATAGTTCAAGGCGAGCTTGAGGTTGTCCAGCGCTTCAAAAGCACTCACGGCCGTGATGTTGGTTTTGGTTTTGGTTCATTGCGGGACGCTTCGGTTTTGGTTTTGGTGGTCTTGGTTCCAGCGGTACCTTCCCCATTCTTTCCAGGCATCCTTCTTTCTTCAAAACCGCGGGAAACAGCTGGTTGTCGAAAAGAACGAGGGTTCAAAAGAATGGAAAGGAATCAACCCCTAGATTGGTGGTTAACGCCTCGACTGCTTTCGGGGTCCTCAAGAATCGAGCCCTTGAAGGCGACCGGATCGAGTTAGCTTACCGAGGCATCGTCCCAAGCTGCGCCAAACCCCGGCCTTGTTTCTGGGGGAATCCTGGTTCAAGTCGGGTTTAAGCGGTTAATCTCATGGTTTCAGCCACCAGCCGAGAAGTTGGGTTTCAATTGGGTTCAGTCAGGTTGTCAAAGATACGAGCGCTGGCCAGATGGATCGGCACGTAACGCCATCTATCCTTAATAAGAAGGATTCCACCACCAAACCCCCCCTTCCCCGCGCCCCGAACTACTGCCCCAAGGGGGAGCTAGGTCAACCATGGTTTGCAAAGTTGGCTGAATTCCACTTCGCGTCTTGCCCCGGCATCCTCCTCGACATCATCCCGCACTGCAAGGAAACCCACGAGCCAGTTGGGCAGGACGTCTGGTCTGACTGTGGTGACCTGCAGGGGAGAGCTAAACAACTACGTGCCTGGAATCAGGTGTCAAATCGGGAGCTCCTGGTCTCATTTTGCAAATAAGAAGCCCTCCGTGACACATTACGGGCTATGTCGCACCCAGCGACGCCCCTTAACCCAATCAGCTTGGGGATTCCAGAGGTGGGTGATGGGAGCCTGTTGAAGAAACGCCTGGCTCCCGCTAGCTTGACCCGTCCCCAGTTGGTGGTTGGCTACTTGCTTTTCTTCCAGCAGTCACTTTATCGCTCACACACATGGTTCTCTTCCAATACCCTGCTGATCGAGAAAACCGACTGCATCCAAACTCTGCAACGCAAAGGCCTGAGCAACTAGAGAATGTGGTTGCAGGATACCTTCAAAAACCATTTGCCTCACGGAGTCTCACTTCCTGAGTGGATTGGCCAAGAAAAGTCTGAACTTCACCACTCAAATGGTCTTCCCGGAAAGTGTAAAGTCCATGAACTCAGGGAGCGAAAAACCTTGAAAACAAATTCTCCGATGGGTAGCCGCAAAAAGACAGCCCTCTTATTTGCATTTTCGCCTGCCACCGCGAGAGCACCCGCATGTCCTGGTCCGGATTGCCGATCACGAAATGCTGCCGGGCGCTGGCTACCTGAAATGCACACCACAAGAAGCCAAGGCGAACCAAAAACCCAGCCAGGTCTTCTCTTTCTTTCGGCGTGCCACTGGTGCCAAAAACCCAGAGAACCCACCCAATATAACACTGTACTTTACAGTGTTTTCAGACATCTGCAAGAAAGAGGAGAGCAGAGGAGAGTGGATTTTGTACAGCTTGTAAGTAGACAGGTAGGCCCTGGGGGGGGGGGGTGACCATGTATATATATATATGTATATATGTATATCAAAATATTTGTAGGGCGTGTTTCTTTGCTTTAAGGGAACCCACCAAAAGATGGCCGGGTGCAAATGGGATCCACGTCCCGCAACTGAGTGAACAGGCCCTGGCAGTTTTTGCCCAGGCGCGATACACCTCCCTTGCGCACACAAAGGGGGAATGCGTGAGGAAGGTTCCCTTTCTCGTGTTGGGGCACAGGCAGTAATGGGAATTCAGGATTGCTCAACCCCTGGTTGATGAATTGGATCCAGGACAACTAGACCTACTGGTTGGTTAGCTTTTAGCGAGAATCCTCTTTGTTTGCAATCTGTGTTTGTTTGTTTTTTTGAGGGGGGGGGGACCAACTGCCCTTTGATCATGGCAACGCACAAGCCCCCCATTTTCCCTTGTCGCAGAATACTGCTTTCAAATCAGAACCCTACTGCTGCTCCCCTGCTAAAAGTTTAACTTTTAGTGGCTTAATGGAAAAAACACATTAGATGGCAACAAGTTAAAGTCCTAACATCCAACCAAAATGCACCAAAGCATAGATTACTTGAGCCTCGCTCTCAACTTTTCGATTGTTCAAGGTACCCCTCCCAATGGCGCAACCTCCCCGAACCGGATCTCTCGCTTGGGAGCCTCTTCTGCTCTCCGCTCAAAAGCGGCGAGGAGAAGTTTAAACAGTTGGAGTGGGAGAAGTGTTGGAGAGCTCGTCATGGTACATCACCCCAAAGGCCCAAACTGCTTAGCTCGTCCTAGTCACGTCCTAGTCACATGAGCCGAACCAGAAAAGCCAACTAAACATCACACCCTCCCGCGCAACATGGAAATGAAACCCATGATGTCCATGAGTTACCATAAGTTGCCGAACATGGATAGGAACAAAACAAATCAAAGACAACACCCGAAGCCCAGAACCAAGCACCCATAGACCCAGGAAGCTCCGGCAAAGCTCTAGGGGGAAATGTGCTGGTTGCCTGGGGTAGCTCGGGTCTGGGAAGCAGACTGAAGGCTTAAGAAATCAATAGTCAGTGCTTCCTCACAGCCGTCAGCCTGGATGTTGCTTGGATCTGCTGGACGCTCACCAACTGCTCTGGCACCTGGCTGGCAAAGCCAGCGTGACCATAGCCCCGAGTCACCACAGAGCCGTCGGCCAAAATGGAAGTAGAGGCTGCGGAAGCTCGGAGCAGCGGCATTTGCAGCTCTAACCTGGCTGCTGTCACCGCCAAATGGCCCAAGTCACCACAAAACCTCGTCCGGGGCGACAAAGGCTGTAGACCCCGGTGTGTTTCACACCTGGCGGTGATTTCCTTGTTAGTTTCCCTTCACAACACCTGAAAAAACATCTCAAAACCCAACAAGCATCGCAAAACGGTGGCCAACAACACAAGTGGTATTTTTGTGAAAAGCGTACCTTAAATTAGGTCCTCCAGTAGAGAGGTTAGAATACGGGTACCCTTTTTCCTGTAGTTTTTTTAGTAGGGGAACCCTCCCCCAAAGGGTAAAAGGGCACCACTTAAAAATAAAACTAGTTAATTCTACAAAAACAAGCGCGCCCGTGGCACTACTGGGGGACCTAGTTCATTTCACAAAAGCAAAAAAGGCGAACGCCCGTCTGATTCCGGGCCGCCAGATCTCTTCCTGCGTCTCGCTCCCGAACTTCCATGTCCCAGTCTTGACGCAGGCCCGTGCCCATGCCGGACACCGGGCCCGTCACCTCTTCAATTCAGAGGGGTAGCTGGATGGGTATGTGTCAAAATATAGAGGGATCCCTCTAACTGTTAGTGTTCCTATCAAAAGCCATCCATCGAGGTCTAAGGCCGCCTGAAGAACGAGCTCAACATCCCCCCTTTCGAAGCTTTATTTCCTTCATATGTTTATCTGCTAACGCCTTCTCTTTGGCCAAAACACACAGACAATCTAATCTGTGGTTGAGAAAATAATTTTGTGTGGGCCCCAGTTTTGACCATGGGCAACCAGTTCAGAAGTGGGGCTTGAGAACAATCTTCCCTTGGCCCCAGTCTTGACTCTTTTGGGTGGTTTGGAATGGTCCCTCCATGTAAAGGACCTATTGATCAACCCCCTCATACAGGACTCGTGCCATGTGTAAAGGGCGGAGGCCGTATATTTGGGTTTGGACTTCCAACGGAGGTCCCCTAAAATGGTTGTAAAGGCAGCAGGAAAATCATTTCGAAAGCTTTGCCCAAATTTGCGGATGGAACGCAAACGTAAAGGCAGCACATATAGGAAAGCAAAGGGAAGCCAAACCGTTTTTCTGGTATGCTCGGCTGTTTAGGGGGAACTTGTTTATCAAGTACAAACAAAAGACATGCTTCCTCTAAACCAAGGCTGGTTCAATTGTTGTTGGAAAACAACCAAGCACGATTTGGATTTAACATCCACAATGCCAACTAAGGAACCCCAAGCAAGGAGGCCCGTTTGGCGATTCGCCCAGACATGGCTACGCTTTCCCAACAGAAGTTGACAAGGGGCCTTGCAAACAGAGTGGGTTTCACGGCGCCCTAGTGATTCGTCAGTGATGACTCGTGATGACTTCCCAGAATGCAGTAGGGATGGCTTGGGATTGGCGCCCGCATGCACCACCACATCAGAAAGATTTATCTAACTTGCCTCGGCCTTTCCTGAAGGCGACGCTTGGTTCTTTTCAATGTCACAATTGGACGACACAGACCAATTGGACGACACATAAGAAAACCAGAAAAAAAAGAAAGAAAAACAAAACGAATGGAGGCACCAAAGGCGTTTAGGGGAATCAAGGTGAAAGCTTCAAGGCGTATCCGGACCCAGCGACCCAGCTAGCAAATGGCGCCTCCTCCTTTTGGGGTAAATCCTTTGACCACCAAACGCGCCAGGTCTTCACCAGTAACCGCTTCTACAGTGACTCCTCTGCAAACATGCGTGAATTCACCTTTCTCTCCTGACCTCCGCATGTGACGCGGGGAGTGGCGCCAGGAAATTTGGGCCACAGCCCGTTTTGGGCCGCCAGGGGGTCACCCGTCGATCGCTGCGATTTTTGGGTCGTTTTGGGGCGCCTGGCCCCGGATGGTGGGCACCAGCCAGCCGCGGAAGGCCACGTCCAAGTTGTGGCCCTCGCTTTTGGCGAAGCCAAAGGCCCAGGGGGGCAGCAGTCGCTCAGAGACCTGACGGGAGCGTAAGAAGTCGCTAGGTCTTCCAGTAGAGAGGTTGGAGTAAGGGTACCCAACTTTTGTCTGTAATTAGTCTATTTTAGTAGGGGAACTGGGGGACCTAGGTCAGGAGAGACAAATTTGGGGCATCCACTCGGATCCAACCGCATGGGAAACGTGGGCTTGGTGCCTGGCTTTAGGTGAGTTGGGCTGCCAACCCCGCTTTGGAAGGAAAGCTCAACCAACGGATCCGAAGACCCGACACACCGAGCTCCTCGAATTGCAGCGATCCTACCGCCTTTCCTCAGGTCCTCGGGGCCGATTTTTGACCCAGTGCCATCACAAGACTTGGTTGCTGCAACGACCCCCCTGCAAAAAGAGTAACTTGTTGGGGGTTTAGTGGAAAACACAACTTAATTTCCCAAGAAGTTAAAGTCTAAAGATCCAACCCAATAGCAGTCAAGAAGAGTCCTAGAAATGATCCTGGGGGCCTTCTTGTGGCGGCCCCTTCGTGCCCACCAAAGGACCTTCTCAAGCCTATCGGACGTCGTTTGCCACTGCATCGTCTACCTTACTCTCAAAGAACACACTCACAGCATGATTAATCCCACACAACAACTTAGTTGCTGCAACGACCCCTCTGCCAAAAGCGTTCAACTTTGTTGTGGATTCAATAGAAAACACAAATTATATCAACCAAAAAGTTTAAAGTCCGAAGATCCAACCCAATAGCAATCACGACGATTGATTGCCTTGTTTCGAGGGCTTCTGTTTACGGCGGGTTCATCAATTTGCCCTTGACCATCCACGCCATACAATATTGAAGATGACGTGAAGGTGAATGACTCCCAAGTAAAGGGTTCCCAAGTAAAATGACCCAGGCCACGCTTTCACTCGTCGTGTCTCCCCCGAATTGCTGTCGCAAAAAGTAGGCTTCCATTTGCTGAAGCCCCCAGAGAAAATATGAATATTTCCAGCAGTGAAAGGTTCCCTTTAAAACCAACAAGGAAAAACCAACAAATATGTAGACAGTTTAGAATAAGGGTACCCTTTTTTTCTGTAGTCTATTTTCGTAGGAGACCCTCCCCCAAAAAAGAAACGGTAAAAAGGGCATTGGGGGACCCAGGGAAGTAGGCAGCTCGTGACATGCGCCGGCGCCGGCCTGGCCCTCTGCGTGGCGATGTGCCAGGCTGAAGAGCCGCGTGCAGTTCACCAGGCACCGCCAATAAGATTCTGCCCACCACACCTCCTCAGGATGGAAAGCTCAGAAAGCCTTCCGTTTTGCTGTTTTCTTTCTTTCTTTCTTTTTTTTTTTTGGGGGGGGGGATCAAGAAGGAAAACCAAAGTTGCAAAAGGTGAGGCAGCAGGGCAATCGATGGTGTCGATTGAGCCAAAAGTCTGTCACCTTGTCTTGGCAACCATCATTACCCACCCGTCAGGTGTGGCCATTGCCTATCCCGATACGGATCTTCGCGAATGGGTTTGAGGTCCTCTGGTCGGGATTGGTTTCCTCCAAGTGCAGCCCAGTTGTCACTTCTCTGAACACTATCAGCCCCTGCTTAGGTCCCATGTTCAGCTGCGAAAGAGTAAGACAAAATGGGCATCGTCGGATGGAAGCTCAGGCCTTGGTCACGTGGGTGTTTCCTGAACAAGCGGACCAACAACAAAAAGCTTGATGACCGGGGGTTCGCCACCCGGAACACCTAGGTCCTCCAGATAGTCTATTTAGTGGGGGAGCCAAAAAAGGGTAAAAGGGCACTACTGGGGGACCTAGACACCCTCCCAACAGCTTCAGGACCACAAATGCGGCTTGGCAAATGGACACGGGAACTCTTGAGAGGCGGGTGAACGAAAGCTAGCTGGCTCTTGGCACAGTTTTCGGATCACCTGTGTAGCGACCCAGTTGCTTGCACAACTAGCTCTTGTGAAAAGCAACCCCAAGTCGACACCCGAAAAAGTGACTGAGACCCGAACCCAAAGATTGAATCCATGAAGCCGGCAGGGCCCCCTTAATCGCCAAAGCAAGGAGAACCCAATGCTAGCATAGCTTAAGTAAGGACTCAGCTTGGATCGCGTGTGAAACAGCGATCCCACCCGCCCTACCTCGTGGAAAAACAAATTGGTTCGTACCCTGCTCTGAGAATCTTACGCAGGGTTCCCGCAAAAGTACTTCAAATTTCCCAGCAAGAGGCACCTGATGGGATCCGACCTGGGTGGAAAGCTGAAGTGAAGGAAAATCAAAAGACCTATAAGGCTTTTGGCCTGAAAAGAAGTGAAATACAGGAACTATGAGGCTATAGGCCTGAAAAGAAGTGCACAAGCGGTCGACAAACAAACATGCAGTGCTATGTACCTCAAAAAACAAAAAAGTCCATTTATTCAACTTCCCACCCAAAAAGCGACCAATGGATATAAAGGGAGCCACACAGTTCGATTCCAAGAGGTCAACCCCACTCCGTCTTTGGCCAACGAGGCAGCGCTCATGCCCAATCAAACGCACGACAAATCAACCTTAGTGATATGCAATTTGTAAGGGCAGTCCGAGGCACGATGTCTGGATTAATGAAACGAACCAGCGGAATGCATGTATACATATATATATATAGCTGTGGCTCAAAAACAGGCGCACAGCAAAATGGCACCTCGGTAAATGGAACCAAAGGCTAAAACCCTGCGCAACCCTAGCTCTTAAATTTTGAGCCACACCCATATTCAGAAAGAACGCCTATGCTTCTGAAGCGCTTCTTCGAGCTCGATGCTCGAAAAAGTCCCTCCTTCAGCTCGTAAACGCTCGAAGGTCTCCCCTCCGCCCCCGCGTCGCAGCGTTGCACGGTGTACCTTGAGACTGGCCGAAGTTCTAATCAGCCGAATCAGCATGGGGTTTCCGGCAACAAGACAACGCAAGGAAAATACATACCTGCCAACCAGAGGTGAACATTCTCGCAAAAACTGGGTGCCCTCCCACCTGCTTGAGGCTGATTCCAGGACACCCCCTTTACCCTGTTGGCCCTTAGGGACCCAAATGTGAAAGATTACCTTTTGGGGCCATGACTAAAAACGGACCAACATGGGGAAACCAAAAAATCAAAAGCTCGGCTTCTTCGGCAACTGAGTTTAACATCAAACCAAGTCAGAAACATAGGAGCGTGATGATAACCATGTTTCAGCCCCTCATAAGCTGGCCTCTAAGATTCGCAAAACTTGACCATGCTCAGAGGGTTGGGTTACGGGACATTCTATAGGAAAACAGCAAATGTCCGGTGTTTTGGGGCCATGTCCTGTAGATTTGCCCGTGACCCAACTCCTTGACATGCCCAACTCCTTGACATGCCCAACTCCTTGACAGTCTAATAGGGGATGATGGAAACAAGTTGAACCGTGCCTGGATTTGTCCAAACCGAACTGACTTGCAACCAAAGGACCAAGGTCGAAAACTAATCCGTCACAAGGTCACAGATTTAAGCGCAGTGGCCCGCGCCGCGCAACAACCGCAGTGGATCCTGGCCAACCGCTGTGTAAAAACCCCAGTGAAGATTCTCCCCTGGTGAATCGGATTTCGTTGACTGGTTTCAACTTTCAACCTCGGGCTTTACGCACATTCCGTGTCCCCCTTTGTGGGGCCCGGTGGTTTCGAGGTTGGGCTGGGTTGCTCACCTACCCTCTACAAGAACCAGGGCTTCAAATCCCCAACTCACTCCACGAACGAAGAGTAGCCTGAGGCTGCAAACACGCGGAAATCGCGGGAACAACCAGTGAACACACAAACCACGTCCTGCCAAGTCACTCGATGATGGGCTTGAAGCGCGAGAGGAAGGAGGCGTACCTGGCCTCGAACCAAATGCGGCCCTGGGCATCGGAGAAGCCGAAGCGCATGATGATGAAGAGGTTGATGTCGTAGAAGTAGCCCACGTGCACCTAGACCCCACTTAGGTGCTCGGTCAAGTTACTAAGTGGTTGGCCACCTGAGTTATAGCCCACTTATCGCGGGGTTCACCCAGTCATTAGTGGGTTACAAGCGAGGTGGCCAACCACTTGCTAACTTGGCCGAGCACCCAAGCAGAAAATGGGTTTGGATGCGCTTTATGTGGATTGCACCTTAACTTTTTAGTACTGTTTTGATATCCTGTAGGGGTGGATCCACAAAAGCCACATCCAAATCAGTGTCTAGATAGAATTCAGGCAAGCCACTATACCCGGTTGCATACCTCAAGGGTGGGTCCCTTTGGGTTGCTATCCAACAGCATGGAATCATCGAGGGTTGGGACTGCTTTTCCACTTCTGCAATCTAGACGGCGAAGCAAGCTTCCCTGTTTCTCCACGGGCTTGGTTTCCCTTTCAATCAAAACACGAAAGCAAAAGGACGCAACAAGTCAGATATACGCTTTCCTGGATTGCAGAATGTGAAACAGCGGTCCCAACGCTGGAGGAGAAAAAAAACGGCCCAGTGATTCCAGTAGATATCTAAACGGACCCCAAGAGATATTTTGAAGGAACATGCAACCCGGTTCAGTGCCCAGGTCCGTTTTGGGCATGCCTGTTGGTCGTCATAGACGTCCACGAGCTTGGTAAACTGGATCAGCCTCAGTCGCCCAGTGCGAGCATACGCTATGGGAAACTGGATCCGCATGGGGAATGGCTCACCCAAACGAAACGCGGGCCCTGAACTTGCCAAACAAAAAGCCAGGGAATCCAAAAACAGCATGACATTATAGGGGCAGAATGGGGCAACTCAAGCATCCTTCACAGAGAAACACCCATAAAACGACCATGCCTTCGGGGAAATGTTGAACAAAGGGGAATGAACCACGGGTGTTTCATCTTTGCAGAGTTCACGAATTTTAGATGAGAGACGCACCTCGAACAAAAGACAACACCAACAACAGACACCCACACACACACACACACACACACACACACACGGACACACACGGACACACACGGACACACACGGACACACACACACACAGTCACACACTCACAGGTCCTTAGTTTTTTAAATTTTGCTGGATGCGCACTTTATGGGACCCTCCCTGTGCATTAGAGAATTAAGAACTTTGGGACCCCATTGACCCTAGTAGAATCTTGGGGACATTTGGGGGTTGACCAAGTTTTGGTGGATACAAAAAAGGAAAGATGGTGTCATCAACTGAGCAACTTGGGGAAAAACCGGGGTTCTCTGAATCATGGAATGGGACTGAGCACGGTTTCAATCTGATTGTTCAAGTCTTCCAACCACAAAAGCGGAAATGCACACCAACATAGTGTTTGCTCAGTAAGGAAAACCATCTATTCAGAAACCCCTGATTCGTGAAAAGGGCCAAGAGGGAATCCTTCACTTTGTTGGGACACACCCGCCTACTCATCCGCTGGCTTGATTAATCGACATGAGGGAGCTCCAAACGGTTGCGACCAAACGGGTCCCAACCCCTGCCCTGAACGTGCCATCCCAACCATCTCTAACTCTAGGCCTTGAAGAGTGGCGCACTCCAACCCTTCCAAAGCCCCCGCTTTCGCGACCCCATTTGAGGCAAGGACCCCCCCCCTTTCCTGCCAACTGGCAACATGAAACTGCAACATTGGATTCCAAACGTTGGGTTTTGCAGTTTTCGGAGGCCCGGACGCGGGTATGGAACGCTCCTTTCCAGAAGGCATACATTTATTTGGACCCTAGGCTGTCTGCAACCCACGTCTGGTCGGCCATGGGTGAATCAGGTAGGCACAGCCGAGTTTTGGCCGATGTTTCTAGCTGCTTAAACCAACATTGTTCTTTTGGTATCGTTTGGTTGCCCTGAAAAGAGGGCCAGGGTCTGGTGTGTTACAAAATGTTCCAAAAACTGCGAACCACCCTTGCATGGTGGAGCGGTGCTGGGTGTTACACAACGGGTCCAGAATGCAACACGGTTGTCCAGTAGCGGATTTTTCCTGTCCATCTAACTATACTCTGCCCTGGGGCATCCCTATTCAGGCATCTGCAAAATCAGTATTTGTCCAATTATGTTTGGTGGTTTGGATTGGTTGTTTTGTGGTTAAGGAAGGGTTTCCCATCTACCCTCTACAAAAAAAAACAAGGCTTCAAATCCCCAAACGTCCAATTTTCAGGGTAACCTGATCTGGGCTGCTCTCCGATCCCCCGCTAAAAGTTATGGGTTAAATGGAAACTACCACTAAACCCTAAAATGCTAAAAGGCTAAGGGGATGGCTGGGAGCCACCAAGTGATGCAAACCAGCTTGGCAAAACGGACAGTGGGCGGGCTGCCAGGAGACCTGGCCCGACGGCAGGGCGGGGCTTGGAAGCAATGCCAGCGGAACGCGCACGCTGGCATCCCAGCAAAACGACTACAAAGAGAAACTGAAGGAAGCTTCGAAGAGAATCCAAAAGAAAAAGCGTGAACAGCTTTGCTGAATTTCGTGATTGGCTTTAGCTGCTAAAGCTCAGATGCCTGTGTCTAAAATCGCCCAGGACCCAACACAACATGTCAAGGACAGTTAAGAACACGCACAACACACATGCCAAGGGCAGTGAAGAGAAACACTTATAAACACAACTCCCGCTATATATACATATGTATATATGTATACATAAACACACACACATATATATATATATATACATATACATACATACATATATGCAGATAACGCCAGGAGAAACCGAGGGGCAAATACTTCCTCTCCACCAGGGTGAAGTTCCTGGGCAGGAGCTCCCCTTTGAAGGGTGGCTCCACATCTGCCAGAGCCGAGGGCTCGCAGTAGAGGTTCCGCGTGACGCCGATCCAAAAGGCCCAAGAGAACAGGCCTCAAGGCAGTCATGGCATATTTGAATTCTCACCTGGGTGGATTGGCCCCAACAAAAAAGGCCCGAACTTGTTTTCATTTTTACCGCACAAATGGTCCAGACCCCAAAAGTGACTACAGTCTATGAACTCGAGTGAGAAAATGGGAACCCTGTCAACTCGCGAAGTTGGGACCCGACCTGTCTAAGGAATCTGGGACTCCCCCATTTGTCTTCGGAATTGAAGGCCTCTCAACCTCCCATGGCGGTCCCTCCAGAGACAGGGCTCCAACGCCCCTGATGCTTCCGCTGAACTTTACCAAATGCTGGGACAGCTCTGTGTTTTACTCTCCTGCAGGAGAAAAGCACTCATTTGCAGAAACATATCTGTTTGGTGGACCCCCCCTTTGAGTTCTGCGCTAATTTGCAGGGGAGTAATCCTTCCTTCTTTTTAACTGGGAGATAGAAAGATTCCTTAGAAGGGCCTCATCTGGGCGCAAGGGGTCAGGGAAGGGGGAATCGGTCCCCTGAGTCCGGGGAATCAACCGTAGCACATGGCTTCTGCTGCTCCAAGCTGGACAAAACCAAGACATCAGGGACCCTCACCCTACTCGTGCCAGCCGCAACATTGAGAAAGAACAAAAAAAAAGCGCTGCTTCAAGCTGGTACCAGCCGCAAAATTGTAAAAACCAACCTAACCCTCAGACGTCGGAGGCAAAGCTTGCCGCCGAAACGCATTGGGTCAACCGGGGTCTTTGGGTACCATCACTGACGACTGTAGCAACGAGCAAGAGTTGACTCCTGCAAAGTCAAGGAAGTCAAGGAAGGACGCCTATGTCACATGGGTTGAGAGTAGATCTCGGAAGAGCGAACTGGGGGGCAATTGAATGCTGAGTAAGACCTTGTTAGGGGCTTATCCTTCGCTCATCCTAGGCAGGACCATAGCCTGCGCTTCGCCCACAGCAGCAGAATTACCGAGGTCTGCTTCTAGAGAAACATCTCCTGCAGTAAGAGCCACAACATCACGGCTTTTGGCTTCCGTAATGATTTGAGGGCTTCACCCCCGCTGAAAGGCTCTCCCTGGTCATTTGCTCAAGACTAAATCTTCACGTTACCTCCAAAACGTTTTGGCCACCCGCGGATTTCCCAGCTGGGCAAATTATGAACGTACGGAACCCTCATGAAAGGGACCTGCAAATTTGCGAAGGGGCTGACAAAATTAAACCAACGGCACCTCACTTGTGCAAATGGCAAACCAAGATGGTTTCCACCAATCCCACGAACCGGATGTTCCAACGGCTTCAAGCCGGTATACACCCTTTCTATAGTGGCTATTATATAAATATATATATATATATGTACATAGTGGTGAATATTGTATAAATATATATATATATATATACATATATATATATATATGAACAAAATATACAGAATACAGTGGTTGCAAATTACATGTAAAGTTATATTCCACTAACCCCACTTAGACTTTCACCGTCCGAGTCGCACACAAGAGCCACAAGCCGGCAGAGGCGCACGTCACAGCACTGGCAGCATCGGCAACGGCTCTCGCTCTCCAGGAATGGCTCGTCCATGCTGCTCAAAGGTGCAAAGACATGTCTCCAAATTTCCGACCTGCGTCTTTTTTAAACCTGGCAATAAAAGGTCAATCTTTTAGGATCGGAATGTATCCGACCCCCGTTTTAGACTGTTTGCGCTCCGTGTTGCATCAGGGTGAAAGCAAATGGCACTGTCCACGTTTTGCTGACAACTCCCCACTGTCTCCCAAAAATCCATTTGTGATATCGCCATGGGTGAAAACCCCGTACCCCCAGTGAACATCCCAATCCCCACTACATAAATAGACCAAAATGAGCGGCGCACCTACCCCAAAATGGTACCATTGGTTTTGACCCACAGCCATATTTTTGGTTGGGAAAGTTGGTTGGATGTGCGCGGGTTGGATTGACCGTGGTGGCTGGCCCGAGGACCACGCCCCATTTGGAAGCGCTTCTGGGCTCGGAAGATGTGGGGGGTTCTGAAAATGGACCTCCTTTTGGTTGGCAAATAAAATATGAGGAAACCCAGCGTTTATGGGACCACAGGTGTTGAGAAACACCCATGTGGGCCGATTGGCAATCCACCTGCAAGAATAAGGGATCCCCCTAAAGGATCTTCATGAGTAAGCTCGTTTACCCACCAGGTGTGCTCATTACATTGCGCAACATGGAAGGCCCTGAACGGTACCGCTCGTGTATGGAACTCTGTTTATGCTGTCGACAGTCCAGGGCAAAGGTTGCGCGCTTCTTCGGACCGACTTGTTCCAGCTTTCCGGGAGTGACCAACTAGATCAGCCGCCCTGTTAAAGAGCAACCTGCAGTACGTGATCCTCAGAAGCGATCAGTATGTGACGACTTTTTCTAAGCGACTGTCGAAAAAGAAGCGTTGGACAAGTTTGAGCAGGCTTTCAGGAACTGACGCTGGACACATTCCGTACCTCGCCTGGCGCTATGCCCCCCTTGAGCCCCGAACTGGCCGAATGCGCCGTTCGGCAGAGCAAACGAGTCAAGCCGAACTGCGGCGCATTCTAGAGGAAAGTACTGTCGGCTTCCTGTGAAACATCACAAACAACACACCAAACTGAATTGCAATTTGGTTCCTCTTGAAATTGGTAGTGTGGAGCCTCCTTTTCTTTGCTGTCTCCAACCCCTAAGGTAGAAACATAACATCATTAAACATGTTTGGACCCCCATGGAAGTAGTCCTCCCAGGTTCCCTTGAAAAGTCAGAGTCTGGATTTGGAGGAGTCAAGTGTACTTTCAGAATTGCCAGCCCCACAAAAGAAAAAGGCCGCCAAACATGATTTGTGGCTTCCTGGGCCCAGTTGCCCAGTGACCCTGGCTAAAAACAACAGCAAGCAGGAAAAACCGCCTTGTGGGGTCCACTTTTTTCGTGGGGAACCCACCGGACATACAGAGAAAGCTGCCACTGCGCAAGTGCGCTTGGTTTTGTTTCAAGCACTCTCCAAGCAAGGGTTCATTTCCAGTCTTTGGATGTCCAAAAATGATTCGCACACACACACACACCCACACCACTTGTGGAAAGTTGGGTTCTACGGCCAAATTCCGACACCATGGGAAGGGGGCCCCTATTTGTTAAGAAAGTTGCGTTGGGCTTGCACCCGTACAAGTTAAATCAACCACTTCCGGCTGCACAAAAGGAGCCTAGGCAAACGGTCTATGGCGTTCTCACCACTTTGTGGAGCAGCAAGAACTAAGAGACAGTTCGCATCCAACCGAAGCAATCCAAACAGGCCGCAAGGCAACATGTCTATAACGAACCCTAACATTGTTTTGTTGCTCACCTTTTTTACTTTTGACCATGCTGTATATGTGCTTCAGAAACAGTGTGTTGCTTTGCACTTAAAATTGTTCCACAAGTATGAGCAAAGCATGAGTTTGTGCCTGAAAACCCGCGCCGCCATCCGAATTGCTCATTTGCCCAAAAGGGCCGTCTGCTCGATTGCATCCTCTGCAAATTGACGGAAGAAGCCCAGAAAGGAGGCACCCAAATGGTTCTTTTGGATCTCACGTTGGTCTGCCCGGAGTATCCGTAAACGCCAAGATCCTCTCCTTGCCCGCGTGAGCGAAATAGCGGCTATGCGCCTCAAAGGCCCGCGGATCTCGATGCGGCCGTGGTATCGGGCAAGCATGGTGTCCTGGAAGGTATTCCACAGGTTTAAAGCCAAGCCCCTTCCTATCAACATAATGTCAACTTAACATTTACCACCTTAATACACCTATAACCTATACATACAACGCAAACATACCTCAGATTAGTATGATTTTGACCCATCGGTTCAATATCAATACATTTACTAGTCCTTCCAACATTTAATCTAAAATCACAATGACCATGTGCCAATAAATCATGATGTTGATGCCGTCTAGGATGTACCCTACAACCCTTCAACCCAGTTGGGGCTCATTAAGGGTCAAACAAGGCCGCCTTTTGGGGACATATGGTCGGAGAGGGTGAGAATAGGAAATTGGATCTTCTGATAAAAGCCCTCGTGGCAAACTCCTCCTAAGAACCCCCCTCACGGATCTTGGAAGGCTTCGGCCATTGGCGGAACCTTCTAAGGGCGAAGGGTACCCTTGAGGATCACACCCCCCCCTTACTAGCTCCCCAATAAGGCATTCATGTAGAGGTATCAGACTCGGCTGACGTTGGAAGGGGAGCTAAAACTTAAGTTTTAGCAGTGAAGTGGGGATTTCCCACTAAACCACAATAAGAAAAAAAGTAAAATGTTTCCCAACAACAACCATGAATATGGCATTAATGTAGAGGTATCAGAGTCTTACTTAGAGAGCCCAAAGGGTGCGGAAACAGGGGAAGGGGTGGTTCGGGCAAAGCATTTGGGGGGGGAGGGGGGAAGGATGAACAATCCAGACCACCAAACACAACGCACTTGACATCGGCGTTTCTGCCTTGCAACCTAACAAGAAAAAACCTCACCAAATATACTTGCCTTTCCTCATGAGAGGGCTTAATGAGCCTTCTAGTGGATTGGCAACACGAGGGCCCTTTTGCATCCCCTTTAAAGGGCAGCACAAGGCCGCTCAAACCTGAACAACAAAAGACCTTCTTTGGGGAGGGCCCCTTCAAACACTAAACCTTGTCGGCGTTGTGAAGGAAGCGCCATGAACAAAAGGTGCCATGTCTCGCGTTTTGGCAGCGCATGATTTCAGAATCTGTCAGATTCACTGTCTCCTATGTAGATAGCAGCAACTCCAAAGGTCCAGGGGGTAGGGGTTGATTGCAAGCTTCCACCATACTTCTTTCCAACAAGCACACATTTCTTTGGGCTTGGCTTTCTGGAAAGCAGGACACCTGGGTGCAGAATGGAAAAGACACACCTCCAACCCTTGGCCGTTGGCAGGGTGGTTGGTAGGTCCCTTCTTCTCCCTCGATTTCGGCCTGAAAACAACTCTGAATGCTCCACAAAGGTCCCTTCAAAGGAGCTGGGGTAAAAACCCCTAAGGGAAGCTAGCCCTAAGGGTTGACATTTGGCCTCTGGAAAAGGACAACAAGAGGACCTAACACCATCTAACCATGTCGTGTTTCCGGAACCGTTTGGAGACCTCTGCCTTGGTCGGTTGGGAAGTCGAGCCCTGGTTCCAATGAGCAGGAGGCTACACCCTAAACCTGCCGTAAGGCGCAACACTAACAGGGATCCTTACATTATACACCTGAACATTGCAACTTGTCAGTGGTGGCTTCCCTGCATATTGGCGTTGAAAAAGACATGTTTCAAATGGGCAAAACATATCTTTTAAGGAGCCCTGTTGTTTGAAGACAGGTCACCCCAAGCCTCGTGACTTCCAAGGTGTTCGCTTGCATGAAACCTTCACGTATCTTTTAAGGAGCCCAAAGCTCAGAGGACGAAGCCACGGCGAGCGTCCTCCTCCTGATCCTGGCGCCCAAACTCGTGGAAGCTGGCGGCGTAATTTGGCCTGGCCAAACAAAAACAAAAACGGAGAAAACAAAACGAGCCTTGGCTCCGCATGTTGCATGGGTCCGAAGGTTAGGGTGCAAAGCTGGGGGGTTAAGCATGTTCTGACCTGGTCCATTCATTCAATTCACATCCTCAAAATGTCCCTCTAACTGGTGGTAGAGGGAAGCTACCACCAAAATACAAACTTGTCAGAGCCCACAGCGGAGGCACGACAAAACAGATAAAAACCTGAAAGGACTTTCAGGCAAAACGAAGGGTCCTTGTGGTGAGAGACACCCCTTTCAAGTTTCAGCCTCAGCTGAGAGGAAGTGGGCGAAACTGATTTTGCTTCCCCCCCGGAGTCCACTTCCTCTTGCCCAAACAACCTGGAAATAGGAAGTAGGCAGCCGCCTTGCCTGCGCAACCATGAAGCAATGGGCAGTACGTCTGGCCCACGATGAGCAATAAGGTGTGTCTGCGTGTGTCTGCTCGAGCAAGGTCTCACACGCCCTGGTGCAAGGTCCTTACAATGAATGGGAGGCCAACGGTCCCGCCATGTCTCGACGGGAATCTCTGTCTGATGGCCCTTTGGAGTTGAACAAATAAAGTTGTCACCAAGAAGGCCCCAGTAACTCAGTAGCTGATTTATTCAGAGGGGGGTTCTAACTTGCCGTTCGTCTGCAGATAAAAGCTGCATCCCGTGTGGCTTCGTTTGAAAGCAACATCAGTCATATTATGTTGTTCCGTTCCAGGGTCTTCTTCTTTCACAAGTTCGATTTCTGGGGTCTAACTTGCCCCAGCGGGGCCTGGACACGAAAGGCGATCGCCTTGTGGATCCACTACACGCTGACCAACTCCCAAA
Source organism: Effrenium voratum (assembly GCA_963377175.1). Taxonomy (NCBI): domain Eukaryota; class Dinophyceae; order Suessiales; family Symbiodiniaceae; genus Effrenium; species Effrenium voratum. The sequence goes on along the minus strand of CAUJNA010002190.1, from coordinate 645,216 downwards.
CAGCAAAGAAAAGGATTCGGAGGACCTAGACAAGGAAACTCACATGACAACAGGTCGCAGGATGAATCCTATGGACCAGTTTGTTTCAGTTGTTTTGAGGTGGGCAGGACCTTGACCAAGGGGTCTCGATTGAAATAGTTGTGCGAACCTTTTACGATTCGGTAAAGAGGAACCAGAAGAAGAAAGCAATCACATGGCTTTCGTTGACGCGGCAGCAGCTGAGGTAGTTTTGGTCCTCCAGGATTTGAGGTTTTCGTAGCTTCGGAGTGTTGAAGTGAAAACCCTCAAGAAACGATGCTCGTTTGCGGTCGAAGCGCATGGAACAGTAGAGAGGTTAGAATAAGTTAAGGGCACCCCTTTTTTTCCGTAGTCTGTTTTTGTAGGGCAACCGGATCTCCCAACCAAAAAAGGGGTGCCGAAAGGGCACCTAGCGGGGGGATCTTAGGCCCTGGGGCCAGCGGGCTCCGCGCTGGCGCTACTTCCGGGTCTCCGAGTGCCAGGCGTTGATACGCTAACCAATGGCGGGCTAGGCCTAGGCTTTCTCCCCGGAAGCCCCAAAGTCGCGTCTCAAGCAAGCCGTTCAGAGGGGCCCGGACCCTCAAAATTCCCCCGGGACATGGGTTATTGCCCCAAAGGACGGGGTGAATTCCACTTTTGATGGGTAGTTTGAGGGTCCAGGGGGATTCATCTGTCAACCCACCCCCCCCAAAAAAAAAACATCAACAACCTTCCCAGTTTGAGTTTGGACAGCGAGACACCCTTTCTGGGAGCTTGTTGAGGAAGTCCGACTCAATGATAAACCCATGTTCGAGAGGTTGATTCCCCGTTCTCTTCACCCATCGTTATCTTTGGAACCTCCCATCTTTCTGGGGGATTGGCGAATCTGTGGAAGAGAAGGATCCTGGAAGAGAATGAGGAAGGTAGGGTTAGACATGTGCACAAAAGCTTGCTGACCGCACACCCAGACAATCTTGCAAAAGGGGACGCAGTGGAAGAACCACACACACACACACCAAAGAACCTCATACAGGGGGGTTGCAGTGTCCATTTGCTTAAGTTCACTGGAAAAACATGACATATATCCAGTAGTGATAGATTCCCCCAACAACCAACAGGAGGAAAAAAACGACAAAAACATATTCTCAAAGAAACGAAAGAAGCCATCGGTGACAGCCTTGACACAAAAAAGCCCAGTTGCCTCCCAGGCTCCGGAAGGATCACCATGGTCTTCTTGCGGATGATTGACATGGTAACCGAAACCTTTTACAGTGGTTGGAATTCCCGGTCAAAAAGAGTCTCAGGACCGATATTTTTGCGGATGGACCAACTCCTGCACCCATCGGCATGCATAAAAACTCAAAAAATGGATAGCCCAGCTGCCAAGTGATTCCAGCACGATCCTTTACAGTTGTCTGAAATCCCTGCTCAACAGGGTCTTATGACCACCGATCCCTATAGTGGATGGAGCAAATCCTGCAATCGCCAGGATTGCCCACCCGCCAACTAGCGGAGGACCCGTCCATCAGTGGCAACCCCAAAGAACCGGTCCTTCCACCGCTTGGTTGCTGTTCACCCCCCTGGAAAAGGTTTAAGTTTTTGGGGGTTGAGTGGAAAACCCCTTGATTTCCCAAAAAGTGAAAGTCTAAAGATCCAACCCAGCAGTCAAGACCATGGCGCTCCTTGAAATTTGGGCCCCGCACATGGGCGCGAAGCTTCGCGCATGGCGCTGCGGCTCCAGCATGAGCGCTTGGTGGGGGGGGCGGGAGACCGCCCAAAAGGAAATCCAGGGACCCTCGGGAGCAATGTGAAGAGGTGTCCTTTGTTGCGTTGCTTGGTCCGGTTTGGTCTTGCGTTCGAATTTCTTTCCGGTGTCCGGGTGTCCGGCTTCCTTGTGGCTTCTCGTTGGCTTTTTTTTGTTCATCCGAGTGTCTTTCTTCAGCATGTCGGCATGGCCGAAATGAAGAAACCGGCTTGAGGCCCCTTTAAAGTGGCACCATCCACGACTGGTTGCGGCTTTTTATTTCAGAAGCCATGAGGACAAAGGCTCCCACTGACGATCAACCAAACCACTTGCTCGCACATCTCATTCCAGAAATGTCTCACGTCGACGAGCACTCCCATTGAGCCAGGTAGAAGCGTAGCACTTTCGAAGTGGGGCCAGCACTCTATTTGTATCTATTTGTGCCATCTAAAACGGTTTCCGCTACCCTAACAAAGATAAATTTGTGATTGCAAGCGATGATCCTTCTCACTTTCCTCAAGGACACAAAAAAAACAGAACATCCTCTTGGGGTACATAATGTAAACTTTGCATCCATCCGGAGGGCTTTACTATCAGAGTGGGCTTATTTCCCTACTGAAGGGGCCGTTTGGAGCCATCCGTGGGCTGACAAGGCTGACAAGTCAAAAGGCGTGAGAGGACACCGCATCTGGTCGACTGCGGTCGTAGCCCTCAGGTTCAGTTGTGCAGTATCGAAATCATCTGTTGGTATGCGTCAAAATAGGGACTTGGACCCCCAAAATAGTGGAATTCCTTCAACACCAAAAGGTACCCTCAAAAAAGACACGTCTGATTTGGGGGACCTGATGGACAACTATTTCCTCTGGGTTGCACGTCTTTGATTCATCCGGTGCTGCAACGCGGCTGTGAAAAAAATAGTATTTTCCGTGCGAATCACGATTTTCCAGGAAACCCTCCGTGCGAATCACGATTTTCAGTGGGGGAAAGGCTGCCGCTGCACCTTCTCTCTCTCTCTCTCTTTCTCTCTCCTTCTCTCTTTCTCTCTCCCTCTCTCTCTCCCTCTCTCTCCCTCTCTTTCTCTATCTCTCTTTCTCTTTCTTTCTCTCTCTATCTCTCTCTCTCTCTCTCGCTCTCTCTTTCTCTTTCTTTCTCTCTTTCACGCGCTCTCCCTCTCTCTCTCTCTTTCTCTCTCTCTCTCTCTCTCTCTCTCTCTCTCTCTCTCTCTCTCTCTCTCTCTCTCTCTCTCTCTCTTCTGTCTTTCTCCCTCTCTCTCTCCCCCGCCCTCCCCCCCTCCCCCGCCCTGTTTCCGTCTGCATGGCAGCAACATGGATGGACAGTCCGTACGAACAATGTCAGCCTTTTTTCGCCCTGCTAACTGCTAGCTGGCCTCTCCCTAGCAGCTTGCTGCTTAGCAGCGGTAGCGCTAAATCGAAATGGCCAGGCCACAGATGCCTTGTCTTGGCGCTCCAAGGCGTAAATTTTGCTAAAGTGATGTACTGTGGATGGACGAAATCTTGCACCTACCAAACTGGAATGGTGATCCCCCTGCAAATACCAACAACCAATGGTTTCTCATGGCTTCTAAGCCAGGAAGCCGACAAGCCAGTTGTTTGATACAGTGAACCCTGATCCTTTAATCTGAATACCTGTCTGTATGCCTGCTGCCCAGAAACCACTCCCAAGCAAATCAGCCTGGACTACTTCAAGTTGAAATCCTTGATAACCAGCCATGCCCACGTACCCACCCCAGACACACCTATCTTGCTCGCGCCCCGTTGTGGGGGACTGCTGTCCTTGCACAGAAGTGATTCACCCAGGTGGAATCCCAACAGCAACCCCGGAATCCGTTCGGAACTGTCGACTGGAGCTGCTCACATACTCCGGAGCTTACCCGGGCAAACACCCTAGCTTTCAGAGATTTGAACATGTAGTTTGTGCGAGTAACATCCGTGGAACATCCAGTCGCAACCATTCATCCCGGACAAGAAAGTCATGGATACCCCTGGCTAGCATTGCAGGCGGGGTCAGAGCGCGGTCTTCGCGCTGCTCCCCGCAAGCTGCTCACCTGTGGCATGCTCCAGGCCATGGTCTCCAATGACCAAGTGGAACATCGGGGCTTGTCCCTTGGTTTTTGTGGGAGGAAGCATAAGAAGGGCTCCTACTCCGTGCCCATTTCAACAACACCTCTGATGCCCTTTTGTTTTGGCTTCCCTGTGCAAGCCATCCGAACAAACATCCCCTTTGTGCTAAAAACTTTCAGGCTCCTTCCGTAGCCCTCCCAGGTTCCCTGTGCACCCGGGCTTACAGGTGACATAAGGAGCCTGCGAAACTGGCTACCCTTCAACACCCCCCCCCAACAGGTGCACATTGCCTCTGGATAAACCGAGACGCTCGGTCCGTATCGCGAAGCGTTGTGTACCAACATCGGAGAAGTCCGCTGTGTAGGCTGCACGGGGTTCCACGCAACACTTCTCCGCTAGAATTCAAAACTTCTTACGCAGGGTGCCACTCGGGAACCGGATCCTAGCATGTCCTAGCCACACGGAGTTGCGCTGAGTGGACCACTCCTTGTGAACATGTGGCTACTTCTCTTGGTTGCTGTTGACCCCCTGCGAAAAGTTCAACTTTTGGGGGGTTTAGTGGAAATCACCTTGATTTCCCAAAAAGTTAAAGTCTAAAGATCCAACCCAACAGCAGTCAAGTTTTCCCTGGGGTTTAAGAGACAAAGGTTTGGAAACGTACCAGGCTTCCCTTCCGCGCCTTTCATCGCGTGTGGCCGGCCACCTGGGCACTCCCGGCCCGCGAACATGCCACCCCCAGGGTGAATAGCGGAGTCAGAAGGAGAGACGCACCCTTTTCTGCCCATACTGTGGATGAACGCAATCCAATTCGCACCAGTTGGAAACCATGGACCGTTGTTGGTTGGAATTTACAGGGGAATCATCATTCCAGGGTTTCGTAAGTGGTGCAGAATTTCGTCCATCCACAGTATTGCTCATTGCTGTGTGGATGTTCACTAGTAAATGGAGGCCTGGACAAAGCTCAAGCAACATTTGCACTGGAGATGAGAGGAAAAAGGGTAATTGCAACGGCACTTGATGGTTTCATTGATCAGCTGGATGCTCAACAGCAACCAGGCCCTTCGCTCTCATTGGTGCTGGGTGGGCTCCCACGGGAAACAGGAAACATATTGCTCAACAGCCTGCTGCAAAATCCAAGCGTAAGCTCTCACAGAGTGCCGCGTGCATTGTTGACACGTCACGTGATGCATGCCTTCTGGAACCTACCAGACAGTGAAGCACAGTGAAAGCAACTAAGTCTCTTGAGAGGACGTGAGAAAAATAGCAAGTCCCCAGCTTCTTGTGAGATATTGGGTGAATTACCCACGTCCTCCCATCCAAAAAAAGCAACATAAAGACCAAACACAATTTTGACCAAACCTCCAACTGCAATTGCGTCAAAATAATGTCTCAACGACCCCTCCTGGCCTACGCGATCTTTCCCAAACAACCAAGGGGGCTAACCTCACAACCTCAAAACAGACACGTGCGCTTTTGGCACGAGTTCAAAACCATCCTTTGTGGGTAACTGGAGAGACGGTTCTGGTCGATGAGAACATCCCCACCCTCCAGTATCCAATTGGCCGGCTGTACTTCTTGGTCCGGACCGAACCGAACTGTTGTTCAGGTAAAGCATACGGGTTTGTCTCAAGATGGTAGTCTGACCTTAAAATGTGCTGCTTCTGTTGCTTTCCCTTTAAAGCAGCCCCAAAGAGGGTGCCCTAAAACAATACAACCCCATATCCTTGTCTTTGCTGGGCTTGCTGTCTCTAACAAGTGAAGAACCAATCGGTGAGTAGTCCGCTTATTGGGCCTCTGCGTGATGCCCCTTTTCTTTAAGAACGACCTCAAGTGAAACATGAGTCAGGTCATGTTCCAACTTGGGTTTGGGTAAGTTACCCAAAGCCAACCTTAAAGCCAACCCGAAAGCAACTAAACCGACCTCAAATCAGCCCCAACCAATCTCTCCGTTGCCTGGCAATAGGCCTCAAGAAGCAAATCAGGCGCTGTCCTTCGTGTTTCTTGGGCATCCGGCGTGCTAAAAGCCAAAAAGCCGGGAGTGAAAAACCGGTCAGGTGAACGTTAACCTTGTGCTTTCTGGGTATCCTTCAGGATTTCTGCATAATGGTAGCGAAAACAAACAACAAGCAAACAACATCTCAACACAAACAACAATGAACAGAGAACAGCAGCAAAAACAAAATCCTCAACCAATACCTCTGAGACTATACTTGTGCACGCGAACTCCAACACCTGACATGAGGAAGACCCAAGGACATCCGGCTGTGCTCGCCATTAAACAAAAAAAAGTTGATCCAGTTGCGACTCTAATAGAAACCCGGATTTACATCTAGGCTATTACATGGTTGTCTCTGGTTTCAACTTCACCAGCTTGGTTTACATTGGTGGTTTGGAGGTTTGGGGGGAGTTTCCCATTTACCCCCTACATGAACCAGGGCGTCCAATCCCCAAACCGCCAATCCGAACCACCAACCGAAAGGGCTAGCCCTGGTTAGAACGACTCGCGGGACTTAAAACCAAGGCAAATGGGTTATGAAGTTATGACCATAAAAGTAATCATTTGGCGAGCTGTTCCCAGATCCCCCGCTAACTATCTTTCCATTTTAGTGGGTTAAATGGGGATACCCAACCACTAAGCCAACTGAAAAGCTGAAAACGTATCAAGATGGCTGGGAAACTCGGTTGCTTTCTGCTCCCCTGCTAAAGTTTAACTTTTTGTGGCTTCATGGAAAACCCATTAGTTGGCAAAAAGTTAAAGTCCTAACATCCAAGCAAAGTGCGCCAAAGGAAACACCAAGAATGTTAGGCGCCTTGGAAAACGAAAAACATAATCTCTGGGCCTAAGGTCGGCGCCTCCATTCGGCCCAACTTGGGAAGCGCCTGCCGTGCGGGCACAGTTTTACGCGTCTTTCTTTTTTTCTCCCCGGCTGGAGCCAACTGATTCGAAGGGCATCATCCTCCATTTGCTTGCTTGCCAAATGAGAAAATATGTCCAGTAGTGACATCGATTCCCCTTAAAACTGACAGGGGAACATAACGCATACTCTTAAGCAAATGGAAGGCATCGCAAAGGTTTGAGACATAGGATGGTAATGAATTCAGTGCAGTTCGGGTTATTTCCGTCTTCTCCTTTTTTGGGACCGACTCAGACTTTTGGTCCAATGCTGGCGGGACTGTCGGATTGAGGCAGGAAACTCTGCGCTTTAGGTTCCTGTTTAAAAGAGTCTCACGGCCAAGCTGTTTTTCAAGTTTGGGCATTTCTAGCAGGATACCCACCTAACAAAAAGGGATTTAAAGGCTGCCACTGCTTCAAAATTCTCAGTGAAAACGTAGTTGACAAAATAACATGTATAAATTGCATTTTCAGGTGGCTTGTTTGGAGGTGATATATTTGCATAAGGGCTACATATCGCCCTAATCCCTTGACATAAGTGGAATACGACTTCCACACCTCCAAGCAAGTGGGCAACCTGGTGCGTCGCTTTGGGTTCGCTTCGTCGATTGGCGTACAGGAAGTCTAAAATAAAGGCACATGTGACACAAAAACACACATTTCCAGGTACGCCATAGACTGGGAGAATAGCAACCTTATTGTAATGTATGTAGAATGGTGATTGATCTAAATTTCCAACATCTGCTGTTTTTGGGTGGGGCCAGGGTCAAAATCCCCCGAAAAGAAGTATAACACCTGGGCAGTTGAGTTGAATCGAGTTGGGTGTCTCGCTGAGGGCGCGTGACAGGCCAAACAAACCTAACATGCTTTCCACATGGAGCCCTCGCCAAACACCGCACGGGTTGGGCACTACATCCTAGGCGCTCAAAGGCAGCAACCATCCCAGAGGTGCGCAAACACCACAAGAACCACTTGATGCAACCAGTCTGAGGTGGCACAGTGGCCGGTAAGGACGAAGGTGACGCCCTGGAACTTTCCAGCAGGCCGGATATTCTTAGGCACTTAGGCACTTAGGCCAGCTTTCTTCTTAGGCACCTTGCCGCTGGAGGCTTGGCACTTTCGTCTCAGAAAAAATGACCTTCAAAAATGACCTTCATCCTGCTCTGTCTCGGCCTCTTGCATCTCCGCCTTGAACTCTGCCATGCATCAGGAAGGGGAACCACAGGGAAATATCGCGTTTAGCGTGTTTACCTGTACATCTTGTGAATCAATTCCTGTGCATGTGCCGTGTCTGCGGGGAAACACCGCGTTAGTTGCCTTCAACGAGAAACATTGCGTCTGTCCGGAAAGCACCATAACTTCACGGAGAAAATTAAACATCTTTTCTCCGGAAATCCATGGGTGCCTGTAGAAAAGCCGCGAATAGGGAAACCGCGTGTGGCTGTGCAAACGACGCGACTCCTTGCAACACATCGTGTTTGTGGTGTGTGGCATACCACTTGTGTTGCTTTATTTTTGATGTTTCAAGCTCCAAAAAACAACTCAGAGACAAACCCAGTTGGCAATTCGGGCGGGACTTGTATGTGTGCTACCGGTTCCTTCCCCAAGTTCCCACGTCTTGTGCACCCTTCTTCCAGACCTAAGGGACCTCACGCGATCGCGATCGAGAGAGACTCGGCTCCGCGCCTCGGGACCTGAGCCGGAGCCCAGCCCAAAGACCCTCCCCAGTCTATTCTAATTTTAATAGGGGAACCCTCCCCCCAAAAAGAAACGGCACCAATTGCTGGGGGCCTAGTTTCCCTCTCAGGCGATTGGCCCCATGCCACTGGTCGAAGCAGCCAGCTGAAGCCGCTGAGGTTCCCAAGGACAAGTGGTTCGTTGGTGTCAAATGCCTCTGGAAAACATTCCCTGCTCTATCATGGAACCCACCAGAAAGTCCCTAACGGAAAACTGTCTTCCAGGACCCCTTGGTCAGGTTAAATGTTAGTGGATGGGGTAATGTCCTTCTGGTTTGGGCTGCTTGGCAATTGGCGCCCACCGTGGCTCTTTGATGGAGCTGCGCCAGGCTTTGGGTCACAAAATGTTTTGCCTTGCGATGAGCTAACCCCTCTCGCAAGCCCTGCGGGCTTCCCAACATGGTGGTCACCTAAAATGGTTTGGTTTGCTTTTGGTCGCCTTTGAGAACCAATGCACGGGGGGGGGGAGCAGAAACACTTTTATGGACACTGATGAACCACTATAACCATGCTTACTGACCACTCAGTCGACTGTAGTAGGTGGCTTGGTGCTCATGACACTGACCGTGAGCGCCGCAACAGCGTTCAAAACTCGTGACGATCATGACATGCAAATGCACATCAGTCAAACAAAAGGTCTCTGTGGCTGCCATCTCTCCGGGGCATCGGAGGGTTGTCTGGATGGCATTATTGGCATGCCTGCTAATCTTTTGCGCGTGCGTCCTGGGGTCACTAAACTGGATGCAAACTGAGTAACTGAGTCCCTTAGATCCACGGTTGCACAGGAAACCACTCCCTCGACGTTGAGAACCCTTCAAAATGATCGCTTTAAGGGGCCCATTGGCACAAGCAACCAACGCCCAGGCACAAGCAACAGCTGCACGGGGCTTGGAAGCCAGCTCTGCCCCTGGTTATCTAACGCCTTGTAGCCCCGGTAAACTCACAACAACCAGTTTCAACCACCTAGCCAACTCCATCTGATCTTTGAGTTAGCTACAAATTGGTCTGCTGCGGAAAAATAGGGGTTAAGCAAGTGGTTAGTCATGCCATAAACATGCAACCCTCCAGAAAGTTCGTAAAACCAGGAAACTGGTCCAGGACCCGCACTTAGGTTCCACTGTGGAAGGGTCCCCTTGCCCAACCCCCCAATTTGGTGGCCAAATCGCCGCGCGGGGTCCGCGGAGTTCGAGGAGTCTTCGGTGTAGTGTGAGCTCCCCTGCAGTAGTTTCGCTCGGTTTCGATCGGTCGGTTTCGATCGAGCATCATGTCGATCGGTTTCACTCTAATTGGTTCATGTAGCTCATATAGTTCGTATAGTTGATGGAGTCTCTTTGATTCTGATCATTCCCAGTGGGCTTTCACAAAACATTTTGTTTGCTGGCTAAACCGCCAAATGTTTGCAAGGTTTCCAGAAACCCAATCTTTCGGCGAAAACAGCTCCCCACATACTGCCAACTTCGGATTCGCCCGGACGAGCGCTATACGAAGCAATTTCCAACGAGAGGGGACCACCGTGCCGGTGCTTCCAGTTACCACTCGATGCGCGACGCAGGCTGCACAAAGTCGCCTGCCTGGAATCCCGGAGCCTGAATCGCAACCCATCCGCTGAATCCTTAATCGCTACAACTTGTGTGTCCACACCGCATGTTTGAATGGAAACTCCATGCCACCCATAATCCACAATCTGCAAACAACAGACTGTAATAATCCAATCCGTAAACCGCGTAATCCACAATCAGCTAATCATTGGGGAATTGCTTTTTCTATTTTTTTTAAAGCTGGACAATAGAACCATGGCGGGTTGCACAGGTCGCCACAGCGCAAGTTGCAACGCGTGATCTGTAAGATTGTGAATGCGCAAGGTTCGGGAAAAAAAGCAAAACAGATACCACAATGACTACATCCTGTTTTAAGCATGTTGACGCCCCTGTTGTTTGAACAACCCCCCTGTGCTCATCCCTTCAAAGGAGACATGGCTTGGTTGTTCAACGAATTTGCCAAACACACCGTTTTGTACGCCGGCTGACCATCACGCAAGCAGGTGGGCACAGCTTCCATCACTGTTTGGAGGCTTGCCGTCCAGCACCCACTCAATGTTCTCTCGGGGGAGCCAACAGGGAAACCACCCATTCCGGAGGTCCCCAATGTGAAGGCAAATGCTTGGTTGCTACTGACCCCCCTGCAAAAAAGTTTAACTTTTTGGGGGTTAGTGGACAACACCTTTGTTTTCCAAAAAGTTAAAGTCTAAAGATCCAACCCAATAGCAATCAAGAACGCAACGGCAAAGCGGGCGCCTTGAACTGACCTGGCTGTTCCTGCTGCTTCCACGGGCAGCATCCTCAGCCATGTTGAAGCAACTCACGTGGACGTCAGGGCTCCCTATCCTTGAAACATCACCCCCACCAACGGGCACTCACCTTTCATGGGTCCACAAGGTGATGATTGAAACCCACCAAAAAAGGGAAGCATAGGGACTGCAAGTTGAAGCAACTCACTTTGGTTCACCGGGACGTGGGTGGAACACCCAGTGGTCCTGTGGCCCTGCCAGAAAATGGAAGCCCCCCCTCCGGGGCTGATGTATTCTAGCGTGCGCCACTGAACAAGCGGGGAAAGGTAAGGAACCAAACTGAGTGGGTTTTTAATGAAAATCGAAAAGCTCTCAAAAGGCCCAATTGTCACGGGCCAAATCATTGAATCTCAGCATAATCATGCGGATCCTGAGAAAGAAACCGATTGAAGGGAATACCTGCCAATTCCAGACATGCCGAGAACACAGCACTCAACAAAGACATCAGACACTCGCGCAAAAGCTTGCCACCGCCCCTGAAGTCACAATGGCGCGGCGACGCGAACACGCAACCTTCCAAACCACTGCGCAACAAAGCGGCACGCAGCGTTGCAACAGCTACGATTTACGCATGCTTAAAAGCAGCATCTTGCAAGTCATGCCAACTGCACATTTCGGGACTTCCCCAGCGGATGGTTTCGGACGGCTTCGAGTGGTTGCGAACCCTTCGCTACGCATGCAGGAAAACTTAAAACTCCCCTGAAATACACAAAAAAAGGAAGATTCGAGTCCCTTGGCTCATTGAATAGAGACCAGGTTGGGCGTGCTAAATAGGGAGTCTCGAAAAATTGACCGACTACCCACCTGTCGGTCTCCCTTTGGAAAAAGTCAAGAAGCATGTTGCTTAGCAAGCCCATGTTTTTGTGGGTTACCTGGTGGGAAAGTTGAAGAATTGTTGATCGCAGCCGCCGCAACTCACATTTCTCGCCTCACACCAACGACCAACCACTTCTGGCCCAGGCACCAGCAAAGGGCTGTCCCGGAACGCTTGGATCCAGCTCTCGCCTCCACTTGCGAGCGAGCGTGCGCTGGGCATAGGGAGAACAAAGTATCCAACGAGGGCATCAGCGTTGAGAGGCTCGGAGGAACCCTGTTCTTAAAATAGCGTCTTAGAACTCTAAGGACCTTCCGAGCACGGGAAGGTAACGAAATTCCCGATGTTTTGTTGATTGAGAAGCTCCTGGTTGATCAATATGAGCCAAGCCCGATAGCATGGAAGCATTAGCGAGAGAGTACCCCTGGCTGTTGCGGTCACAAACGGAGAGGGGATCCGGATCACTTCCGGCGGAAAGATCCAAGCAATCCAACCGACTTCTTAGTACAGGATCAACATTCCCAAGACCACACCATACCCCCAACAAACAAACACAACTGATTCATTCTGCTCGTGGGACAAAGGGCGGAAGCGGAAAAGACCGGTCAAGCATGTCAGTCCCACTTCTGCGAATTTGCCAAGTCGACACTTGTTTGCCACAGCAGTACAGTCTCAGCGAGTGGTCTCAAGTAGTCCACCCCCCCAAAAAAAAAACATGGTCTCAACCGTCCCAAACAAAGCGTGATCTCAAAATTGTTTGCCGCTGAACTGGCCCGACCGTAGTGATTGAATGTGAAGTAAACCTAGTACCTAGCCAAATTGATTCATTGGTGGGTTTCTATTTCTGACGGAACCGGGACACCCACCCAAAAGCAGGGCGGCACCAAAAATAGTCACGCATCGAACGCGCAGGTCTTGGATGGACAAGTATAAAAACACAAACAAGCAGAGGGGATTTATTTGTGATATGCATGTTCTTTCGCGCTTCTGGATCCAATCAGGCAAGCGTCAACCCGCACGGCAACAGATCAGAAGGGTCTGGCCCCCCGCCATGAAACTCCACAACTCGGAGTGCATCACAGAAGGTGGGACGCCGTCAAACAGCCAGCTTTTATGTGTCCAGAAGGAGGCACCAGGAATGCTCAGCATGTCCTGAACGCCCTCCAAAGCATACAGGTCGAACTCGAAAACGGACGAGGGACAGGCAGAGCCATTGTCGGCCGGCACACCGGCATCGAACAACAGGTTGACATGCATCGACAGGTGGATCTATGGCTTTCATACCTTCAGAATGAATCCAAATTCACGCTTAGGGAAAGGAAGCCCATTTCGTCCAACTTGGTAATTCGAAGCGACAACCCTCATGTACAAAAGCAAACGCACGCAACAACATCTTGGGTTCCAGAAGGGATGAACCCCCCCCGCGACGTGATGTGAGAACGCACCCAAGTAGCAAAACCTCCAAGAACATGTGCCAAGAACCCTAAAGTTCCAGCACAACGCCAACAAAACAAATCGTAAGAAAGGGCACCCCCCCGCCCAAAAAAGGCTGCAACAACCCCATTTGGCCCTGAGGTTCCTGCAAGGTGCCAAAAACCCCCTCCCCCCCCCCCAAAAAAAAAAACAAGCTTGAACAAACATCATAAACGCAAAAACACCCCAAAACCCTTAGCGTGCCCCAAATCCCTTAGTGCTCTTTGGGCCTTACGTGGCGCCACAAGCGCTTTGACGGCCCCGCCTGTGGAACTCACCTTGCCTCTGGACGGCCCTGACAGGCTGCTTCCGGAGCTCAACCAAAGGCTTTCCAACGGCATGTCCAGATTGCTGCGATAAGCGGGGGATTGGGGAAGGAACCGGTTTTGCCGATTCCCTTCCAACTAACGTGCACAAAGCCCCTTTCCAAGAGGAAAGTCGTCTTTCTACAGGGGTCTGTGCACGTCCATGTTAGTTGGTGGGAGGTGGGAGGGGAAAGGAAACCACTAGAAAAGGATGGCATTCTTACCAGCAAGCTATAAGTAGCTTGTGTGCAGTTGTCTCTCCTTTTCCCGTCCCAACTCTCAGATTCATAAAATGCCTCCTTGCAAACCCGTTGAAAGCAAACAGCACGAAGCGCGCAAACAGCAACTACTCTTCCTCCAGCTACTAGCACCTGTGGGACATCTGGAAGACCAATTCCTTCTCGCAGGGGCGGCCACTGTAACACACGGGTAGCTCAAAAAAACAGCGGGTCTCGTCGGTGGGTGGGGTTTTATTCCTGTCTGGCAACATGTTTTAAACAGTCGAGGGAAATGCCGATGGGGTTCGAGCTCCTACATGTGCATGTCTTAGCGGGTGCTTGCTCAAAATACGACCCAACAATTTGATTGCTTTCCTTTTGGTTCTCCTAGAGAGTCCTAAATCCATGTTCAACTCCCATATGGTTTAATGCCCCGTTGGGCAACGTCGGGGGCCAGGTCCCCTGCGGGGAATGCTCTGATTGGGCCCAATGGGCCATTTGCAGGACCCGGTTCGCCCCCAACTAAACATAGTATCGTCAGATTACGATCCACACGTGAAACTCCAGTTCTCAGTTCCCAACCCATAGGGCTGTCAGTTGTCTAAAGGAATGGTCTCCCTTCCAAGCCCAGCAGCGAGACCCTCAAAACAAAAAAAGCCAGTCCAGCTGGGGGGCGAAGCGAGTATGCTAGCTGTTCAAACCCATGCTGTGCGTTCTTTCCCTGGCAACCGCAAAGAGAAATGTGTGGCGAAAACTCCCTTCGTTAGGGGTGCCCAGCTGCGTACATTGCTTTGGGGGCATGGCGTTCATGATTTTAGCCGCAACCACCACCGCTGGGCAGGCACTGGTGAACCGCGGTGAGCGGCCTCGCCTCTGGGAATTGGGGGCAACATGTCCTGGCCGATTGGATTCCCATCCACAATGCCTGGATACAAGGGTTGTTCGCCTGATGAATCAAGGAAGCAGTCAATTAGCTGCTTTGCCTGGCTGGCACAGCGGTTTCTCGGCAGATCAATTTCCCCTGAGAGGGGCCCTCTGGTGTGTTCTGATTCAACATGAATGGGGTACTCTGATTCTCGCACAAGGGGAACCCAAAAGACGGGCACGTGCCCACACCCCAAAAAAACATGACAAAACCATAGGAGGGATGGCCATGTAGTGAAGGTGAGCTTCAAGGTCCCAGACAACGCAAACGGTGCAACTTAGCTTAGCTTGGACCCCAAAAACCTAGGACCGAAACCATACACCTACCCCAAAGCACCCCCTCCAAACGACTCAAACACATGGTTTAAATGGGTATGAATGAGCCGACCACGTGGCTACATGACTTCATATGGCCGGATGTCAATTAACTGCTTGACGTCATACAGCAACATTGTCCAGCAGCAGGACCCAGTTGGATTTTGAGGTCCCTTGGTTTTCTTCAATTAACTGCTTGTCGCGGCTTCTGAAAGTGACAGCCGACAAAGCCGACAAGACGCAGACCATGGCAGTACCTCTCTGACAAAGTCAGTGTCCTTTGAACCATCACCTCTGTTTCTCACTTCCGATCGGGTGGCTTCGTCACACAAACTCCTAACAGGTCGTTTACCAAAAATGATCTTCCCAACAAACGATGTCTCTTCCACCAGAAGACGTGAGTTGAGCCCTTTTGAAATGAGCTTCCTTTGCTATGAACCTCCAAAGGGGGCTATAGGAGGGCTAGCACCTATGACAACCCCTCTGAGGCCCGACTAGCTCCTAGACTGAACCAAGGAACACCCCCCCTTCCCATAGCCACCCTTGGTCCTGGTAAAGGAAGCCGGCCACTTTCTATGTTTGTCTTCTTTTGTCTTGGAGGGAGGGGGGTTTACCATGTCTGGCGGAGAACCCAAAGGCACAAGGATCGAATGCGCTTTTCTTCGCCAGCCCCTGGCAACCCGCAACAAACTCTTAGGCGACCAAAACAAATCAAACGCGTGGAAGCTCATGGCTCTGCTACCTTCCCCATTCTTTCCAGGCATCCTTCTAGAAAACCTCCAGAAACCCAGGGAACACGATTTGCAGGTTTTTGAAGACCGATGGTTGAAATGTTCATGGAAGAGGAATCAACCCCTGGAATGGCCCCTAACCCCAAAACGAAGCCCAAGACCCATCGATCGATGTCGTCCTTGGGAGGCCACTGAAAGCCCTCCTCACCTGCGGCCCCGACAAATACGCTCCAGGCCTGAGACCCCAAGCTCCCATATAAGTTGAGCGCTGAAACCACCGGGTTTAGTGCAAAACATGGCAAACATGGAATGGGTCAAAATTAAACCACCAGGAATCGGACCGCAGGTTAAATCGTCCATGTTTCCATTTGCCAGGGTTCCATTGTGGGTGCCTGTTTTTGACCCACACCCACATGTCAAACATGGCAAACATGGCAAAAATGAGGTCACTCATTCCCACGAATTCCTGCAATTCACCAACCTAGTTTCGGAAGATACTGTCAACGGGGTGATCGAAGGGTTCAGCTCAAAGGGTTCAGCTGAAACCTTTCCGAGAGGTAGCGGCGCCAACCTCTGAAGGCAGAAAGCCCTCGTTTTCCCCGAAATAAGCATTTCTCACTTGTCCGTGGGACAATGAGGCCACGGACATATTGCAAGTTTGAGAAGGGAAACCCACCGGGGCCGAGGAACAAACAAATGGAACTCAATGGGTTACTTGGAAAACCAACAAGCTGATGTTGGCCTGATCTTAATTCAAGGCAGTTACGATCAGTTGCGTTGTGCCTCTTGCGGCTTTCGTGCAAGTAGCATATATTCCCTTTGAACTCGGAGTGCCAACCTGGGAGATGCCTAAGGGGTGTATCAGTGCATTTGGGATGAAACCGCTTGGCCAATGTTTATCAGCTGTCATGGGTTTGACCGGCTGGCAGCAATCCAGCCCATCCAGATTTCGTGGCGTGAGCGAGCTTTTCAAAACCAAACCCGTCAGCGGGGGGCATGCCCTCCTCTCTGAAACCAGCACCCGACAGCTTCGCGATGGGAAGGCGATGGCCCGAATGCTGACATCAGAGCACAAGCATCTGCAAGCCGAACGCGGAGTTGGGAGCACGTTCAGTTCTCTTACCCCTCACAACTTGCTGCACCTGCAGCCCGCCCCTCAGTGCTGGCAGCAAACGCCATCATACGCCATCATACAACATGAACATGCGCCACCATGCGGCCCTAGCAGAAAGGGCTCCAGTGAAGTGACCCCAGCAAGCCAGCACAGCGTTTTGCAGCACCAAACCTGGCCCATTACCCTAAAGAAGGTGGTTGTACACCAAAAATAACACATTGCATGGGCCTCCAAAAATGGAATCTTCACCGCTGAGACCGCAAATCAAATCCATTTGTGAGGTCGCTATACTTTACCACCGTCCTGCTGTTGGAAGGAAAAAGGCGCAACCATTGAAGCAAGCATCTTCCTACATGGCTTTCATCAAGGTAGCTTCATCAAAAGGGACAGAATCTGACAGAGAGGGGACATGTTTGTTTTATGTCTGGTCGTAGATTTCCATTCTCCCCCACTTACAAACCAAGGAGCTTTCTGGTCAGGAGCTGGCCAGCTCCAAAGAGAGTCACTACTAGGCTACCATGGTTTCCCTTGCTTACTGTGAATCTGAAAAAGAACCCCTGATAAAGGACATTCTCTTCAAGTGGGTCCCATGTTTAGCTTAGGATCCATGTGTGTGTTTGGAGGGTAGCTGCTTAGCTGGCATTCGTGGTTGGAACCGCACACAACATCAAGGCCAAAAAGGTGCCAGCCTGACTCAGCGCAGCCTTGACATTTCTTGCACAAACAAAGCCCTGGCCTAGAGTGTCGCTTCGGCCGATCTCCTCCAGCAAGCCTCAGCTATGTCTCAGCTTGAGAGGATTTTTCAGAACAAGTCCAAACTTTTTTTGTGTTGGCCGCCACTAAAACGATTGTTTCCCAAAAAGCTAATCATCGTATATACATCCGCTCCTCCTCTGCGGGAGTGCACAAGACGGCTTGGAGGAAACATGATGTTTCTCTGAAATGAGCAGACGATTCGTTTCTTTTTCGGTGATGCCTTACTTCACAGTCACGGGCGTCATGCTGTTTTGCGTCTCTGCGTGGGCAAGTCTAAGCCCAAACCAAACTGGGCAAAGCCCGGGCCCGTATGTTTCAGAACAAGAGCAACCGCTCCATGGGAATCCCCTCCAGTTGTATACCTCCAAGCTTCTTGTGCCCTTGTGCCACATTTTTTGGGGCCAACCTGCACATTCAGTGAACACTTTTGGGGTTCCATGCTCGTGTTCAGCCAAAGTGGTTCTGTGCTTGTTCAGGATGTAAGCAAATCTAAGCCTGCCGCAATGCATGCTTGCAGCTAAAACCCAATGATGAACGTGCCACCGCTTGCTCGCCTTGCAAATGAACCAGGAACTTGCCATCTGCTCGAGCTTGTAGCAACTTACGATCCTCTCGCGAGGTTGCCTCAAATCCTCCATGTCTCCCAAGAACATATTGGGATGGTCTAGGATAAGCCGGAGGCTGCTGGCCGGTGACTGAGCAGCAGCCTCCAATTTACCCCCTCTGACTCCAAATCCATTTTTAGCGATGCTGCATGATACATCAAACCAACCAATCCAGGACTCGAACACCGGTTCGCAACCAAGTACTCAATCTGTCTCCTACATTGCTTGGCATAATCTGGGCAAATTGCTATACTTCACTGCCAGCAAATCAGGAACCATCATCATGGAGGTCAACACCCAATTTCTTGCGTCACACAAATGCCCAAGGCAATGCTTGAATCGTAGTTTGTTGAGAAACTCGGCATGAAGCAAGCCGCAGGCTGGGAGCCTCCATGTTTCCGCCCAACTCCCATATGGACTCCTCTGGTGCCTCCTATGTAGTTGTCTTTTGGTTTTCCCTGGCTAGTGAAAAGGTAACCTCATAGAAAACCAATGACATGGGTAAGTCAGGATATGTTTGAGGGACCGGGGCGGCCCTTCGACAGCGACTACATGGCGGTTGAGTGTCGCTTGACCGCCCTATCCAGGTCACGGACTTTCAGCGTTTTGTGGTGACGCCACAGAAGTTTGTTCAAGATTGAGGGATTTGCTCTTTGAAGGGGCAGCCCCTTGAAGCTCATAGCCACGTCTGTCCTGAAAATCGGCCTTCCCCATGGCTTTGGTTTTGTGGCATGGCAGGGAAGACGTCCGTCAACCATGAACTTTGCGGCTTCGCGGAAGGACAGGAAAGAGAAAGGTGGCCCGTCCTATCTCTTGCTCCGGACGGGTCACTAAACTGGGCTGCCCTCAGATCCCCCGCTAAAAGTTTAACTTTTAGTGGGTTAAAATGGAAACTACACTGAACACTACAAAACTAAAAGGCTAAGGGGATGGCTGGAAGCCACCAAGTAATTTTGTCTCCACGGTTTTGAAACGGGGGTCGTTGGTCGTCCCGTATAGCTTGCCGATCGGATTGGTTCCCTTTGCGGGTCCGGCGGAACCGCCAAATCACGTCTGATACCCCTTCTGGCGCCCTGGCTGTTGAGGTCTTCGTCCCTGAAGGCGTTCAAGTACCTGACGCAAATGGGCCGGACGGAAAGAGGAGCAACGTGGTTGTGAGAAAGAAGTCTTTCTGTGACATGAATCTATAATGGATTTGCTTGGTAACACAGAAATTGGCGCTAAAACCAACTTTCAACAACCCCTTGAAACGGAAAACCAAAAGGAGGCTGTGTAAAGAAGAGGCCGGGCAACGCATTTTGAAAAACGGGGGCTTGGCCTCAAGCCTGCCTGCCTAACAAAACCTTTTGCATGGGCTTTCGAGATGATATTGGTCCCCAATGGCAAATGCTCAGATGCCCAGTGGAGTTCCAGGAGAAACAAATGCAAAACAAAAAACACATGTGTTTGGTTTGTTGAGTTTAAAGGGAATCCTTCCCAAAAAAAGAGTTGAAAACAGTTCGCATCTTGAACGCGCACTGCTTCACCGAGGAGGGTGGTGGCTTTTCGTTCCGCGGGTTCACCAGGAAGCGGCGAGCTTTGGCTCCTGCAAAGCGACCGGGGAGTCAACTCTTCGGCTTTTGGCATCCCGTGACTCACTTGCTGAGTGGATGGCCCAAAAAAAGTTCAAACTTTATATTTACCACTAAACTGGTCTTCCCAAAAAGTTGAAAGTTCATGAACTCAGGAAGTGAGGTGAAGGGCTTCTTTGGCTTCTTTGCCCAAGCAAAGACTGGCTATAGTACTCACCGGCCTTCCGAGCGCGAATTCTGGTTGCCATCAAGTCATCAAGCGTCTCCGTCTCCAGAGGCGATGCATGTTTGGGACTTCCAGTTGTGAATGGTTGTACTTCATCTGGAAAGCAAAGAACGACAAAAAGCATTTGCCAGAAACCGGGGGCCCGCCCGCCCGCCCGCATGGCGCCGCATGCTCGCGAAAACCGAGCCCTGGTTCGATGCATTCCTGCATATGCTGCTGGGGTCCGCAACCCTAGCTGACCATAGGTTCCACGAAAGCAGCGATCATTGGTTTTAGAGAACTTCACCGTAATCCTCATTAAATAAATCCCCGGACGAAATTCTCCAACACGGAGCCAATTGTTGGAGAAGAAGCGTTGCCTCAGGGTAATTCATGAGGATGCCCAAGGTGATCCCCGTAGAACACTGACCTGTGTCACATCATTGCAGGAGCTCCCCTAGAAATTGATCTGGATCCCCGCTAAAGTGGAATGCACTCCCACTCCCCAGTCACTGATCGATCGATCGATTGATTTGGTTGGTTGGTTGGTTGGCTGCTTGCTTGCTAGAGCGACACACCGGTTGATCGATTGGTTGCTTACTTTATTCATTGAATTGTTTAACAATCAACGTGCTTCAATTCATCCATGGCGTAAGTGTTTCTCGGTTGTCTTCTGCTCCCCTGCTAAAAGTTTAGCTTTTAGCGGCTTAGTGGAAAACCCATCCAGTTGGCAAAAAAGTTAAAGTGCTAACATCCCTTGGCAAAAGGCACCAAGGCATAGATTACTTGAGCCTCGCTCTCAACTTTTCGATTGAAGGTACCCCTCATGGCGCAATTTCCCCGAACCGGATCTCTCGCAGGCCGCTTAGATCCTGGCTCAACGCGCCTGATTGGATACACATGCCGCCCCCCCTCACAGCTGTCTTCAGCCTACCTAACAACACCTCCATAAATGATGTCCTTCGCTGGAACAACCCCCCTTTTCTGGGGGGCAGGCAAAGGGAATGATTTAGGTCATGATGAAGGTCCGTTACTTGGGACTTTATGTTATCCAAGAATGATAGCACAATATGCGGGAGTGATACTTTTACCTTTGTGGGGAAGGGGGTGGGGCTGGGCACAAGAGCCAAGCTACAAAGGTTCAAAAGATGCCTCTCATGACCAGCTGTACAGCGCCACCTTAGAAATCCCATTTCTGGACCCAGTACAACTGGAATCAACGCCAAAAGGGCCAAATGATTAACCAAGAGCTCCCCCCCCTTCAAATTATTGATTAACCAAGAGCTGCAAGCCCCCGCCATTTTTTTTTTGCATCTGCACCCCCCCCGCAAATTATTTTGGCATTCAAATGTCTGTTTCCCCTCGTATTCTTGTTGAAGCCCTCAGGCGCCCCCTCTTCCGCTTCAAGGACGGCGCCCGCAAAAAACAGACGGGCGCTCCTTGCTCGGCCCGCATCTCCTGCGTCTCCTTCGAGCCCTGGCGCCCGCATTTTACAGCGGGGTGCAAGCAGCCTACCCCTGCCAAGAAGTTTAACTTTTGCAGGTTGGCAGAAAATTGCACCTTTCCCTAAATAGCCAAAGGTTAACACTCCAACCCTACAGCACTCAAGGTAGATGGCAGAATGCCCCAATTGTAGTTTGGTCACCCCCTTTACTTACCCGCAAGCAGCAAACTATGCCATCTACTTTCACCCTGGTCTAGGGAAAAACGTGGCCACCAAGAAAGGACGTCTACATGCGGCGGTCCTTTTTGTGCTGACATGCAAACTTCGGAGAATCTTTGGGAGAAGCTTCCTAGAGCCGTAAAGGAGCCATACTTGCAGAGTCGAAGAGCCACAAAGGAGGGATACCAGAATGCCAGGTAGCTTGGAGTAAGTCATGCTATGCGGCAATGGCCAGGGGGCAGCCCACGTAGCATAGGAACATGCCATACGCTTTACAGGTGCAATACACGTGTTTGTACATGTATGCATCAAAAATAAACAATGAGTATGTATATATATATATATATACATTTACACACACATTCATATGTGACACACACACAAATCCGAGAGTTCATGCTGGGTTTTAACAACAATTCCAACCTTTAAAGACCACCCCACCAAACCCAACCCTACTCGAAGAAAAACAGGTCACAAATGGCTGCACTCTTCAGGCCCATTTGCTTCCAGAATTTGCCAAACCGACATGCCAAGTGCAGAACCGTGAGATGCAAAGTGGGTGGCACTATCGATGAAGCACGCTTTAAGCATCAGCCTTTCTCAAGGTTCATCAAAACCTAGCTGCCCAGTCACCAAGTGAGCCCTTTGCCTCGCTTGACGTTGGAAGGGGAGCAACAATTGAACTTTAGCAGTTAAGTGGGGATTTCCACCTAAACCACAAGAAGCAAACATGTAAACAAATGTTTCCCAGCAACAACCATGTTGCGGACTTGACCCCAACCGGAAGGGTGGAATCCGAGGGGAAATGACCTTCAGGCACAAGGCTTGGCGCCCTCAGCTTTCGGGGACTAGGTTGCAAGCCTTTCTACTCAATGGGAAGCCGTGGACTAGGTCACACTTTACAGTTAGAATAAGGGTACCCTTTTTTTCTGTATAGTCTGTTTTAGTAGGGGAACCCTCCCCGAAGAAAGGGTACAAGGGCACTACTGGGGGACCTAGCCTATAATGTGAACCTCACGCCTGCGCCCGAAATATTGTCACGTGCTTGAAGAAATTCAACGCACGATGCCAGTACCCTCGTGCAACCATGGCCTGCCGCACAGTGGCCGTGGCAGGGGGCAGTGGCACCTAGCATCGACTCGGCTTAAGCAGAGCTCTCTGGTCTCAGGAATGAGCGAAAATGACTGCGACTGTGGATGGACGAAATCCACTTCGCACCGGTTGGGATGCGTGAAGCTCAAGGAGAACTTAACAAAAACCGCCTGCAACCGGCGCAATATTTTGTACATGCGCCAGCCGATGTGGTATTCCTTTCAGGGGATCCCAAGTGGTTCATGCCCAAAGCCAACGACCTTCGCTACTGCCAACCAGCACGTAATGGAATCTCATGGGATAAGAACGCTTCCACACAACCACTGCCACCCTCGCCCTGGTGAACTGATTGGTAAGTGCAAGCCATGTTGCAGGGACCTGGATGACCTCAGCATTTGTCAATGTTTTCATCTAACTATAACATCTGTTCATCTATCCAGCTGCGAAAAGGGGTAACAAACAAAAAACAAGCACAAGCTTTTGGTCAACCCATCGAAAGTCCGAGCAGGGCTCACGTTGTGCTCGTTGCGCAAGCTGAAGCGACCCCCGAAAATCTGCAGTGTGTGCAGCAGTCGGTTGTTGCGCACTGAAACGCGCAACGAAACCAGGCGTTTTTTGGGGTTGACCCTGCGGAGGGTTGCGTGAATGAAGTTAAAATCGCTAAAACCCCGGCCCCCCCCTGCCCCCAGTGTTTGATGGTCCACCCACCCAAAGAGCGCAAAGGGCAACCGACTGTGGGTTGTGGAGCAGCGCGCGGCCCGCATGTTCCCCCTCCGAGACCGCCAGGACCTTCCGGGTGTTGGGCATGAACCTAAAACTTGCCTGAAAAGAAGCCGGTTTATAGGGGTCATTTCAATTCATTCCCTACGTATCGCACCATCAAGATACCCATTGACATTGATAAAACGGGTCTTTTCAACTCATTTCCTACCTATGGCCCCATCGTCCCGATAAAACCCGCCACCTTCCACGCCTTTCACTGCGGGGCCCGGGGCCCCGGGCCGGCACGGGGCTGGAGGGCGGCCGGCCCTCCTGGCGCCACATCCGCCACTGCAGCAGGTGCTTCTGCAGGGCCTCGTCCGCCTTGACCTACGGAGCGAGCGCCGCTTTCAGCGGCGCCTCGATCCGCCATGCCAAACCAAAAAACAACAAAAAGACACGCACTGCGGAAATCCAACAAACAAACTAAAGTTTATGAAGACTTCTAGGCAACATCTTCTGGGCACTTACAAATGGACTCTTAATTTGTCCCAATTGCATACTCCTTACATGGTTTTCCGTCCTGCCGTGCAGTGGGGGAATCCAGCAACGATATTGTCCCACCAGCGTAGGTGTCCCTGACTTCCCATCCAAACCTTGCACCATGTGTGTTGAAGCACCTTGAATGGCCCGACAACTGCCATGTTGGATCATTGCAAAGTAGGAACTCCGATAACCCAATGGGCTTGCAGCGTCGCATGCAGGACGACCAACCCAGCCGGGAAGGCCTTGTCAAGTATGGTAAATAGTTGTTTTTTGCCTTCCGAGCATCCAAAGGTGTATGCGCAGCGCGTATCTAAGATCCAGCGTGGCCTCCCCGTCGACCAAAAAGACAAACGCTTCCGTCGGAAAAGAAGAAGAAGAATCCTAACCACACCAAGTAGAAAAAGAAGAAGTTCCGTCGGAAGAACCCTTCCCGACCAAGTCCTATAGAGGCGCCTTGCCCAGTCCCAGGGCCCCGAGAAAAAGGGAGCCCTGAACCGCCAGTTTTCCAAGCTGACCATCGACAACGCAGCCCTCCGCCTGAGAGCCGGGATCCGCGCCTGGCGAAGCGGGCAAAGCCGGAGGGAGCCGGGACGGAAACTGCTCCAAGAGCTCGGGGCGTGAGCGGCTCTCTTGAAAGCTGGCCTTGTACATTGTTTTAAAGAAAACAACAAAAAGACTTAAGGACATGTACATGTAAAAAGTAGAAGGCCGGAAACTGGTCCCAGGTCCAACACGCTATTTCCAGACAGCGATCGCCAAGGAAAACGGAGAGAGAGATACGCAACCGTTTTGGGACACCTTCTGGCTGGAAACTGCAAGGCCTCCGCCAGCGCCGTCCAAAGATGTGACCATGCATGTCCATAGGTGGCCTGTTGGAACAATAGATGGGTTTCCCTGGTAAATGGAACAAGCCCATCTAAACCAGTGCCGTCTATTTGTAACCAGGCTCAGCTAAAATGGACACCTATGTGCATGTCCCTTTCAAACATCAGCCATCAAAAGAAAACTGCCTTTCCCATCAACAGGCTCCGAAAAGGTAACATTTAACGCCGCACCCAATAAAACACGATGCCAGGGGTCCATGTCCGCAAGAGAGTCAGACCATAGAACTGGTATGAAAGGAGCCTACCAAGTGACATGACAAGGTTGGGATTTGCACTATTTAATACTGTTTACCTTACAGGCTTTGCACACGGCTCGCCTAAACAAGCTTCTTGGCATCACAAAAGTGAGGACTACTAATTCCTCATTCCTTCAGCTCCGGGCATGTGTGCGAATGGATGGCCGCAATGGCTGGTCGCTTTTACGGGGTAATTCCCTCGTATTACCAAAGCATATCGACCAAAACATAACTATGCACAACTATGATTCTTGACTATTCTTGCCCAGACTTAGGCCTCTCCAAAAGGTAAAATTTGTCTGTTTAAAGGTCGAATGCTCAGCGGCAGCAAACCTTAAACCCTTGGTATGAGAAATGGGTTGATGTTACCCAAAAGCTTGCAATGGTGCCACTGCTGGTTCCAAAAGGATCACCATGGTGACCATGAGCAGGTGGTTTACCAAAGGCTAGATGTGCCATGGGTCATAGCTGCCTTACGAATCCTTACCTTTGGTGTCTAAAATCCTGAAGGGATGTATGACGACGCCAACCCCAAGCAAAAGAATCGGTCTTTGGATCTTCCGGCCCTCGGCGAGCTGCGACCGCGCCTGAAAGAGGCGCCTCTTTGGAGCCAGGACGGGGCCTGTCGATGAGCTCGTCTGCTTGGTGCTTTGAATTCAGGACACCCTCACCCTCCCACCAATTCACGTGGAACCTGACGTAAAGGAGGGGTCATGGTTTGGACCATTTTCCTTTTAATTTAAAGGGACCCCCTGTCAGGTTCCAGGTTTGTTGGTGGGAGGGTAAATGGCAATTTAGATTGATGCTTTGGGGATTCGGATCACGGATTCTTGTAGGGTTTGTACTGATTCTTGTAAGGTTTGTAGGGGATTTTAACCCCCCCAACCTCTTCACCACCAAGTAGAGGAAAGCTGACAAGTGGAGTGCGTGCGAAATGAGTACACTCGCAGCCAAACACTAACATCCTAGAATCCCTGGCCGACCCTTTCTACACCCCACAGCATTTTTTGTCTGAAACCACTCCTGCTTTCAGAGGTCCAGTCATGGAAGCGACCCTGAAAGGGCCCGGAAGACGATTTCGGAAGGGTAAAATCATCCATCCCACATGTCCAGAACGTGGCAGGTGTGTGGATGGGCAATGACTCCACGTCCAGGTGCTTGCTGTTCGTTTAGCGTGTCGAGCCTGATCCCTTCTCGGCTTCCCTTTTGGGGAGAAATCACAAACAATATCTTGCTTCCCCAAAAACATGATCTTGAAGGAGCCTAACAAGCCCCCTGCCCAAAGGAGGTGAGCAGTGTTCCAAGAGAGGCTTGCGCACTTCCTTGCTCGTTGGGAGAGAAGCCCAGAAGATTCGGTTTGTTATCATCGTGGGAGGGGAGGGGGGGAGTGTCAAAAAACATCAAATCATCCTCAAAGGCCAAACGATGCCCAGGGGGTGATTCGGGCATTCGGAAACGGGAAGATATGATTCTTGGAAGGGGGCAGCCCAAACCAATCAATCATATTTGCTTGGGGGAATCTCCGTTTAGCCGTGCGTAACTCTCCAGTGTTGGTATCGCAGCGAGGGTTCCCCACTCTGAAGATGTTCACTCAGGATTGCTCGCGCCGTATATGTTTGAACCCTCGGTCCCATACCTTTCTTGCAATGAAAGCCACAAAAGCTCGTGAAGGAAGCCACTTGTGTTGCGCACCTGGAATCTCGGTCTCTGCCCTTTCGCGTGTTTCCGGCACTTTGGGAAGGCTCCCATGTCAGAGGGTCATGGTCAAGGGCCGAATCTCCCTGTACCGTCTCGCGGTTGAGTCCATGCCCCAGAAACTTTGTAAGTTTACAGCTTGACTCCATGAGTACGACTCAAACTCAAGCTGCACGAGAATAAACAGCAGCTTTGCTAACTCATGGGAAAGGTACTGAACACATGGCCATGGGTCAAAATCCGGTACCCCCAGTGAACATCCCAATCCCCAGTAAAATAGACTAACATGGGTGGTGCACCTACCCCAACATGGTACTATTGGTTTTAACCCGCAGCCACATAGCAAAGGGGAAAGCCGGCGGAATCCACAAATGCCACCTACAACCATCTTCTTTTCAAGGGGCACCCCTCCCCCCGCACAAAAACCATGAGAACCTAGACAAGTGTTCCCTTGGGTATGTGTTTGAATAGGGAACCCCCTGTTTCAAGATGCCCTGCGCAATGGTTGTCCTGATAGTTTCCCTATACACCCAGGAGTGCCACCAAACGTGATGCGAATTCCCACCAAAAGGGGAACGCCCAAGCAACCCGGGGTTCCGCTTGCTCTGGGGTGAACATTCGCCTGGAATGGCAGCTTCACGACACAAACAAGAGCCAGCGGTTCAAATCCAATCCAAATCACCAAGCCAAACCGCCAACTAAGAGTTACCCCCCAAAAGATCCTCACCCGCAAACTGCTAATTGCTCTAAACCTCAACTACCATTTCCTTACAGATCTCCTGGTAGCTCCCTGAGAAAAATGGCTTGTAGCGAGAGAGGCCACGCGGGGGCCCCCTTTTCTCCGGAAATAGCTTCAGAAGCACAACTTTGGATACCCCAGCTCCTCGGCTCCCTTCCAACCAGCGAGCAGCGAGTCAATCCAAACTCCGGACCAAGCCATGCCTGGCGCCAGCCCTTGGCACCACCTCAGCTTGCCGGAGCTCGGGCGAACCGAGTTCTTGCAAGCTGAAAAACCCGGGAGTCATGGCAAATGGCCTCAAATGGACAAGCCCCACTAGCCCTAAGAATCTTGTAGAGTATGTGCCCTGGATTGAATGTTCAGCCTATTTGCCCTCCCGACTAGCATAAAGAAAGCCCCCTGAAGGTCCACAGCTCGAGAGACTCCCGGTCAGGAGGCCTTCTCAAGAGAACTCTCTTGCAGAACCGTGACGTCAGGAGGCTTGTCATGCTCACTTAGTTTGGGGACGCATTACAACGAGTTGCCTTCACGCTACCTTGGCAACCAAGAAAAACGATAGTACGTGAACAAAAACGGCCCCCTCAAGATGTGTGCCCGTCCAAACCCATGAGGGAGGGAAATACTTAAAAGCTCGACCTGCTTGGTAAGTATGCAATAGAAATGGGAACAGGAGAAGGTGAACCAGGTAAACCAACAAGGACACGAAACGGCGATGGGTGAAACGGAAGGGAGATCAACCCTCAGGGTAAATCCATCGACTCAGGTCGCTCAAAAGCTTTTAATTGTTATTCGGTGCATGCAATTTCGCACTTTGAGGAAAGAAGCCCAATCTGCGCTTCCGACTTTCCCGACGCTGGTTGGCCTTAACCAAGCCTAGGTTGGCAAGAAAGGCACCCTCACCATGCAGTTGACCTGCCTTCCATGGGCCAAATGACTCACTTCACCAGTTCTTGTTTTCAAACAGTTTAGGCACCCGTGATTCCCAAACACTGACGTGTTCGCCACAAGAGCTTCAAATGTTCTTGGCCCGAGTTTTCTAAGTCCCGAGTTGCTTTGGCATTTCTGCCCTTAACATTGGAGAGCAAATCCACTTCGCACTCGGCACGTGGTTTATCAGGCATTCATGGGGCCTGGTGCAACGCCAGGTTCCAGCATGTAAATTATGGCTCGGCACACATCATCAAGTGCTTAGCTTTGCCACGCTGCATCAGATTGGATGTTTGTCCAAGCCCCTTTGAAAGGCTGGTGCCAAGACGCTTTTTTGGGTATCCGAGCAAAGCCGCAGCTTCCCAGTTAAACACGAGTCGGCTCAGACCCCAGGGCCAGGGGGTTTGAAGACCTAAACGTCCATTTTGTTTCCAGCCACCACCAAAGGAAGACTACTCAAACAAGCTCAAAAGTTTGAACCTTTAGCTTTCGACAAGCCTGCAAACAAAACAAAAGAAACAAACAACAAAGCATAACACGAACATGCCCAAGGATGAAACTCGATGCGGAAACACCGTGCCCCTGGAGGGATGTTGAGCCAACAAATATGTAAAACTCTACCCTCCCAATGCTAGGCGAGAATCCTCGTTTTCAGAGTTCAGAGCATGACATGGATTCCACACTAGTTCGTAAACCAATGCGGGGAAAGAATATGAGATAGGATCAGCCACTGGAAGCAGCATGAGTTCACCAGCAAAAACCAGGGACGTGTCACCTGACATTTGCGCAGTTGTCAGCCGCTCCACCGCTTGGACGTGGGAATGGCAAAACCATGTGACACCCAAGTTGCAAAAGAAAAACATGTGACGCCCAAGTTGCAAAAAGGGTCTCCCCCCCCCCAAAGGGAACGTTGAGAAACCCAAGTGCAACAAGGGATTCACCCCCGTCGCCGCTCGTTCTTGGCCGAGCCGCGGAGTTGCGGTCGTTCCCCTGCGGAGTTGCCGGGAAGTGGCAAGGTGCCCAGGACATTCTACAGGAATCTAGCCCAAACTCTGCTTTTCTCAGTTGCCCAAGGACCCAGAAATAAAGGTTAACCTTTGGGACCATGACTAAATATGGAGCAACATTGGAAAACCAAAGTAAAAGGTCGGCATTGAACAAGTGAGCTTTGATGCTGTGGCTAATTTCCTGAAACTTTTGTTTCTATGCATCTGCTTCATGTACTGCTTTCCATCAATCATGGGAAGTCGACCGGGGGCTTGCCACAAAGGAAAGTAGGCTTGTCAAACCGTGCCAAGTGTGGATTGAAGGCATGAAGACAGGGAAAACTCACTTGAAAGTGGCCAAGCCGGTGCTGAGCGGCCGATTGGCTCCAAGAAGGCTTGCCGTTTGGGGAAATGGAAGGTCTGCCTGTCACAGTAGTGGTCCCAAATGTCTACACGGTGTTGCCCATAAGTATTATGGGCTTATGGAGTTCCGTACGGCCAATGAATTCATCATGACCATAGGAGAAGTAAGTCGTCATTTGGCCCTCGTAAGGACGAAATCCTGCACCGGGTGGTAGGTGGGCGATTCCAGAATTAATAAGGTTCCATCATCTCTAAGTCTTATTGTAGGGCCCCAGGTGGCACAGTCTCGTCATGTTGTTTGTATGGCCTCCCTAAAGCTGCTTCTGGCAAAGGGCGTGCTTGTCTCGGCGCTGGAACCCGAGCACTAGAACATGTTAAATGATACTCCCAAGCATTTTTTGGGGGGGAGGGGATGAAGAGGCAAACGGAGAATTGCCAGTGTTAGAATTCTCCATGTCACCTTCTTGCCTTCTTTGGTGCAAGCGGTTCACCTTCATAGTAGTTAGTAGTGCCACTGCCTTGCTAACTGCCCTTTCCTCCCCTGGAGATTGGTTTGCTCATTATCTACCTAGCTTCTTAACTTACTAAGGTACCAAGTTACTAAAGTGCTAACTTGCTAACTTATCAACTTACTGACTTACTAACTTGCTATATAACTTGTAGATTTACTGACTTACTAACCCCCGTTTTCTCCAGGATACTATTGCCTGCTCCTTTCCTCGGTCCGGGATATTTTTGGCTGATCTTGCGGATTCCGAACTATTTGCTTTGATCCTGATTGTCTTTTGCTCAGGCCGAAAACTTCGGTAGTTTCCGCAAGATCAATCAAAGAGCTGCCAGATTCGCCCCATTTGCGCCATGCAATGCTTAGGTCAGATTCGCCCCATGTGCACCGCCATGAATGGTCAGGTCTGCCCTCAGATCCCCCGCGAAAAGTGACTAACTTTTAGTGGTTAAATGGAAACTACCACTAAACACTGAAAAGCTAAAAAGCTAAG
>CAUJNA010002190.1:574559-604559 GCA_963377175.1 Effrenium voratum | reverse complement strand
CGCCCATCCTCCTTTACCTCGCGTCGTAAAGGAACCAGCGGGCTTCCCCCCAACAAGCAACAGGGAAGTTTGGGGCAACCTCTCGTGTCTAAGAGAATTGTGAGGCTCCAGGTATCAGTAGGCAACCAGGGTGTTTACATAGATGACAGCAACATGTGAGCTGTTTAGCTGCTCATAACTTCAATGCTTTGTGCTATCCGAAGCCCTGAGGAATACTGCTTGGCTTCTCAAGAGGAAACCAACAGGGGATTGGGGTCATCAGGCTCAGCTTGTTTGTTGAGATTGTCTTGTTTCTGGCTGTTCTTAGGGACATCCCCTGATTAATATGGGGTCAACATGAGCTTGAGGGTCCAAGCAGTTGCCGGCCATCCATGGAAGTACTCAAGAGCTTTCATCAACAATAATGGTTCCCCGCCGGAGCGAGCCGAGCGCAAAAGGCGCCGAAGGCTCACTTCGGCGAGCCTTCCGCGATTTTCATCTCAGCTCAGCGCTGACGTGCAGAACCCCGTCCCTGACCATCCTCCCCCAATCCTCCGGCAGCTCCTGAAGTTCGGGAAGCTCCACAAGCAAAGGTGCCTTAAACAAAGCCTTCGTGCCTGAGACCCAGCCCGAGAAACGCGAAAAGCACGAGCAAAGCATTGGAGTTACTTGGATTCCTACAAGATTTCCTCTAGCTTTCGTTGATTCCTGATTGTTAAATCAGATCCTGTTGGTTGCTTGCTTGATTCGGTTTTGCTACAAGGGTTGGGTGCTAAAAGGGGTGATAGGAGTAAAGCGAGGTTTAAACCCACTCCAAGAAGGACATGAGGCAGCTTGTGTCAAAGGGTTAACTTACAGGATTAAACAAGCTGCTTTCCTGTACAATTTCCTATAACACAACCCAGTAATGGTGCAGAGTTGTTCTGAAAGAGTAAACATTGGGCTTGTGTTCAAGGGACCAACGAGAAAGTCATTCCAATTTGCCATGGGGGGTCGGTCACGAGACTCGGGCTAATATGCACTCCCTGCTGGCCTGTTCAAAGTGGAGTGTTGGCCAATCCTAACCCAAAATAAGGATTCAGGATTGCCTTTGAACTGCCCCGCCTGGTTTGGCAGGATTTGAAGGCCACACTAACATCGTCTCTCTTTTTTTTTGGGGGGGGTCCGATTCCTTGCTTCAGGGCGGTGGTTCGCCTGATACCCTGCGTTCTCTTCCAAAACCATGTTTCCTTGGAGCAGCTTCTTGGAAAATCCCCGCATGGAGCCCAAGCACGAACTTCTACACGCGCCTCGAGAAAATGATCATCCAAGTGACGAGCTTAGTCGTAGATTGCCTTACTCTGTTTCTGACCTCCACGGAGAAATGGGAAGGGGGTCCCCAATTCCATTGGTCTAGAAAAGGTGGGAAATGGCACCATACATCGAATTCCAGAGGTCACCCCCCCTCCCCCTCAGATCCCCCGCTCAAAGTGACTAACTTTTAGTGGGTTGGATGGAAACTACCACTAAACACCGAAAAACCTAAAAAAAGCTCAGGAACCGGATGGCAGCCACCAAGATCAGGGGCCGGGGATTTTCTCACCTTCTTAAAGTTCAGCAGTGTGGCAACTGAAGCTCAAGCCATCCATCGCCGAGGCGCACACTTCTCTGAGGCGCAGCTTGAGGCGCCGAAGGGGCCCAGAGTGAACTTACCAACGCCTGAAAGAGAAACGCCTCGCTCGGATATAAACCCTCTTGACCAGGACTGAAGGCCTGAAGGCCTTGGGTTTTACGGGCCCAACCATCTGATATGTGGCTCAAAATTAAACGGGCGGGGCAAACCGCTGGTTAAGGGGTCCCCATGTTTCCACTTTCCAGGGCACCATTTTGGTACCGGATTTTTGAGCCACAGCCATATAAACCCTCTGAACCCAAAAGGCGTGAAGGCATTGGGTTTTGGGGGCCCAACCATCTGAGCATCATTTCGGGGGAGAAACACCTGCGGATGGACAAACGTCCACCTGCAGTTCGTAAGAGTCATGTACCAACCAGTATTGGGCTTCCATCACAAGTGCGAGTTGGAGTTTGAGCCATCCTCTACCCAAACGCTCCTGGTTTTGGCTTCCAATTGGAAGACCCAACCCAAAACTATGGACGCCCCTTGAAAAGGATTAAGTTGATTGTTTTTTTTGGATCGGTAAGTCGCCCGTCCATGTCCCTCCAGAACGGATCATCTGCAAGTATTTCACACCTCATGACACCCTCCATGCAGCCGAAGGGCCAGGAAAAACATATGAAAGCCGTTCATCGTGGAAGCCCAAGCCCTCCCAACTCCCAACCCCCCCTTCTTAAACCTCTGTTTTTTTGATACAAAGTCTCAAGGATCGTCAGAAACCAGGTGCGAGGGGGCGGGGAGGGGGTTGCATCCTCTTCATTCAACGCTTCCCAGGAGGCATGGCTTGACTTATCTTCCAACAGCCCGGCCTACAATGGCCCCAAATGAAAAGATGAACTATACTCGGCTTCTGTTGACCCCCCCGCGAAAAGTTTAACTTTTTGTGGGTTTAGTGGAAACCCCCTTGATTTCAACCAAAATCTTAAAGTCTAAAGACCCTTTTCCATAGCCTAAACCCAGGGAGGCTCCTCGTCCGGGCAAAGCCAGCGACAAACCAGCGACCCTTGTAGAAACAGAAGCAAACCTTTTGGGATTCACGTAGACTTTGAAAGGCCAACCCAGCGAACAGAAAGGACGTTAGAAGGCGTGACCCCTAGTTTGCGTTCAACTGTTTGTGGTTGGAGCCCAGCCAAATGACAAAAAGGGTGCGGAAACAGGAAGCAAACAGGTGACAAAAATCACAGACCAACACGTATGACAAAAGTGAAGTCGTAAAGCAAAAACAGGAAGAACTCACTTTCAGAGTGGATTGGCCAAACAAAGTCCAGACTCGCTCCTTACCACTAAACATGACCTCCCCGCAAGCTTACCACAATCTTCCCACACAGTTTGAAGTCCTGAAGCAAACAATCCAAAGAAAACAAAGACGTAACATCTGAATATGACAAACCAGCGGGGCAACATGGTCACTCGACTACTTCAGCAGAAGCAACGGGTCGAATGGATCACTTTGGCCCAAGACGCAGAAGTAGAAGCGCACTCGCTCGCTTGGCTCGCTGGTCGAGCTCCCGAATTTCCTGGGGCCGGCGGCCACCACGTGAAGCTGGTGAAGCTGGTTGGATGTTACCCCGGAAGCTCGCTCTATAAACCAAACCAAACATAGGCGGACCGGACCCATCAGCCGCGGACCTCCAGAAACCCCCGATCTCCGCAAGCCCAAGGAAACCAAATCTCACATGCGGGTGCCGCTTGCAGTTTGGAGGGCTCGAAATGGGAGGCCCCACTTTTTGGATGGACGCGCTGGTGATCAACTCGGGAAACCTCCGGGGTCGCAGTACAAGATCAGCCTGCCGCTTCTGTGGCGTGCGACCTGCATGTACATGGGCCATATGTTGCCGAAAGTGCGTTGAACGTGTTTACACCAGGGGTACCAACTGAAGATGGGGAGCACCAGGCACGTACAAAGGCGTGTAGATATTTTGCTGTTTTTCTCTTGAAGAAGGCAAAGCAGACACAATTGTCCAACTCCTGGCGGGTGTGTTGGGGGACTGGCCAAGATAAAGTAGGTAAAGTAGATAAAGTAAGCAAGCTCCACCACAAACATGACATGGCAAGCTCTCTTCTTTGAGGGAGGCTTTGAGGTGAAAAAAAGACAGAACCGCATCATATACCGCATCCCGATTCGCTCCTCCCACATCCCTGCTAATAGATTACTCTGACCAAGTCAAATAGGCCCGCTTGCCCAGCGGAACCTCGTTGGTTCCCTTGTTTTCTGGTTGAGGCTCCCTTTTACATGAGCACGCGGTCCCAGATTTGCTGTTCAAATACCAGGGCATTCAAAGCTTTCCAGCAACCACAGAATGACAAACAGCAAAGACAAGTTCAACAGTTTGAAGGCTTGGTCTTGGACAAGTGGCCATGGGTCAAAATCCCGTACCCCCAGTGAACATCCCAATCCCCCCTAAAATAGGTTCTGAAATGGGTGGTGCACCTACCCCAAAATGGTACCATTGGTTTTGACCCACAGCCAAGTGAGTGCGCAACCACAAGCACCTGAGCATCCTGAGGCAAGCTGCAGCTGCAGGGATCCGAACTGGCTCGAAACCTCCCCGCGCCGGTGCTTGCCGCGCGAGGAGAGCCGTGCCCAGTGCTGCCCTGGCTCGAAGATGAAGCGGACCTCCAAATGGCCTCCCCGGGCTGGGCGCAAGCAACTGGGTCCTCCAGTAGAGAGGTTCGAATAAGGGTACCAACCTTTTTGTGTAGTCTATTTTAGTCGGGAACCCTCCCCGGGGGGACCTAGACAAAGGTCAAATAAACACAGGTCAAATACTGTGGATGGTTGCGAATCCGAGACCGCGCCACCTAAGAAACCATGGGAAAACCATGGTTTCCTGGTACTTACAGGCGAATCATCATTTCAAAGTTTCTTAAGTGGCCACAATGGTGCAGGACAGTATCCCAAATCCTTAGCAGGCAAAAGGCTTCTTTCAGGGAAAGAGGTCAAAGGGCCAAAACGTCAAGGGCAAATAGCGAAGTAAAGAAGCAAACAAGAGTAGATAGGCACCCTATCTCCCACTAGCATCAGGTCCCCAGGAGGGAAATTGGATTGCAGAAACCTTCAGTCAGGGTCCAGCGGGCAGGGTTCAAGGTGAAGTCAAACAGCAACCAACTGGCTGCTGAGCCTCAATTCCCTGCAAAACATCTATCTTTTTAACAAGGCTGGCTGGGATCCAACTGAAACAGCAAGACTTACAGTAAGCTGTTTCTGCCATTGCCCTCCCATAGATTCCCAGAAAGATTAAAGCCTTCCAAAAGGGGTCCTCACATTTCCCTGGGGTGGTGTAACCAGCCCAGGCGAGCGACTATGGGTACGGATGCGCACAACCAGGCCATCACGTGGTGGCTTCGCCTGTTAACTACTACGGGCGCTTGGCTAGATACCTACTGTGGGCGCTTGGCTGGATTCACTGGGGTTGGCCGTTTCCTGAGGCGGAGTCTGCAAGAAATAAATCTGAGATTCTGGAAGCGGCTGGATGTTTCCCGTTTCACTTGATTGAAATCACACAGACCCCTTCCCTTGGAAAGAACATTTTGGATTAACCCGCTTAGAAGGTAACCCACCAAACCAAAAGGGATTACAGCAAAAGCAACACTTGTGATACCCAAGGTGCACCATCCTTATGGCTGCGTTGCCATTTTAAAGGCCTTTGCATGAACTGGGGTCTCCACAGGAACTTATTTCAAAATTGCTTGACATAATGATCAGAATCTGGAATCTGAACATCTGCTTTTGCACCCTGGGATTGGGCAAGGGCGTTCGAGAAAGTTGTTGTGTCAGTTCGAGCATTACCTTTTCACCAGACCACGATCTGCAGCGTGGAATTCACTAAGCTGGGTCTACCCACCTTTTCTATGAGTGTCAATGGCAAAGCTTCGCAGCCGCTTCACTTCAGTGGAGACAAACGGGTGGAATCCACTGAGCAGCTGGGAATAGGGGAGAACAAAATAATTGAACATCAACGGCAGGGTTTATTCAATGATTGTTACAGACGAGCCCAGCAGACAAAAACGAACACACAGCCGTCACTGAGAATATGGAAGAAGGGAAACCCGCCAACGCTCGGCGGCGCCTAGCTGCATACTTGGGGACACCAGTGGGAACCCGCAGCTGGCGCGGAACTTGGACTGAGGGCTCACCACCCGCCAATGTGCGCGCTCATGCTCGGGCCTAACAGGGTCATGCTGAAACAAACTGCCCGACAAAGGCCTGTGAGGTTTTCTTCTTCCAAGCCCCGGCTGCAAAACAGAACCAGTTTTGTTTTGGGGTTGACCACAGGATGCTCAGCCAAAAGGCTTGAAAGTACCAGCTGATTCGCTGCAGCCCAAGAAGCAAAGGCCACTTGGGTTGCTCTTCTCTCCGAGCAAAATGTCGAATATTTTGTAGATTTGATGGAAAAGCGACTTCTTTCCAACACAGGCCAAGGGGCCAGAGTCACACCAAAGACCAGCCACGAAATGGGGGCTGGTGCTGTTTGAGTTGGCTTACAACCCGCCTTTTGGAAGGCAATCCTCCAACTCGATCGATTCCTCACGCGTGCTATGTCTGGTATCTCGGGCTTTTCTGAGGAACTTCTGATGACCCTGCCTTCCCGCAGGTCGATTCACCCTGTGCAGTTAGGCTGAGCTGCTTTCAACTGGGAGGCATGGGGGACGCAATTGAACATTCAGCAACAAAAACCTGGAGGCACACCAAGTTTTGTCCACCGACAGGATCAAACCCGGGAAAAACCAGGGAAAGCAAATTCCTGGAAAGTTTCCACTACTGTCTCCAAAGGCAAAGCGTTTATCATGAAAGCATAGCCACCCTCTACGTCCCATCTTCCTTTGAGGGTATTGCTTTGCAGTGGTGAGTGCTATCTAAGAACTCTACGAAGCAGAGTCCTTTCACAATTGTAGGTGTCATGTCACGACTAGCACAGCGCGTGGTTTTGTTGGTCTCCAGCAAAACGACGCAGCCCCGTTTCTAATCACACCACCGGTCACCAGGATGTTGGCCAAAACAACTTGTTTATTCGTTTGAGGCTTAAACATACATTAAACATGCCTATGAACAAGGCAAGGGTTGAGAAGTGCCTACCCGAGGGCCAGAGAGTAATAGGCTGACCATTTGGAGAAGCGGATTTTGTTCATCCACGGTGGGAGCGCAATATATACCTCTATATATATATATATGTGTGTGTTGGGTGCTTCAGGTTGGTTTACAGGATGCTTCTAGCGTTCTAACCCAGCGGCCGCAAAGAAAATACCAACTCCCTTTCACGAACGCCTTCGCGGAGCTTTCCTCTCACGCAAGGCTTTGATGAGGCTGTCGCTGTCGCTTTCACGTTGCTTTTGCAGATTGAGAAAGTGAAATGGGCTTCAAGTGTGTATTGGCTTTCGCGGACACAAGACAACTAATTACAATTTCGTAAGCGAACATGCCGCTTTCGCGCACCGTTCGCGCGCAAATGATAAACCCCTTTCGCGAACCCTTTCAGGCCTAGGAAGCAGCAATATTCACGACAGGGGGTTGTAGAACGTTGCTCACATGTTAACCCCTGATCTTGCCCACAACAAAACCACTTTTGCCAACTTTTGGGAACACATATTTTCTTGGTGTCCGGTGTTATGGACTTTCTGGTTTCGGGCTGCCTCCTTCCGGAACCCTTCCTTCCGCCGTTTCGCTTCGGCCTGGGCTTCAGCAAGTCCGCCAGCGCCAGGTGCTTCGGGCCGATGGCGCTGGGCGAGGTGGCGGTGGAGGCCGTGGACGGTGTCGGCGTCGCAGGCGCCTCGTGGCCCCGCAGCCTGCGGCGACGTTTTCGGCGCCCAAAAGGATTTCAGCGGCTGCACCATGACGCAACATGGCGTGACACAAAAACCTAGAGCCTCATCAGATACTTTTTGACCTTTAGGCAGTTGTCACTGTTTTGGCGGGTTCGTGATATTTCCCCGATTCGAGGCATTCGAGCGGAACTCCTGACAAAGTACTGAGTGTCTAGGCCCTTCTTAACATATGTACTTAGGAGGTGATGGAGCACGTTGCTTGGGAAAACGCCACACACACCCATGCACCGGAACAGGGGTAAAGACACCTGTTTCGCATGGCTGCTCTTAAATTTAGCGCAGGCCCTTCAAACTACCTTGAATTCCAATTGCCTTGGTCGCAAAGCTTGGCCACACAGTAACTGGGGCCTGCTGTCCAGAAACTTGCTCAACCGCTAAAAATCGCCGAACACAACAGCTTCAGAGGCCCAGGGTCATCACAAAGTGACAATCCCACAATCATTGGATGTCGAGCTAGTGTGCAGCATTTGTGGCGCGACAAACGCAAATGGATGGCGCAGAATAGGGCGATTCATGACGCAAATTTGTGCAGGCGCTACGCGTGTCTAAGGCAAATTGGCACCACTGCGCCCAATGCAAAAATCCGTGATCAAGAACGAAATAAATTTTGCACGCATGCAGTGTCTACTGCATATGACGTGCGTCCAGGCCAAGGGGTAAAGCCACCCAATGCCTGAGCAGCGCAAGCGCCCCACAACTGATACCTGCCTGTTGAAGACATGCAGCTTTGTTTCCACAACATACTTGCCACACCAGTTGCAATGCCTGCATGGACTGTGACCAAGTCACCGGCATTGTGAGTTGCAGTCTCTTCGAGACACAGTTTGTGGGACTGCAAATCCCACACTTCGACCGCTTGGAACCCCGTGCTTGGGTACTAAGCGCCACCTCATGGGGTGGAAGACAAGAAGAAGAAACTTGGGCAACCTGTCCTGTTCGGACAATGACGTTTGCTTTGCAGCAAAACCGCACGGAAATCGCCGCAAAAAGCGAGCGCAAATTGCCGCAACCCGAGCGCAAGACACCGCAACCGAGCGCACATGCCATTTTCAGGCACGAATGTTTTCTCTGGCGAAACAGCTGTGGAGCGATGTTGCAGAGATTGGCCTCGTTGGCTGTTGCGCAATCACCCAATCCTGAACGAGTCGTTTCCGGGCGAGAGGCTGAAATTTGCATGCCGCGCGCCCAACAAAGGCCACTGAACATGAGATGGAAAGAAGACAATTGGCCCGGGTGCAGCCTGCAATCTCCCTCCTGCTTTGCAATGCGCAACGCAGCTCAAACTATCAAGCTAGTTTTCCTGTGTCGCTGACCAATTCTGACCGAGCAAATTTTCCAGAAATGAGCGAAAATCTGGGATATGTAACACAAATTCGGAAGGGGCAGAAATAAGCATGACAATGCAAGATCCAGGAATTTGTTGGAACTAGCTCAGATATGTGCCTCTCCCAGTGTGATCCTAGCGGTTTTGCCCCCACCAAAGGACAAACGATTGGGCTCATCCCCTTGTGAGGCGCTACAATGAAGGGTTGGGCCGCCTACGGAAAAGGGATTTGGTTGCTTAGCCTCTGCTTGAGCTTATGCATCAGCTGCTGGGTTTGCACATATGGCTCGGCTGCCTCGTCAACAGCATTGCCGTGGAAGGACGTCCAAGGTTCAAAGTCTGATCTTGGGCGCTTACGAAGCCTTGTGGAGGCCGTGCTGTGCTCCCATCCAATGCAAGTGGAACCTGCTACCAAATCGAACGTGACATGGGCAAAGCCTCACTTGCCAGAGTGTCTAAGCTGGAAATGTTCGTTATGATAATTTGATCATTGGTCCTGACCAGCAAAAGTGTATCTAAGCAAACTACTACAACTTCCTCCAATAAGTCCCCAAGCAAAGGACCTTCCGCAAAGAGCTTGTTTTGAGCCGTTTCCGCCAACAAAGGGGACCAAACCAGTCTCAAGGAACCCCTCTCCTCACTTCCTGAGAGCCGCCCTCAGCTGAAAGTCCCTCTTACACTTCAGGCCCGTTGGTCAGGCTTGGAGGGCCGTCCGAAAGCCATACAACTCACGGTACCACTATCCCCCCCCAACCTCACCGGATCTGCTTTACTCCTTGCCAGGGTCTGGGGGGTAGTGTGCTCGAGGGGATCCGTAGAAAAAGGCCGAAGAAAAGACAAACCTGGTTCCATGTTGGTGGGCTGCACACACCAAAAAAAAAAAAAAAAAGATGGCTGTGGCTCAAAAAACCGGTACCAAAATGATTCCTGGTAAGTGGAACCATGGACCAAAACCTGCGTAACCCCTCTTGTTTAATTTTGAGCCACACCCATATGCATCTATGGATTCGGATGCATATCACTGTTTCAACGTTGCAACCAGCCCCTGGTCCCTTCCGAAGGCAGCTCTCATTGCCCCATGGCCTGCCTGAGCTCGTGCAAAATAGACAGCAACAACTCAGGGTCGTGACCCGCCAGCGCCGACGCAACCTGATGCCATCCGGACATACTGTGGATGGACGAAATCCGCCACCACCTAAGAAACCCTGGAATGATGACTCCCCTGTAAATACCAACGAACAATGGTTTCCCATGGTTCAAAATGATGCAGGAATTTGTCCATCCACAGTATCCAATGGATGAGGTATCCAGACATCGGTCAGTGCCAACTTTTTTAAAAGGCAAAGGCCCTTCTCTGTGAAATGGCCATGGGAAAGCCACAATTTACCCTGAAACGGGTCAAGCACACCTTATGTATAAGGAGCACCCGTACCCGGTTGGTAAGAATATGTACCTCGTGGCTGTCACACGGCCTTGTTTGGTTACCTATGGCGAAGCTAGCTCCCACTCGGATATGTTTCTCCAGCTCTTCGCATGTCCGCAATGCTTACAATCATTCAGTTCTCCCTATGCGTAAAAGATTCCAATACATTGACAAAGGAAAGCCGAACAGGGAAGTCCTCAAAGGGGCATTTCTCGAAAGCCCCCCCTCACCCTCGCTCCCCCCCAAAAAGCCCTCATATACTACCCTTTTCAAGTTGTTTGTGTTGCCATTCCTCATGCAAGCAAACATCCCAACACTTGTTTGCATCTGTCCAACTGGGGCCTCTTGCTTGTCGGGGACAGAAGTATCTTCCCATCACTAAGCCAGTAGGCTTGCTTCTGGTAAAGTCGAAAGGCAACAGCTTGTGTGTCAGGGATACTCTTATCACGAAAACAGCGAGAATTCATGAAGTGAGGTTCCTGCCCTACCTCACAGAGGGAAAGCCAACGCAAACACTGACTAGGGAGGAAACTAAAGGCCCCTCCCCACCCAAAAGGTTTCCAACAAACCTTCTCGGGGGGTTCTGATCGAAGGGGATTCCCCCGCGAACCATTTTGGCCGACGTTGCAAATAATACACGGGCGACCGTGTGAACTGGCACAACATGGCAATGACAAAGGTCCGACTTCTTCGTTGCCTGCTTTGGTTGCTCTCATTGGCATTTGTTTGGGATTCGCACGCTCGGCTCAGGCTCAAAACACCTGGGGACACGTCTAGCCCACGTAGTGTCAAAGCAAATCAGTCTTGTAGCTTGAAAGCCAGTAGTCCTCCAGCTATTTTTCAGGTAGGATTCTGACAGTAAGGAGGATTATTACACCTACCATGAACCAATACATGTCGTATAAGCTCACAGGGCAAGGGTTTATGGGGGGTACGATTGGTTCCTCAACTATTGCCACAGCAATCATGGACCCGTCGGGGACCTCCACAAGGGATCCCTTGCTCCTTACTTGCAAAAATGTGGCGACCCACCGCACCCCAAACCTTTTTCACAAACACTTTACTCGCCCGAGGGACCCACAAGTAAGATGTTTGTATTGGCGAACCTTGACCCAAACGCACCATAACAAGCAAACTGATAATGTCCACAATGTCAAGTCACTGTGCGCAAGTAAAATCAACCTCCGTTTGGTTCGGTTTGCGTTCACACAGCAACCTCACTTGACTAGCCAGAATGAGCAATCTTGGTTGGATCATGTTGGATCTTAACCCAAATGATGGAACACAACAACCTGTGGATGGAGAACTTGGAAGCCGAGTTCGCAAAGCTATTCATCTCCCTGCGAAGTGGCGTGCCAAAGGCCCCAAAGGACCGACTTGGATCCTGTAAGGATGGCCTGGGGGCCACAATATTTGTTGGGGGGAAGTGGTGAACTTGGGCATCTGAAAGAGAGGTAATTACCCCCCGAAATGACGGTTTCCTTTTGGGCTTCCCTTGAAACCAGCCTTTCCAAACCTATCCTTATGCGAACACACGCCCGCGCAGGCAGGCACACGCACACACACAATGGTAACCATCTCTACTCTTGGCATGGCAGCCAAAAAACTTAAAGTTTTTTGCAGACCCCCCCCCAGTAAACATGAACAGAACCAAAAAAACAAAAAAAAAAACAAAAAAACGAAAAACAGACTAAAAAACAGAAAAACTAAAAAACGGAAAAACTAAAAAACGGAAAAACCAAAAAACCGGAAACAAAAAAAAAACGCCAAGAACAGTGAAGGTTTAGCCCTTCCCGGGGGTTCCCCACGCACTCCTCCCATCTTCTGCGCAGCGGCCGACATGGCCCAGGCTCGAGGGTCCCGAACTCGCTCGCACAAAGCGCTGCGGGCCGAGATGCATCCAACGAATCCCCCAGCCCAAGGCCAATCACTCAGATGCCCAGTGGATTTTTCCATGGGAAAAAAGACATCGGGCTTGTTTGTCCCTCTTTTTTTTTGGGGGGGGGGCTGGTTGGCTGGAAAGAGGGGAACCCTTCCCAAAAGGTACAGGGAAAAATGGTACGACTGGGCAACTGGGATCATTCTGTACACTCGGGGTGCCGCTGAAAGAAACAAGAGAACGGCTTTCACATGTGCCTTTCTGTTTTGTTGCGGGGTATGCGATGATGACCAGGGAGCAGTGGCTTCCATGCCATCTTGCAATTCAAGTAGGGTGAAAGAGAGATCGGGCAAAGAGCACCCAATTCAAATAGGGTCAAAAAAACAAACAGAAACAAAAAAAAGCACCCGTGTAAGACGGGCAAAAGTATTGGGGAGGATATGAC
Source organism: Effrenium voratum (assembly GCA_963377175.1). Classification (NCBI taxonomy): domain Eukaryota; class Dinophyceae; order Suessiales; family Symbiodiniaceae; genus Effrenium; species Effrenium voratum. The sequence goes on along the minus strand of CAUJNA010002190.1, from coordinate 592,032 downwards.
ATCGACTTTCACCGAGCCGTAGATGGCAAAACCGCCCATCAAAGTCTATGCTCCCGGGTCCGGAGGTCCGGAGGGCCAAGACCCAGCCTCAAGCCGCACCCCGCGAAACATCCCAAAGCTCGACTCATTTCGGCTTTGGTGGTGGCCAGTGAGTGTCCAACACATAAAAAAGAGCAGGGAAAGGGCTTTTGCTCCAAGTATATAGTTGATTTTGCTTTATTTCCAAGTATGTTTACATGCCTGTGTGTGTGTGTGGTCTAAAGGGTGCCTTTTTGTTGCTAGTTCATTCCTTTAGGGAACCCCGGGGAAATCTGGGCAAGATGTGGGCAAGCAGACTTGGCCCAAGCAAATCACCAAAACGTTAAATCCCCAACCCCTAACTGATACTCAGCGGGTTCCCTGGTGATGTACACGTTCCATTCAGGGAACCCCGGCAAGATGTTTAAACATGGGACTCCCTTGCGATGCTCAGCGGGGTTGCACTAACTCCAAATTCCCGTACCCCCAGTGAACATCCCAATCCCCACTAAAATAGGTTCTAAAATGGGTGGTGCGCCTACCCCAAAATGGTACCATTGGTTTTGACCCACAGCCAAATGACTAACCAGCAAACGACGTGCGCAAACCCCATTTGCAAGACTTTCCGTTTCGAAGGTTCTGCGCACCATGCGCGACGTTGGGCATGAATCATTCTGAATCATGGACCCGGGTCTTTTGGGGCTCACGGGATAAGCCCAGACAAGTTGAGGATACGCGCTCAAGGCCTTTTGGGGGTAATGCAGCTGTGCACTCACCTGCTCTAGAGCCACCTCAGGCTGAACGGAACAGAGCATGTCTAGGAGGCAAATAAGGCAGGAAGAAGTCCAAGCTTTCGGGCGTGTATGTTTCCAAACAGGTCTCGAAGGGGCAACCCTGATATTTTACAGAATCTAGCCAACTTTGCCAGGTGCCAGTACTTGGTGTGCAGTGCAAATCTAGAAAACACGTACATTTGCAGTTTGGAAACGCTATCTATACAGGTAAGTAATCAGTCAAGGTTTTCTCAAGCAGGATCACCCTTCTTGCCCAAACCAATTTTCGACTGAGACGTTTGCCATCACTGTCTTGGCCTAGGCTGCTGAGCCTGTGCACAGAAAGGGACCTCTCAACACGGGGGAAGGAGCGAACATTTGACAACGAAAAGTCTGTGTTTTGCTACCCCTTTGGATGGGTCCCTTGCCCGGTGGCTGGTGGAAAAGGGAGACCCTTCTAGGGAACCTGAAGAAACAAAGGAAGCAGGCACGCCCCGTGCTTCCTGCTGCACCAGCCGTCGCTTCTCCACTTCCTGGCGATGGTTCACTCCAATGAACAAGATTCATAGAGGGAAAATCCGGTTGCCTGGATCCACCACCACGGCTTCCACCACCCCCACATCACGTCACTACCCCCAAATGAATCAGGAACATACCCGTTGGTAGCGGAAGTCATTGTGTTCCGGTGCACTAAGTAGCCTCCAAGTGCCCAGGAAACAAAGAGGCAACGCCCAGCCCACCGCTCCCGAGCCCTCTATGGTGCCCAGTTTCCTGCTGTGAGGCTTTAAGAGGCTTACAAAGAGGCCGCCTGTCTGGGGGGGGGGGGGCGGGGACCGAACCAAGAAACCCTTCAACTAGATTATTTGCATTGAACCCAAACGTTTGCTAAATTTGCCAACCGCGCAGGTAGAACGGTTTTCAAGCGGCCACACACGGAATCACCCTGAAAAGGTGCCAAATGCTGGGTTTCACCTGAGTAGATTGTTCAGAAAAAGTCCAGATCACTGAATAGGTAGTCAATAAACAAAACTGGAGCGCGAGAAAATGGAGATCTCCAGGCACCTCTGCCGATTCCATCAGGGCAGCTCTGAACAATCCCCTTGGCTCATCTAAACGTCACCCTTTTCTGCCAGTTGAAGAGGAGTCTTGCTTTAGCGACTTGGTGCTTATCCCTCCTCCCGAAAAACAAATAACATATTACCAAGAACCGTTCAGCACCTCTGAGGACATGCTTCGGAAACCAGAAGATTCCTTCAGAAGGAATCTGGAAGAAACCGGGGGGCGTTCCAGGGGGTGGAAACCAGCTCCTGGGGAAATTTGCCAACCAAAGGAAACCGCTTGCGAAACCTTCCTTAGGTCCGCAACAACAACAAAACACGACCCAAATCCCTTTGGCTTCCCTTTGGGTAGACTAAACATATGGTTGCTGCAGAAATCAGCCAGTCGATTCTGCTCCAAAGTGTTGATCATCTTTCCACGACTCACCGGGGCTAGTGCTTTCCAATGCATCCCCAAACACCTGCCCTTAGCCGACCTAAGCTGCCAAACCGGCCAGCAAGTGAAAGTTTGCGAAGTGAACAGGCAAATAAATGAAAGCAAAGATGGGGAAGCCGGTCTAGCTACAAAACGGCACGTGGTTCTCTAATGATCAGGGCCAGAATTGGTGTTTAAGCGCCTCCGCAACCGGATTCTAATTAAATCAAGCCCTTTTAGCTCCGCGGGGTTCCCCCAAACTATTTGAAAAACCCTTCAAATCTCAGAAGCCCAGTGGGAAAAAAGGGCACCCTCTTCTTTTTGGGGGTCAGCGTTTTTTTGGGTCGCATTCCGGCCTGCTCCGTGACCTCAGACCATTGCTTTGCAAGGACCCGCGACAGCTTCCCTGCAGAATCCGTGGCGAGGGAACACCGGGATGCCTTGGACTCAAGCGAGCTCTTTGCCACTAAAATTGTCTTTCCCAGGGCGAAACCAGGAACTTTCGAGAGTGAGATGATGGCCAAGCTGGCGAAGTGGTCCAAGCTCAGCCTTCCCCCCCTTGCAAGCCCTTTTCAAATTCTTGCAACCAGGGTTACTAGCCAATTGACGGTTCCTCCATGACCATTTTAGTAAGATGGTTGCGACCAAAGCAACAAGTAGTGTTTCAGATTCGACCCTTTCGCAAGCTTCCTTCCTTGTCTCAAAGCGGCGATTCATTGGCACCAACCCAAGCTGGCCTGAAGGGGAAACATAGGTATGTAGCTTCACCACTATATCGGCGCGTCTTTTAGCGGCCCCTCAAAATGGTGATGTTCCCTTTTGGGCTTCCTCGTAAAACCAAAAGAAGTAGCCTCAAAAACGGACACACCCATGTAGCCACTATAAAAGGGGGTATAAGCAGGAAAAGCAAGTAGTCATGGGCATGACCATTGCAAACCAACAGGGAGAAAAGCACAACTAAAAGTGGAGTAAAACAAGTGGAAATCACTTCTATTAAGCCCAGTGGTCAAGAGCATAATGGCTCCCTTTGCGGCTGGATGATGTTAAAGGAAAACCTGCCAACTCACAAGATAAAGGGGTCCACTGGACAACTGGGAACAAATTGACATCGCTATGGTTGGGGTCCACCGGACAACTGGGAACAAATTGACATCGCTATGGTTGCGCGTAGGGCTATTCCCAACTTGCCATGAGAGCCAGCAAGGCGTTTTTGCTGGGAACCGGGTGGCTACAAGTCCCGTTACTCTCTTTCCAAGAACCTTGGAAGCCGACGAAAAGGAGTTTGGAAGAGGCCTCCTGCCATTGGACAGAACGTAGAATCTTCTCGGGGTGCTGATCGAAGAGTTTCCGGGTCCGTTGTTGCATCTCCTGAACCCGGGGAGCCCATCTCAAACTGCCAAAGGGGCCCTTAAGACATCCCGTGAAGCAGCATGGCAAGTGTTTGCTGGTTTTCGGATTGGCGGTTTGGGAGTTAAACAACCCCCGGCCCTTGGTTGAAACCAAGGAGGAAACACCCACTAAACTCCGAATCACCGAAACCACGGACAAAGAAAACTAATATCAAACAAGCGCTACCAATGCCAGCATTCACAGCCTCAATGAATACCATACTTTGCTTTTCAAACTTCTACCCCAGAACTGTAGGGCCTTTAGCCTCGAAATGCTGACCTCTGCAAGGGGCTTTGCAGAATGGGTCAGCCAATGCATGGATCTATCCTGGTTGAGCCACAAGGCCATGGGCCAAGGTCGGTGCACATAGCCTGGAGCGGCTGAAACACCTGACTGCACCTGATCTCGCGATGGTTCTCAGCTCTCGCCCTCGAGTTGCCTCAGGCGTCTCCCTCAGAAGTTGATGGCAGAAGTATTGTGGGTACAGGGGATGACCAAACAAAAGTGGCATAGAACGTAAAGGATGAGGATGGCCTCGGAACAGCCCAAGCCTCGAAATCAACCTTCCAGCATCAGCATGCAGCCCACTTTGGCACAAGCCCTTTGCCACGTGTTTTCGTCTTGGCCAAAGGCTGCCGCTGAAAATCAAGATTTCACAGCTGGGTGCAAATGGGCGCATACATTCAGCCTTTGAGTTGGGCTTCAATGGGTTTCCGACCAAATCTCCCCTACCTTAAGGGGAAGGGGGGGGTGGGAGGGTCCCCAATTCCATTTGTCTAGTCTTCCAATTCCATTTTTGAAGGGGTGGGTTTCCGACCAACTTTGAAAGGGGGCTCTCTTGGCATCACAGAAAGCAGCAAGCTAAAACCCTATTCCCCCATGAACATACTCGGAACAGTGAATTTAAGGCGTAAGCGAACATACAATCCTCACTCTCAGAAAAGTGAAGGGTTGGCCATGGGAGAAAAAAACAAGGCCCCTTTTTTTGTGCTGGTTGATTTTGAAGGGAAGCCCTTCCCCGAAAAAGGGAATCCTGAAACCATAAAATGGGCGGCGCTGGACAACTTCCAACACGAGGCTGGCGGCCTATGTCCACCGTCACTGCAGGCTCTCCTTCCACCTCCTCGGGCTTCTCTGGAGCCTTGGCCGCGATGCGGAAGCTCCAAAGCGCCGCGGCCGCGGGCTCTTTTCTGGCGCATGTTCACCTACAAGACAATTGCAACCAAATCATCGAAGCGGTGGAAAAAGGGAAGGAAGCCCTGTTTGTGGACAATGTTGCTTTTCTTTTTCGGAAGCCTACCACAGAAAAAGGGATTGTGAAGGGTGCCACTGAAGCACAAGGAAGTGCCCGACCACGCAATCGCGCCGTGGATTGCCATCACAAATCAACACCGCTCAACTGGTGCTTTCTGACCACGTCATTTCGCCTGGTGTCTGAGAAGAATGCTTGGACGCAGCTTTGTTGGGGCGCTCTTGCCCCCTGCGGAATGAATGCCTGTTCCTGTAGGCTGGTCCCCTGGTGGGAAAATACGCAGATCCCCAAAAAGTCAAAGGTCAAAGATCCAACGGCGCGCCGTGAAGATACCCCTCCCACGTGTTCTTGGCCTTTCCTCGATCCAAAAAACTCAACTTGGGCCGGGGGAATCCCATCCGATGCTGGGCCGCAGGCTCCAGGATGTGTAGAGGACCTGGCATCTCAGCGCTTAAAAGCGCCCCTCAGCCAGGGAAGGTCCTTTTGGTAAAATAGATGGAGCCGGAAAATGGAATCCAACCAACCTAAACCACCTAAGGACAAATATGCACACGCAAACTATGACTTAGCTACACGCGCCCACGATTGGTTACAAGTGGCACTCGGCTGGGCAACGCTGCACTCCTTTTTTTGGATCGGGTCCGCTTGTCATTTGTCGGCCAAACAAGAAAGGATATGGGACTCATTACTTTGCCTGCCCTGGGATGATCAAAGTCAGAAATCAACCCTTGACAGGACCTGACTTTGACGCAATTTCACGGGGTGAGCGCCTCCCATGGGCGCATGAGGGCCACTGTCCAGAGAACCCGAAAGGGTGCGAGAATCACCAAGCCTTGGAGACAGAGTGAGCAGCCCCAACCCGACAAGATGTGCCCTTTGTCCTTTTTTCTGCCCTTCCAAGAGCGGTTCTGTCGTTTTGGAGCTTGGTCCCTTTGTAAACATGGCTACGCCAATTCCACTCGTGAGAATGGTCGGATTGTGCAGAGTATCAATTTCTACACAAAGCTGGTTGCTTCATTGTTGGGAGGATTGGGACAACCCTGTTCAACTGCTTAATTTTGTGCATGGTGCTGCAATCGGGGGCAAATCCGGGAATCGGTCTGAAAGCCAAAGTCAAAAAAGCGGGCAAATTAAATAGTTGAGCCTTTGTAAGGCCAAAGAAGCTCGCGAACAGCTTGAGAAGACCCAACAAATGTGTAAAATAAGCCCAGACAAAGCGCAAATAAGGCAAAAGAAGGCCAAATAAAGCTCCAACCCTTCGGGCGGGCGAAACCGGCCAAGCGCGGGAAACCCGCGCCTCCTCTCTTTGGTGGTCTCCCGGGCCAAGGTCTGAAGCTTCGACAGGTCCATGATGGGGCGCGCCACTACATCCAGGGCCTGAACAGTCAAAAGCAAAACTGCAGTGGGTAGCCAGGATATTCAGTTTAAGCCTCACTCTCTCCTCCTCTCCTCTCCTCTCCTCTCCTCTCTCCTCTCCTCTCCTCTCCTCTCCTCTCCTCTCCTCTCCTCTCCTCTCCTCTCCTCTCCTCTCCTCTCCGCTGCTCTCGTCTCCTCTCGTCTCCTCTCCTCTCCTCTCCCCTCCCCTCCTCTCCTCTCCTCTCCTCTCCTCTCCCATCGTCTCCTCTCGTCTCCTCGCTCTCTCTCTCCTCTCCGTGTCTCTTTCACTCTCCTTTTCGCTCTCTTTCTCTCTCTTCTCTCTCTCTCTCTCTCTCTCTTCTCTCTTTCTCTCCTTCTCTCTCTCTGGTACTTACTAGAAAAGTCACCTTACTTCCCAAAGACCTTTTGCCGAGACCACCGGTGGAATGCTCAGCTCGGGGGAGGAATCGGACCCTTCAGCCCCCACAGGCCTGGAGGAGTTAAGAACTTGGCGGATTATATGAACTAAGCAGATGGAATGTTGTCTCGCAAATGGTACGCCGAATCAACCAGGGCGTCATGCCGCCGAAAACTCGGAGAGGGTCAGGGTTTGAGATAGGGAGCGGGTCAGGGTTTGAGATAGGCTCTGCAAAGAATACAGCAACAAAAGAACTAATGCTCTGCAGCGACCTGAAAACTATGAAACTTGCCACAAGCCTGAAAAAAAGCAAGCTCTCAAAACCCCAAGCCTACAAGAAACCAACCTAAATAAATCCCAGGATTCAGGCAAACAAAACCACACCTCCTGCCTAAACCAGCCCAAAATCAATCTACCACGGGGTTTGCCCATGACTCAACTTCTAAAAAGCAGAACCCTGCCCTCAAGCAAACTCGAGTAATTGAGCCAGCCAAACATGTGCTGACCAATCAACCCACATTAACCCACCAACCAATGACGCCAGCCAGCCAACCCAATCCAATCCAATCCAATCTAACTCAATCCACCCCAACCCAACCAGCCCAACCAACTCAACCAACTCCAACCCATGCAGCCCAGCCCAACCAACTCAACCCAACCAACCAACTAGGAGGGCCTGAGTGGTTGCGGTGAAAAAACACGGAGATCCCGTCCCCACACCCCCAATCCCAACCAGGAACTGGCTGCGCTAAGTAACCCAAGGCACCTACGCAAGCACAGCTAAATGCCCACATCAACAGTACCGTGGTCCATACTCTTTTGTAGCTCCAGACCGGCATGCGTGCACTTTGTGTTCACAATCCAGCAAATACTCTGCGGGCTGAGTGCGCGTGCATGTGCATTCTGTGCTGCCAGCACGTGCCAGAAGCAGCCAGCCCCTGCGCTGGTGATTCTCAGAGGGCCCCCATCCTCACCCTTGGTTTCTTTTTGGTTTCCCGGGCAACAGCAACCACAAGGGGCTCTGTTTGGGGTCCTCGCAAAGCGCGCAAGGGCCGGTCGCTCGCTCGCCTCCATGTTCGCTCGCTGGGGTTCCGCTCTTCGATGGCGGTGATGACCTGGGAGAGGAATGGAAGATATGGCCAAGTGCATCCTAATGACAACCTAGGTCCTCCAGTAGAGAGGTTAGAATAAGGGTAGCCTTTTCTGTAGTCTATTTTAGTATGGGAACCCTCCCCCAAAAAAGGGTGAAAGGGCACTACGGGGGACCTAGCTGATTACAACTATAGTAAAGGGTCACCAGCCATTTTCCTTTTGCTGTTCGGGTGGTTCCCTTAGTTACCTACTTTTCCGGGAAGTTGGAATCACCGAGCTAGATAGCCACAACTGCGCCCGATTTCCCGATCTTCCAACTGGTGGTTGTCCCTGATCACCCGTGGCAAGCGTGGTTGCCACTGTCGCTGTCTTGCGCCTGGCTCTTGAAACCTCTAAAGCTCGCAGAGAAAAGAAACGCGGAGGGGGTCCTCCAGTGGAGAGGTTAGAATAAGGGTACCCGATTGGTTTTTCTTGTTTGTCTATTTTAGTAGGGGAACTCATTCCTTTTTTTCTGTAATCGATTTTCGCAAACCCTCCCAACCAAAAAAGGGGAGAGACAGGGCATCTAGCTGGGGACCTGGAAACGAGTACGCAATGCCCAGATTCCCAGCAAGCCACTGGATTCGGGATCAAGCTGGAGCTCGGGAGCCGCAGGTGTGTAAGACGCAAAAAACAGGTGGAAACATGTGGGAGCATAATCACATTGACAACCCACCTGCGTCTGGCAAGCAAAAAAGGACATGATACAGCACAAAAAGCTGCTGGCGCCAAAGCAGAACACGTTTACCCACGGCCCGGACGCCAAATGATCACCTATGAGGGGGTGGAGGGGTGACAAAAGGTTGCCAAAAACAGCAAACGCCAACAGGTTCAAGGCTCGATTTGTTGACAAGACCGGTCATGAGTCATGGTACGTTGTTGCATGATTTTGCCGAGGTGGGTAGAACCAACGGCTTGTTGCGGCCACTGCAGCTGGCCATAGCGGTTCAACACAAAGCTTCTTTTGCACCCAGTGGCGGTGGTGGTGGTGGTGATGGTGGTGTCGGTGGTGGGGCCGGTGATGCCGCTGGTGGTGATGGGGATGGCTTCGGCCACGCTCGGCCTGTCAGCAAACTCAAGGTTGCGCACCCAAAAAACCTGGCTCGAACCTCAGTAGAAGGGCTTCTTAGAAGGGTTCTGCAACGATCAGGGAAAAACCCAAATCCTAATGTCATCCCTTGTCATCAGCTACAATAACCACGGCAAACGCCAGCCACTAATCCAAATCAGCAATCAAGGGCAGCCTGATTTGTTGGTAGGTAGCTAAGAATCACGACCGTCCGCACCCTTGAGGAACAAATCCGACTTCAATTGATTTGCCTGAGCTGGGTTGGACCGGTACTTTAGAAGGAACACCTCTTCATCTACAATCACGGGTGGTTGAAGGAAATGGGATTTTGGGGCCACTTTCTATGATCCCCCTTTAGTGACAAAATAGTCATGGGGATGACATGCCCATGTTGCATCACAGAGAGGGTCGGCATGTTCAACCATCACGTTCAGCAAAGGAACCACGAACGCTGCGAAACCCTAAGCTGCAAAACGAGGGGGCAAAAAAATCACATCAAGAAAAGCTAATGAATGGCAAAGATGCATCCCCCCCCGAACAGCGGAGCATGCCCATAGGGTCCAATTTCCATTGGGAAGTACCCACGCTGCTCAGCTTTCGGCCCCCAAAAAATGCTTGTTGACACAAATCCGCCAATCCAAACGTGGCTCCGTCCCAAAATCAGTGGTGCCCTTCCAGTTTCCCACCAAAACACATCCAAAGATGGAGAAAAACCAAGTACCCTCCACAAAACCCATCCCCTCCAACTGCTCCAACCGACAGCAAAACGACTATGACCCCCCGCCAGCCCATCCTGCAAGCAAAAAAGAAGCGCCAACTAAACCACATGCCAAAATACCCTCAACAAACACAAATTCAAGGTGGCGTGGATCCCCTGCAGGGTGGGCCAACCCCTTTTTTTAAGCTTGTTTAAACCACTTTTGTTGAACCATGCTGAAACGATCTTCTTCGGGTTGTAAAGGGTCTTGCTTAACTCAGTTCCTGAAAATATTGGTCGAAACAAGTCCACGCGTCTGCTTGGCCAGTAATGGATTTTTCCAAAAACTTGGTTGACGTTGGAAGGGGAGCAGAAATATAAATGTTAGTAGTTAAGTGGGGATTTTCCACTAAACCACAATAAGCAACAAATGTAAAATGCTTCCCAACAACAACCAAGTCCTGGGAGTGACTTAAGCACTCCCATCCCCCGAGCACCTTGTGCAGAGAGGGCACCGATGTGCTCTTCCCGAGACCTGAAGGTCTGGAAGCAGGGCCAAACTGAACTACGTTTCCATGCACCAACCAGCGCTAAACTCAGGTCTGCAAAACCAAACGACCCGGAAACTGAACCTGACTGGAAGATCCTGGTTTGGACCATGTTCCTTGGTTCCATGGCAACATTGGAGGGGTAAAAGTCCGGAACCCAAAGGAACGTCTGGCTACCTACCGTCGGGTAACTGGATCCTCTTGGCGGTTCAGGATCCGAAAAAAAACTAGCGCCATGTACAGCTCATACCTCTGGCACTAAATATGATATACACGCTATGCACCAAAAGGTTCTCTGTCCGGAAGCCCACGGGAGGGCACTCTCTCCCCAGCGTGCACAAGGCAGGACCTAAACAAGAGAATTCGTTGAACAATCATGGCTACTACCAGTGAAGAAGGCAAACCAAAAAATGGAGACCGGGGGAGCTGCAATCCCAAGCAATGAACTCAGACATGTGGTGTGTCAAATATCCTCATCCACCCTCCCGTCCCTGCGCGCTTGCACATGTGCGTCCTCCCGTCTGTCCATCCATCCTGTGCTTGTATTGTATCATACCTCACCCCAGGTCCTTCCATCCGCTCATCCAGCTATCAGTCCACGAACCTGCTGCAACGGCTCATGCAACATGCTGAAATTCAGCTGAAGTTGGATGACGAGGGTTCTGACAACCATTCTGGAGACCAAGGGCCCCTGAGCCTCAAGCGTCCCACCTGTTCCTCCAATGTTGGGAGTCGACTCTCAGAGCCCGGGCCTTTGCACTCGCTCGCGCCAAGCCTTGGAGTGTCAAGCACTTGATTCGGGTGGTGATCCAAGCACTTCACCAACTGGTTGGAAAGTGTGATTTGCTTCTCTCTTTTTCTTTTTCTGTCCGCCCCCTGCATTCATTTATCTGAGAACATGCCATGTCTGGGAAGGGTCATTTGGTTCTAGCAAGGTGCGCCCCTCTCCATATTTTAGTTGAGGCATAAGATAAGCCTTCAAGCACACGGCCGCACATAACGATAGAAAGTACCTCGCTACAATCTCCCTTTTCATGTGGGTTGCTTTCGTGTCATACACCGCGTGTTTAAGAGGTATCTACCACCATAATGTCCTTCTGTAAGTAGTATCTGCAGACTTTGCAAAGCTACCTGAACATATCCTTGAATCATTCCAAACCATTGGGCACGGTTTTGTTCCCCTACGCAAGTCGAAGCCATGCTTCCGACCCCAGCGCCTGTGGCTGTTTGGGCAACCGCATTGCCAGGCTCCAACTAAATCATTGTATAATGTTGACTCCGGATTCATGAACTTGCCAGTACCAGGCAACTAATCAGGTTTAAGTATCAATTTGAGCGGGGATTCCTTCCTGGGGTCCGATCCGCCTGAAAAAGGCACAGGGGCGCTCGATTCCGGGATCCCACTTTGCGCGGTGGTGGGGGGGTGGGGGGATGCGCTGGTGTACCTTCCTTTAGCCTTCTCAAGTAGAAACGGCCGCATGGTAAACCGAGTATATTTTGCAACCACCTTCTCTGAACCATTGGGGTGTGTCTTCTCGGGTCCCCCAGATATATTTCCCCCATGTCAACATACAAAAAGGGAAAAACAAACAGCCCCGGGGTTTCTTTTAGGAAGCCTCCAGAGCCGGAGCCGCTGCAAAGACCAAAGCAAGAATTTCAGCTGCAACAGCTTTTCTACCTTGGCCCCAACTTTAGGGTACAAACAGTACAGGTGTCCTCAGTTGCCCCTTTTTGGGACCCAGAAAGAAAGGTTCACTTTCTGGGGCCATGACTACACATGAACCAAGCTGGGGAAACCAAAAGGTCCAAAGGTCGGAGTTGGCCAGCTCAGTGTCTGGTTCTGTGTTGCATTTCTGTGTTGCATTTCAGCCTAAGCATTTTCTGCGACAGGCACCATAGGGACCAAGCCCCCCCCATCCGGCCCATCCCGGCCCCGGCTCAAACGTCAGCACTTGCGTGGAGAGCACGGGCAGGCTGCGCCCTTGCTTGGAGTCCTTGAGATGACCCCCGCATTCAGTCCAACTCCGTGGATTCAGGGCCTCGACACCCCTTTTGCTTGGCTGGAACTAGGACCCCAACAAATCGAGAAGGGGAAGTAATTCTGGGGACCCTTGGTCCCAGTTTTTGTTTTTATAAGAAATGGTCCTTCGGGTCGTGGTCGGCGAACTTTCCATTTTGCCGGCAAGATTGAACCTTTGCGCTAGTTCTCCCATTGTGGTCCACGTAAAGTCGCAGCTTCAAGAGGCCACAACAACCGCTCGACTTCCGGGGGAGACAGACCCAGCTCGAGAAGGTATCCGGCCAGCTTCCCTTGGTTTGAAAGGGTACGATGAAATGAAACTGGGTATCGTTTACATGCTGAACTTCTATTTTGAGGAGCTTGGGATCAATCGCGAACTCTCTGTTCCGAAAAGGTTGAACAAGTGTGGCTTGGACAAGGGGCTAGGGGCACGCGCTTAGAGCCCCTAAAACCATTAGTCTCATTCATCCATCCGAAACATGGTTTTGCCCTAGCCACTTAATGTCAGACATTTGTATAGTTATAGATCCCATGAGCCCAACGGCCCTTTGGGAAATAAGGTTCGGACTTCGCCCAAAAAAAAAAAAAACGTATACGATAACTTCCACGTCCGCCTAAGGCAGAGGCAACTAAACGATGCTTGCGTGGCCTGCGTGAGGATTGACTCCGCCCTTTTCAACCAGTTGACACGGAGCATGTCCACGTCTGAAAGTGAGACCGCCCAAATCCCTTTTGTGCAGCCGATGATTGTGTGGCAGGCAAAGCTTTCGTCAAATGAAACCCGGGTTCTGGCTGCAGTATTCAAGAACCCTTCCGTAGCCAGCACGTCTCGTAGAGCACATGTTGGATGCCTGCTTTCCCCCCCCCCCCCCCCAAACTTTTTGAGTAGACCCTTTTTGGAGGCGAGGTGGCTGTGTCTGGTGTGGTGGGCACTTGGGGTCTTTTGTTTGCAACTACTTCTGTGGATTGTAACTGATTTAGGGATTGGCAAGGCAAACTAGTGTCCAGGTGTCATGGCACAGCCCGGGGCCTCTCAAAATGACATCCTGTCACATCTTAGGATTCACTGGATATGGGTGCCACGTTTTTGGAGTGGACCTTTTCAGGCCCAGTGATACGTACCATACAATCCGGTCCTTTGTTGGAAATCGTGTCTTCAAGGGACCTCGCGCATCTCCTGGCATCGGGCACTCCGGTTCAATGCCAGCTAAATAACGAATCCAAGCGTGTGGCACTTAAACCGGCACTTGAAAGAGGGAAGGGGAAGTGTCCTTTGATGACCCGGGTTGCAACACCTCCTTTCACTAGGCATGTACCTCCCTCTACATGCTTCTGATAGTTGCCTTACAAGGATACCCAGGAGTCTTGGGTAGGATCCGAACCCAGGCGCGCATAGGATCCCAACTCGTGCTTCCCCGAAAAACGGAACCCTGACTTGCGCCCTTAGAGGGGGAAAACCATGGGTTTGCATTAAGCCTTGCTTGCAACGTAACCTGTTCCATCAACATCGGTGTCATGACTGGGTATGATACGCGAGCTCTCAACGGGCCTGTCTGCCGGTTCCTGCGGTGTTGGTACCGAGCTGGCCCCTTGAAATTACCGATGCAGATTGAGGAAAAACAGCAACAACACATTTTGGTAGAGGAATCACCCTGCAACTGGGGGATGGCCAGATGCAAATGTACAGGACCCGTTGATGGAACCCATGCCCGGATGCGCCAGGGATAAGACCATAATAGGATGCTGAAGCGAGGCCTTGCTGTCGGGTTGTTCAATAGCCCGTTGTCCTATTCCGTCATCCGTAGTTGGACGCAGCAACAAGAGAACCACCCATCCGTCATAAGATCAATTTGCTGCGCATGGCCTCACAATGGGTTGATGAGGAGATAGCCCCCTCCAGTTCTGTGTGGCTTCAAAAGGGGTACGTCGTCAAATGTTTGGTTTCCCTTTGGCTGTCCACACAAAAAGGCCCCCTGAGACCACGGGATCGGTCTCGGAGAATATGAGAGGACTCCCTGACAACCTGGCATGGAAACCACGAACCATCTGTTTTTAGAGGAATCTCCTTTCTGAAAGCCCCCTTGTTGTGGGATTCCGTGATGTGAGCGTGAAAACTTGATCTGCAACTTGAAATTTAGTTCCAAAAGCTGAATTAAGAACTGTCCCCAAGCAAAGGACCTCTATTGGTGAGCTCGCTGTGACCTCAGGCGATCTCGCCATGCAAGAGGCAACGGCGTTCTTGGTTGCATAGGCCGACCGAATGGGAGAGTGGATTGTTTACAAGGCTTTGAACGGAAGCTGCAGCGCCAAGCTAGCGCCACGAGCAGTAGTAGTAGTAGTAGTAGTAGTAGTAGTAGTAGTAGTAGTAGTAGTAGTAGTAGTAGTAATAGTAGCAGTAGTAATAGTAGCAGTAGTAGTAGTAGTAGCAGCAGGAGCAGTAGTAGTTCGCAGCAGCAGTAGTAGTAGTAGTAGCAGCAGGAGCAGTAGTAGTTAGCAGCAGTAGTAGTAGTAGTAGCAGCAGCAATAGTAGTAGTAGTAGTAGTAGTAGCAGCAGCAGCAGCAGCAGCAGCATCAGCAGTTCGTAGTTAGTAGTTAGTAGTTAGTAGCAGTAGTAGTAGTAGTAGGAGGAGCAGCAGCAGCAGCAGTTGTTTGTGGTAGTAGTAGTCGTAGTAGTAGTAGTAGTAGTAGTAGTAGTAGTAGTAGTAGCCGTTGTAGTGATTCAGCTAGTTGCAAGACGGACCTGAATGATGAATGTAGTAGTGGTAGTAGTAGTAGGAGTAGCAGAAGTAGTAGTAGTAGGAGTAGTAGTAGTAGTAGTAGTAGTGGTAGTAGTAGTAGTAGTAGTAGTAGTAGTAACAGTAACAGTAGTAGTAGTAGTAACAGTAACAGTAGTAGTAGTAGTAGTAGTAGTAGTAGTAGTACTAATAGCAGCAGCAGTAGTAGCAGTATTAATAGTAGATAGCGCTCGTGATGGTTGTTGTGGACACAGTAACAACACAACGGTAGAAGACAAGTAACATCTTGCAGCAAGCCTCCAGACAGACCTGGATATTTGCCGACCTAGCAAGACCCATACACAGAACTATATACGGGTTAGTTTTCCTTTGTTGGGTTAAGTTGGACCTTGGCGAATCATACCCCCGAATCATAAACCTTCAAAGCCTATTGCCTACAGGGGCAATCCAATGGGCCGTGCATCCCATGAGACATGTTTTGCAACCATCGCTTCAGCGCGACGATTCCTGGTGATCAAAGGACGCTGAAGGAACACCTCACCCAACGCAAGCAATGAGTTTCGTGAAACAATGCAAAAGGATTCCCCGCTCAAATGTGTTCTCAACTTGTTCGCTGGGGGGGAGGTGTCCTGGGGCTCCTGTATGATCTGACGAGGTTTTGGCTCAGCTTTCCAACGGCCCTCCCCAGCCTTCAGTCTGAACCGGCGCCCAGTGGTCGCTACCTGCGAAGGCCGAAAACTCCCCCGCTGTCCAATCATGAAAGTGGACAGGTTCCGAAAAGGGAAAGTTGTCGTCCTATACCTTGCTATCAGATTCCATCATTGCCGACGGCAAACAAACCAACGGAGGGCGAGGAGGAAAGAGGGTTTGACAAGAGATGGCTAATCTCAATCAACCCCTTGAGGCCTTATTCAGCATCACCCCAACGCAGGCCCCAAGGCTCCCCAAATAAACCGTCCTCGCTGACAAAACTGGTAGGTGGGAAAAACAAACGACTTGTTGACGCTTCAGGTGCACCCGGGTTGTCAAAAGGGTGGTGGCTTCAATGGCTCCATTTTGTTCGACCCGAAAAGAGGCTGGAACCCGTTGATTAGAACTCACCAGGCACACATCACAGAAATGAGCCATTTTCTGTAATCAGTATTCTCGCTAAATCTAACCAGTACTCTCCATATTGTTGCAATAGACAAGCAGCAGCAGCTTCAGCAAGACCGCCCGTCAGGCAGCTACCTTTGAACCAAGCATCACCTAAACGTTTAGAACCAACTACCGACCGCTGATGTTTTTTGGGGCCCAACGTAAGAGATGAACTGTTGAACGCCACTATTCCAAACTTTGACAGGCGCAGCAAGAGGTGGCTTTGTATCTAGTCATGTAGCCCTACGAAGGAATCAAGGAAGGCGGAAAGCAGCCCAGTTGCCAAAACGAGGGGGCTCTGCTCAAGGAATCCATTCATGGGGACTAACCAGCTCGCGGGTTGTTTGCGACCATTTTGCAAAGTAATTGCACAGGGCCCGTCGGCTTCCCTGGATAAAGCATCAGGAAAGGGCCCTATAATTCAAAATAACGTGTCTTGGCGGCAAGCAGACCCCTGTTTCCAAGCACGACGGCTTCGGGCAACCCGTCTGCGGCTCAGACCCTTGAACGACATGAAGCCGACCAAACAAGCAAGCAAAGCTGTCCGAGGCTATTGCCTTGCAAGAAGTGCGCCTGGGTGGCCTTGCATACATACACACCCCGCGTACGCATACATTAGCGCGCACACACACATACATTACATACATACATACACACGTACCTACGTACATACGTACATACATACATACATACATACATGCATACGTGCGTACGTACATACATACATACATGCAGACATCACATGTCATAACTTAACATACCACAACAACACATGATGTGCACACATAGCATAGCATATCACAACATAACATAGCATGACATATCACAACATAGTATAACATAACATAACATAACATAACATAACATAACATAACATAACATAACACATACATACGTACATACATACATACATACATACATACACACAATCACACATACACACATATACACACATATACACACATACATACATACATACATACATACATACATACATACATACATACATACATGCATACATACATACATACATACATACATACATACATACATACATACATACATACATACATACATACATACACACACACATACACACATACACACATACACACATATACACACATACACACACATACACACACATACATACATACATACATACATTACATACATACATACATACATACATACATACATACATACATACATACATACATACATACATACATACATACATACATTACATACATACATACATACATACATACATACATACATACATACATACATACATACATACATACATACATACACATACATACATACATACATACATACATACATACATACATACATACATACATACATACATACATACATACATACATACATACATACATACATACATACATACATACATACATACATACATACATACATACATACATACATAC